>OX031056.1:72337276-72864776 GCA_943736015.1 Tridacna crocea | reverse complement strand
GAAACCATATGCAGACGACAAAATAAAAGGTGACTGAAAATTTGAAAATTGTTTAGTGAAGGGTAGAAAACATTTTGGGAAAAGGAGAAAATGCTGGTTACCAGCATTTTCTCCTTTTCCCAAAATGTTTTTTAAAGGCCATTTTCTCAGGGTCGTTAATAGTAGGGATTGTGTGGTATAGGGTTAAATGTTGGTCAGTGTATGAAATTCATCTTCATAAGGGTAGAAAATATCGTTGTAAAAGGAGAAAATGCTAGTTACTAGTTACAAGCATTGTCTCCTTTTACCATAATGTTTCAAAAGTTTCTTTTTTACTTTTAAGGTAGTTAAATACAAGACTGTTTGGTGAAAGGTTTAATATGAAATCCCTAGCAGACGACAAAGTGTAAATCTTGTCGAAAACATTTGCAGATGTAGTTCAAATTTCTTTGAAAGCTTAAAAAATGTTAGAAAAAAATAACATATGAAAAGGGCAAAGTGCTGGTTTCTTAATGGTCATTAGAAATATAGGATTGTTTGTTTGATAGTTAAAACACAAGTGGGCATTTTTATCCCAAAAAGATAGTGATGAGGTCGTTCACCTTCCATTCCCAAACCTAACTAATGGAGGTCAAAGGTCATCAAGTGCGCGTTTGATTGCAAAGTATTTATGAATCGACATTCAGATTACATTTTATTTATTTGCATTAAATATTTCAGGAATCATATTCAGACGGATTAATTTACTCATGTTTATTGTCACAACAAATGTGTTACAGATAAACAGAACATGTTTGAATCATAGTACTGAAAGAAATGTACTTGGTCATGTTTGTTAGCCTAAAATGATTGAAAACATATCGATAGAATTTTACGGCCTTTCATCACTAAAGGTCATAGTGAGCTAACAAACAACTGATGTAATCCATTAAGCCGAAGATGGCTCGTACTCAAAAACGTATCCACAGTATAATACAACATCATCATTTATTTTTTTTATTGATACAGAATAAATTTCACTATGTTAACTAAATCATTGCCATGACTTATACTTTGTATACTATAAAAATTAGATTTGCCGATTGTTTAATGAGTACATAATTTATGAACAAAAGTTTTCTTTATATATCATTTATATGTATTGCATGACCTAAGGAAATACCAAATAAATATAGCAAAAAGTTAAAAGTTTCTTCTGCGTTTATAACATTGCAAAAAGTATAAATATTTACACAAACAGGGTTTGCATGAAACCAGTTTTTAAAAGCTCTGAGGTGTATCACTCTCACTTTGATTACAAGGTAGCATTTTGCAAAACATGATACATAACCCTTTTGTAGTACAGAGATTTCCCTTTCCACCATAGAGTTTCTGTATGGAGAAGCAGGCTAGAATAGAAAGTGCAGTCCTCCATGAGATAAGTGACCATTTCTACCTACAGATGGGCATCTACTGACGTTCGAAATATAATGAATACTGCAGCAAGATGTAACCTATTAAATGTAGTATGAGGAAAATGTCTTGGAAATACCAGCATGTCCATGATCTTGACACCAAACCAAGCAAATTCAATATAGTGTGACTATGCTAATATAAAATGAGAAGAAGCTTAATATAAAGGATAATGCAACAGGTATTTCTATTTGGACTGCAACATACGAAAAAGGATAATCGGAAATTTGCGTAAAGTTTTGTCTCGGATTAACCTGCGCAGTCCGCGCAGGCTAATCCGAGACGACACTTTACGTTTACATTAGATTTTGTCCTACAGTAAAGTAGACTTGCGCAAAACAGAAATTAACAACAAAAGATCGCAAACTTTCATTTCGGATAAGCCTGTACTGACTGAGTAAACTGATCCTCGACGACGCTTTATGCAAATGTCCCAATGTCCCTTTTCGCGTGTTGCAGGCCATTTCGAAATGAGACAAGTACCTGTGTATGTATGACAGAAAGAGGAAAACAAAACCTATGCACAGGCCTTTTGCCCGCTGAAGAAATTAAAAGAGTCACTACATATCTATCAAACAAGCTAAATAATTATTCGCCAGCTGAACTACCAATAAAAATTCTGTCCGTTAAATATGTACACACAACAAAAAAAGAAAAGCAAGTTTTAAATTACACTGATGATAAATCACAACAATGCTATGTAAATGAGTAAGTGTATATTGCCTTGAAACTATCCGAGCAGAAAACAAGAGGTTGTACATATGTCAGAAAAAGATAAGCTGAGCAATATAAGCATTGGCATGTGATAGATAGTAATTTGAATGGCGTTTACAACAAAAATATAATAATGATCAAAAAGTGAACAGTGTATGGGAACATAAAAAAATGGCCTTCATTTCAATGTTAAAATAAAAGGGAAACAAAATGGAAACACAAAGCTGTGGGTCTCTTCAATCCATATTTTAAGACTTAAGCAGTATTAACCCAATAATATCTCATTTCAAACATTAATACTTCGCCTTTTATTCCATAATCGTAGCAAGATGCTTCTTATTACAACCAAACAGTTAAGCTGACAACTCTAAATAGGCAACAACAGAAAAACAACAACTACAGTTTCAATAACAAAACCAAAACAGCCGAACATATGGCTGACATGTATGTTAATTTGCCATATCAGGAGCACATCTCCTGGTAAAATATCAGATCCAAACGAGAAATTCAACTTATGTTGGTAACTCACACAGCTTATTAATCACCATACTATTGTAACTTGATGTGTGTAAAAAGTGGAGCTAAGCATAACATTACCTAGGAAATAGAGGATATTTGTTATTTTCGGTGAAAGATCGAAATTTATCTCATCGAGTGGACACCATCGGTAATATTTTCACGAGTGGCGCAGCCACGAGTGAAAAAATTGCCGATGGTGTTCACGAGATGAAATAAATTTCGATCTTTCACCGAAAATAACAAATATTCTATTTATTTCATGCTTTTTACCCTTTCTGGGAGGAGCTTTAGCAAAATTCAGTACAGTTCTTTTCCCTTGTTCCCCCTGGCGTACCCCTCCCGCATAGCAACGTTACGTCAAGCGCGAGAAATGTGAGGTATATGACGTCATACTTCCCATCTGGTTGTTAGGCACGCGCAATTTACCTAGGCAACAAGAACGTGAAAATCGGTAATTTCACTGGTCGTACCAGTGTAAGATCGAAAAATATTTTCACTGCTATTTCTCGATATCCTACCGGAAAGCATGAAATAAAAACTAGTATATGTCTGATTTCGGGTTGTTTTAGTCATGCATATGTATCAGGTGGATATAGCTGTAGATCACACATTTTTGCTGACCGTACCAGAGTAAGGCTTAAAGCGACGGTGACCATAAATTTAAGCCTGGCGAGAAGTGACTGCTCCCGTACCAAAATCTGACTCAAGCTACAGTAACGGTATCTAAGCCTGATTAACAGCGACGTTGAAGGTTAGATAGTAGAAATTCTAGCGACGATGACATTAACTAACGGTAACCATAACTTAGCCAATTAAAAATAACTAAGGCCTTAGGTAAGCTCGACTTAAAGGGCTAATTATCTTTACAACTCCTGAATCAAAAAGACGATCTCCTGAACTTAGCCTGACTTTAAGTACGGATAATAATAGCTAAGCCTCACTTAAGGTGAAGAGACTCTAACTTAGTTTGACGTCGGGGGACAGGGCCCGTACCTAGGTCTGAATAAAAGCTCCAAGTTAGCCTGACTTAAAGCGACGGCAATCGTGTATAAACCCGATTTAAAGCGAAGGTGACCGTGGATATGCCTGACTTAAAGTGACTTAATTTTGTATCAGTCGACAAAATCACAATTATGTCTTAATTGGAAGCATTAGCAAGTGATATTAAATATGATTCAAAAAGAGATTAGTATTTGATAAATTTGAAAAAATGTGGCAAAAAGAGAAAATGCTGGTGACCAGCATTTTGTCCTTTTTCCACAATATTTTCAAAAAGCCTTTTTATTTAAATGTTATGAACATTTGTTAAAAGGTTAAAGCGACGTTGAAAGTAAGTATAGCTGAAAACTATTGGGACAACAAGGAACCAACTCCTTAACATTAAACTAGGACATGTTAGGTGAATTAAGGTATGGATTTCTTTTCCACGTACTGGCTTATTTTTAAATGTTGAAATACTATACGATTGCTACGCATCAGCGATGAAGTCAAATGATACAAAAATGTCAGAGTTTTAAACTCTTTATATGTATTATATCTGTAGTATTTTCGCAGCTGATATAACTGACTGACCGAAATGACGGATAGATTGACTATCTGGGTGGTCATCTAGCTGTCTGGCGGACAAATATAGTGACCTATCGACCGACCGAAAAAACGACTGAATAACTTACTGAATGACTGACTGACAGCAATAAAAGCAGAAGCAGCAGTAGAAGAAACAGCAGCAGCAACCACAATACTCAAAGAAACAACAACAATAACACTAACGGTGACCACAACACGACCGACCGACTGACCGACTGTCTGACTGAACGACAGCAGTAGCAGCCGCAGCAACAAAAACAACAACAGCAACAACAAAAGGAAGAACGACCACGACAATTACAATCAATAACATCGACAACAAAAACAACCACAAGAAGGAGGAGGACAAAAGTAACAACAAGAACGACGACAAAAACAACGACGACGACAACAGCAACAATAAGAACGACGATGACAAAAACAACAATGTTGATGAAAACCATATTAACAACAATGACGACAACGACGACAAAACACCGACTACGACAAGAGCGAAAACGCGTCGAAAGTATTTCTTAATAACTGAGTATAGAAGATATATCGCCACGCTGAATGGCTTTGAAATCATGGTCCTGTGACCCTGTTACTTGCAAAGAACGTGCAGTGTTGTCTTAGATCTATTTTTTGTTGTTATTTAATTGCCAATTAGAAAGCGATTCAATGGATTATATTTCCAAGCGTGTTAAGAGACCAGGTTAACATATACGGTAACGAAAGAATAAATTTTATGGAAAAAAAAAATGGAAAAGATGGGGAGATAATTTGGTGATTCCTGTCAAAGTTAGACGCTAGCGTTACTAATCTTATAGCAGAATGCACGTCATATCGTAGGTCACAAGACCACGTGGACTGTCTAAAGAAATGAGAACGGATACGGCAATTTATTTCCTGTTTCAGGTCATTGTGAAATGTGAGGCACATGACTTTATGTCAGTCGTTTTGTACGTATTTCATATTCTAACATTACAAATGATTCATTCGAAGAAATAAATTTCGATCTTTCATAAAAAAAAAACCACCAAATATCCTCTATATAATTTGCAAACAGTTGTCGTGGAAAGCTGAAAGTTTATTGTAACGAGTCAAATGGAACAAGAAAGAAAACCAGCAAAAAGCCTTCAACAATAAACAGAGACATCATCGATTAGTAAACAGTTTCTTTACTAATAACCTGTTTCTAAAAATAACCACAATGGAAGACTGATGTTTCTAGAATATTCTGAAAACAGGTCACTGTATATCCTATCTACATAACACTTCCCTTCCTAAAGGGAAAGAAAGAATCTAAGAATGAAAAATTCCTTTTACTTGAACATAAAACATATCATTACACTTAACTGCAGAATCTATATAAAGATACACTATACAAAAAGGCAAATATTAACTAATTACAAATTAGACTCTAGACAAAGCATCAGGGATAATATCATCCCTACCTTTTATAGGAGTCAGGACTTACAAATACAGAGATCTCTAAAGCTCTTTCAGAGAGAGAAATACGTCAAAATCCTTTCAGAACATCAACTTTGGTAACACATTTTGCATGACCAATATTGTCAACTCTTTTGTATAGTCAGTGCACATACAAAAAGGTCCATCTGGCTTTGCTACAGGAATATAGGGAAAACTCACTTTGACTAGGTTCAATAAAGTGATTGTCTAATAGACACTTGAATTCCTCTCTGAGATGCTCCAGTTTCTTGCGATTCATTCGATATGGATGTTGTTTCACTGAATTTTCAATGCCTAAATCATGCATATTGTATATGTCCTTGTTGGAATATTGGAGAACATGTGTTCATGTTAAAAAATTAACCGTTTAACTCATCTTTTCGATTATTATCAAAATGTGAAAGCTTTTTTATCTGAATTTCCTAAAATGTCATAATTTTGAATTTTGAACAAATAGGGTTATATTTGTCAAAGCTCATATCTTCACAATTTATGTCTTCATGGTCAATGTGATTTTAATTTTGAGGGACTCGTGGAACTACATTTATTTGTGAAATATTTGAATTATCTATATCAACATATTCTTTTAACATATTAATATGACATGCTTTTGCTTTCGCCTGTCAGGAGTAATTATCACATAATTTAAGTCACTGACCTTTCCTGTACATAATGAGGACCAAAATATCTTGCGTATAGAGGCCTACCAGGAACTGGTAGAAGAGCTAAAATATCTTTCTTTCATTTTACATTGAGTTTTCTCTAAATGATTAAAAATTCAATGATAATAAAAATCGGTTTTATTAATACCTAAATAAACTAACATAAGTGTTTCATGAGCTAAGCTTAATATATCTTATCTATTGGATTATCTCCGGCTTAATCATTGCCTAATATCAAATGAACACATTTAAACGTTTTTTTTTTTTCTTATACCAACAATCACTAGACCATTAATTAGGTCTGAAGATAAATAAATGTTATGAGGAGGAATTTTAACAAATCCACAATCTACACCCTGAATAAGGACGCTTGTCCCAGAAGAAGTCTTCTCAGAAAAAAATGTAGGACATCTGCTAAAATAAGATATTGAGAAGCTCCAGTATCACGTAAGATTATAATAAAGGTAGAGTGAGCAAAATCACTTTTTAGTGACACAAAAACATCTGATGAGAATGGTTCATAAATCTCCATAACAGTATCAGTCTCAGGTACTTTAGCCTGGACAAGGGTTTGGTCCTTAAAGAAATGACATGAGGTGCAGACGTCAATGAAGTAAAGCCTGTAGGCTTAAACCCTTCTTGTTTTCCCGTTTTCTTTTTAAAGTAGGACATTCAGAAATAAATGACGCGATCCTTTGCAATAATTACAAGTGGGTCGAGATAAGGGATTTTGACCTATAGCAAAGGGTTTCGGACTAGGCCAACCTGCGCAGGGATAAAAGAACGAATATCAACCAACTTTGGGGACCATTTTGAAGGTTTAGCAAATACATTCCCTTTAAAAATGAAATTCTTTCAAGTCTAATTCCGACTCAACTTCCTTTTGCAGACAGTATAGATCAAGACCGGCCTGCACAGAACTTGCAGCCTGGTCTTGGTTCTCCACTGTCCGAAAAGGAGGTATCTTCCCTCCGCCCTCTCCCCCCCCAAAAAAAAAAAAAAAAAAAACTTTTGAAATGGCAAGTATTTGGTTTTAACTTGTAAATTCTATTTCGCTTACTCAGCAGGATAGGATACAATATCTTGTCACAATCTCATTAAGAACATATTAACTCATTACCAAACGACAAAATTTTAGGTTTGTCCAAATCGAAAGCATTTGCAGACGACAAAATAAAAGTGACTGAAAGTTTGAAATTTGTTTTGTGAAAGGTAGAAAACATTGTGGGAAAAGGAGAAAATGCTGGTCACCAGCATTTTCTCCTTTTCCCGCAATGTTTTCTAAAGGCGTCTTTCTCTGGGGCGTCAAAAGTAGGGATTTTGTGGTAATGGGTTAAGCGAGGTGCACCTAAACGTCATTCCTGACACCTGGTACGCAGTTCTTCATACGTGTCAACTTAACTATTAATTGTTTGCACTGAATGGATGGACAGCTTGCAGACTAAACAATTATTTTCATAGCTAATGTGAAATATACAAGGTTTACGTAGTTACGTAATTATTAATAATTGAAAAAGAAGCTGTTTTGACGAAATTACCACTTTTCTACATTGGTATAAAGCTCTTGTTTTGCTACTAAGTTGTCAATCAAATCGTTCAATATTTACCAGATAACTTCGAGTTTTAACGACCGCAAGGAAGAAGAAATTTGCAAAAGGGGTGGGAAAAGTAGAAAATGCTGGCGAGCAGCAGAAGCAGGAGCAACAACAACAACAACTTGTGGATGAATAGAGAAATAGCTGAAGGAAATTATGTCTTTCCTTTAGTTGAACAAAAAACTATCGTTTTCAGGGACGGGCGTTTATCTGGTATTAATATGTTAATTAACTTGCAATAATAAGAGCATTCTACAGTTGAAATATGTCTTGTTCGGTTATTATGATTAAATATAGATGACCGTTGCTCTTACTCAGCGAAAGTCAGTTAAATTTGCATTTGTGCACGAGGATACATGATCTAATACGTGATCGATGCGTACTTGTGCCGTTCAGTAGCAAACTCGAAAAGCACCCAAAATAGATACTAACTCAGAGAACCACACTACTTTGTTGAAGCAATTCGGAGAATTTTCTACTTCAAGTAAGTAAGGTTACACATGATTTTCATCAGTAACTCTCTCTCTCTCTTTCTCTAATATAACGCTATTGATAATGATGACGGTTAATTTGTTGGTGTAAAAAAGTACCAGATGGAACGAGGTACACCCTGATGAAATATTCTAGCCTTGCTTCTGATTTCAGTTACGTGCAATTGGACAAATGTGATGTTTTTTCAAAGAATGATCCTGATGATAAAAGTTCCTATAAACCATTTTATAAGTTATTTGAAGGCTCTAGTAAGTTGTCAATTAATACAAATATTTTGATAAATCCAACTATTTATCGTTGTTGTAAGGCCACTGCCCTCTAATTTTATTACCAAAGCCCGTATTCAAAATCTATTCTTAATCTTTTTATTCTAGTTTTCAAGATTTTTCTAGATTCAAAAAGAAGATAATGTTTGAATGCTTTAACCAATCAGAAATTGTGTTGCTTTCTGCTAAATATATAACAAAATATTTTAGCAATGCTTTATGAAAAGGGATTACATACATTTGCGAAAAAGATCGAAACAGGGCCCGTATTCACCAACCATTCTTGAGAATATTCTTACTCTTATTCTCCAAGGGTTTCTAATTTTGTAAGTAACACGACTTCTGATTGGCTAAACCGAATGGTTTAGCCAATCAGAAGTTGTGTTACTTACAAATGAAGAAAATTCTTGAGAATAAGACAAAGAACGTTCTTAAGAATGGTTGGTGAATACAGGCCCTGGTCAGGCCGCGCAGTATGCTTAGACTGACCTGGGTTGAAATGTTCTAATTTTGGTAAAATTTTTTACGTTTAATTGTGGTAAATTTACTGCATGTCCATTATGTCTGCTGTCGAACAAACTAGACTTTATGGATCCAGTAATATTATGAGCCTTGCGAGGGAATTGGTAGTGAATAAGGGCCCTGGTCTAAACTTTTGTAGGACTGCAACTACCAGTAAAAAGTACTTTGACGAGAGGAATACAGGACAAAGATGAAAATCCGTAGTATCATTTTGATTCTGCTTGAAACGTTGTTGTCATTCAGCGTTGAGTCAGCCCTAGTAAGTAAGTACTCAAGAACACCGCGGATGACGAAAGGAAGCTCTAAAAAGGTGGACTTTGTGATGGAAAAGTTTACGTACGGTGTTTGTAAACATGGCGGCCTTGACCTGTTTCTGTATGACATTACCGCTGGACAGTGCATACAAGAGTGCCGTGCACGCACGATGTGTAAGTCCATCAACATGTTTTTGAGGGTCAACTGGTGTAGGATCAATTTCGAAGAAAATCTTGCCCTGAATAAAAAGTGTCCGCACTACCATTACTCTAGCAAAGAGGACTGGATTCAAGTAAGTTGTCTTTTCTTCTTTCAAAAGAATATCTAAGCCTGACGTTAAGCGACTATGAAGGTAACATAGCCTGACTTAAAGCGACGAGGACCATACCTAAGCCTGTCTCCAGAAAGAGGGAATGATTTTGATTCCAAAATTGAAAATATTAATAATTCTGCACTAAACCCTATGTTGAGGGTACTCATTAGAATCGTCTCATCGAGACAATTCTAATGAGTACCCACAACATTGTGTTTCAAAGAGAAATAATTGATTTAGAATACCATCACACCTTGTTATTTGGAGCTCTGATTATGTTCTATCATATTCATGTTTTATCATATTCTGAGTAATGATCATGGTCGTATCGATTATCTTAATTCTATGAAATATGTTGGTATTAATCATGATGCTCTTGGCAATCGTCATAATCTTGGCAATTATGGAGATCGTCATCTTCTTGGCAAACATCATATTCTAAGAATTTATTATATTCTGAGCAACCATCATGATCTTATCAATATCATAATCCTATGAATTATCATGATGGTATCAACAATGCTGTTCTTGGTAATTACTGTGTTTCAAATGGGCATCAAATTCTTATAAATTATGATGGCCGTAGCAATTATCATGTTCCTGTCAATGTTCATGAATTTGGCAACCAACATGATCGTGGTTGTTATCAAATTCTTATCACATCATCGTATTCTTGGCAAGCTACATGTTCTTATCAATCATTTACTAGTGAAACGTGAATCTATAAACAGAGTGCAATTAAAGTATGGTAAAATACGTCCCTCTTCATAAAGTGACGCCACTTAAATATGAAAAGTAAGTCGTCCGCGGCTGTTCCCTGCCTCCGCCCTGTTTTTAATATATGAAAGTCACTTGATGTAAAGAAACCTCCATTTTCTGCTACTCGACTAGAATGACTGTTTTTGATAAAAATTGACAATGATGTAACGATGTAAAATGTGACTTGTACACGTATGTAAAACTTAGGCCTTTTCATGTTGAAGATTAATATCAAATTTGGTAGCAATAGAAATGGTGTTGGGAGCGGATGAGGTAATATACAGAGTTTTTGAAGTGACTGCGACTCAGATGCTTGACGATACATTCATCTTTCCCAGTAGTTTGAAAAAGGGGGGAGTGGAGTAAAATGGTAATATAAGGTTGTTTTTTTTTGTTTTATGCCCGAGATTTTTTTTATCGAGATTTCGATTTTCTTTTTATCTACCGATTAGGTAGTGGGGTTAATGTTTTGGTTAGTGACTGGAATAGCCATGGGTTACTTTAGGGAATTAAAGTGCTCCCGCTTTTGTATACTAGGTATGAACATGGGTCCAAAACTTCGTCTTGTTAAAGTCTAAATAAACTTCTTCGTATCCTGATTTATCGTTCAACAAATTACGGTGGTGAGTTATGAGGCGCAATGAATAAACCGATCGACCTATCAACCTCGTTGTTTATGAATTGTGCCTCGCAACCAACAAACGTTCTTTATGGAACGATAAGCGACGATAGAAAGTAAATAATTTTTAAGCAATCATCAAGTTCTTAGCATCTTATCATGTTCTAAGCAAGTACCATGTTCTTATCAATCATTATGTTCTTCGTAGTTACTATGTTCACGAGTTCATCTTATTCTCAGCAAACATTGTCTAGGTAAAATTGTATTGTAACTTATCCTGCTAAATAACTAAGTTTAATTTTTCATTTCGATAGTAAAACCCAAAATACTGCCGTTTCAAAGTTTTGATTTTGTGAGTAATATCTGCTTACCGGACAGTGTAGACTAAGATCAGACTGCACTTGCTATGCAGTTTGATCTTGATCTACACTGTCTGTAAAAGGTCAGTGTGTCGCACCTAGCAGCCTAAGGATTAAGCATTTATATTTTTTTTTCAATCGATATCTTTGTAAAAACAACCATGTTCTAAACAAACATTCTGCTCTTTGCAATCATGAGGGTCGTACAATTTAGATAAGAAAAGCAATAACTCTTTTATTCCCCAAACTGTTACATGAGGGTAATACTTCCTTTTAAATTCGCCACGCGCACATCTTTTGTACTGATGATAATGTTAAAATGTAAAGATATATTTTCTTCGCATCAGAAGTCTGAGGTTGGCTGCGAATCCCTGAATTGTTCCATAAAAGAGAAGTGTATGAAAAAGGATGGGAGGTCCGCTTGCGTTATCACTGGTAAGTAATTTTAAAAATCTTTCTGCAATTGAAAAACAAACAAGTATAAAACTGTTTTGAGCCAAGAGTAACGAAAAAGAATACGAGCGACAAGCCTTTATCAATTAACACTATTTATTAATGAACAAAGACGTTAGAGTACAATAAGAATTAAGTTTGAATGAAGAAAAATCTGAGAATCTTTAACCATAGAACAAGAAACAGAATATTTGCCTCAAAATTAGGATTTATGCTCAGATTACAAAACGTATGAAATTTTTGGTTTCTAAAACCTAAATTAACAACAGTTTAACTTGAAAATAAAGGAGATATGAGCAACCTGTTTAAAACTAAAGAAATTTCCAACCTACAGATCTACACTCCGAGTTAAATCCAAAACGTTTATTCTGTATCATCCAAGCCACAAGCTGAAGTTCAAGCTCCCCCAAAATCACCGAGTAAGTCACTCCTGTTCATATCAGCTTAGGAAATTTTATGTTAGTCTTTTCTAGAAAGGTGATATCATTAATAAGTAAACAGTTTGTTTACCAACCTGTTTCAAAAATAACCACAATGGAAAAACCAATAAATCTTCCTCGTGTTTCTAGAATATTCTGAAAACAGGTCCTCTATGTCCTATCTACATGAAATTCCCCTCCTTTAGGAAAAGAAAGTTTTAAGAATTAAAATGTTTTGTTAGAATATAAAACATATGATTGCACTAAATTGTACATGAGAATACATTATACATAAAGACACATGTCAACTATTTACAAGTTCGGCTCTAGACAAAGCATCAGGGATAATACTGTCCCTACCTTTTATGTATCTGATATCCATGTTATATTCTTGTAAAAACAGACTCCACAGGAGTAAACGCTCTTTTTCTATTGTTGAGTACTACTTCTGATATTTGTTAAATTTTAGAAAAATAACTATCTGGGTGATCTACACCATTACAGTCTTCTTGAGGTAAAACACGGCCTGCACCGATATCACTAGTATCTATTGCAAGCTTAGGTTCTTTTCGAAAATTAGGAGCCAAAAGAACTAGTTGACTTTTTAGTATGTCTTTTACTTTATCGAAAGCTTTTTGACAAATCATCATTCCATGCATAATTTTGTGGGTTTGTTGAGAAGACTTGTCAGTGGCTCAGCAATGACAGAAAATTACCACAGAATTTCCTATATTAACCCGCCATATTAAGAAATCTCACAAGTTGTCATTTGCATGTAGTTACATGGAAATTGGAAATGCTTCTAGTTTAGCTTTTATGGGATTTACCTGACCTTTTCCAACAACATGACCTAAAAATGTTAAACTAACATGACAAAAATTTATTTTTAACAATATTAATTGTAAATTTGGATTTACTCAGGCTGTCAAAAATTCTCTGATAGTCTTTAGATATTTATCCCAATCATCGCTGCTTAAAGGTGACATAATCGCTGTAAGCTCTACAGTCGTCCAATCCCGAGATTATTATGTTGATAAAATGTTGAAATGTTGGTGGTGAGCTTTTCATCCCAAAAGGCATAACTTTGTACTGATAAAGTCCATCATGAGTGCTTACAAATGCAGAGATCTTTTTAGCTCTTTCAGTGAGAGGAATTCGCCTAAATCCCTATAGAAGATCAAATTTAGTAACTTACTTTGCATTACCAATATTGTCAATGCCGTCATCTACTCTTGGCACTGGAAACGAATCAGTGTTGGTCACAGTGTTAACTTTTCTATAGTCAGTGCACATACGACAAGTTCCATCTTAATTTGGTACAAGAATACAGGGAGAACTCCATTCACTTTCACTAGACTCAATAAAGTCATTGTTCAATAAGTACTTGGTTTCCTCTCTAAGAAGCCCCAATTTCTCGGGATTCATTTGATATGGATGTTATTTCACTGGTTTTAAATGTTCAGTGTCCACATCATGGTAAAGTGTATATGTCCGTATTGCAATAACAGGAATTAATCTTTTAATTCATCATTTTGATTATTATCTAAATGTAAAAGTTTTTTAAATCTAAATTCTTTTAAAAAGTTAGAATTCTGAAGTTTTGAACACATAGGGTGAGACTTGTCAGAGCTCATTTCTAACTTATGTCCTCATGTTTAATGTGATTTTGATTTTGAGGGACTGGTGAAACTAAATTTATTGGTGAAATACTCGAATAATCCATATCAACATATTCTTTTAACATATCAATATGATATAATTGATTTTGCTTTCGCCTGTCATGAGTTGTTATCACATGATTTAAGTCACTGACATTTTTCTCTATGGAATAAGGACCAAAATATCTTGCTTGAAGAGGCCTACCAGGAACTGGTAGAAGAGCTTAAATTCTATCTTCATGTTTTAAATTTCTTTCTTTGTCATTCTTGTCATATCTTTCTTTCATTGTACCCTGGGTTTTCTCTAAATTTGATTTTGCAACCTCACAAGCTTTAAATAACCTGTTTCTAAAGTCAAATACATACTGAAGTAAAGTTAACGGAGAATCTATTTATAGTGAAAGAAATGTTTATTCTAAAATTCTTAAAAGTCCACGAACTGTGTGGTCAAAAATAATCTCAAAGGGACTTAAACATCACTCGCCTTTGGCTCGGGGCGACATTATTCACCACAGCCGTGAACAAGCTTCCAAGTCCCCTGCCACCTGACCGTACAACTAAAAATATTGCCTATATTTCTCGATAACCTAACGGATAGCATGAAAAAAAATGATATTTTTCCTGTTGTTGAACTATCTCTACCAAATTATCCTGAGTTTTAATATCCCTAACAAAGATGGCTTTCGAAAACTTCCGTTGGAAAAGGAGAATATGTTGATGCTAAGCATTTTTCCTTCTCCTACTTGGCTTTCTGATCCATCAAAAACAAATTCATCCTTTGAGCCAAAGTAGAATTATATTCTTCAAATACTTTGAATTTGAACTAGTCCAACATTTTATCGTTTCGTTAAGGTAGTACCATTCTAATAGAAAACAGCTATTTCCACTTTAATACTATCCTAAAAAAGTTGCTATGATTAAAAATGAGTATTGTTGAACTGCTCTGATCGAGTCGCTTTTTCTATTTTTTTCCTTCTTAGAAATATCATCTAAGGCCACTCTATTCTCATTACAAATGGCGACAATAATTACCCCCTTTTCTGAAAACTGACAAAATTATCCACAAATGACTTCAAGATGGACACCAAACGAATTTTATGGTCGGTTTGAAACGTGCAAAAATATTGTATCAGTATAAATCCCTATTTATTAACTAATAAGAAATTTCATTCCATTCTGCACTAGAAGCGGTAGGATGGTAATACTTTAAGAATTAGTCATGTGTAATGCCTGCATGGGTGATTTAACAAATATATATTCTACCTGTTTACTCATGCGGCTTTGTTCTGTCTTTGTGGTATATCTCTACTTATAATGGAAGAGGTAGCATAGTGGCCATTTTTACGACAAAAAAGGATGAAGCCCTTGTTTTGAGCAAAATCTGATCCCAAAGATACGACTGTGATTTCTTATGCAACGATGTGATTTCAGAATGTATGAATATTCCACACTTAGAAAATGGCATGGTGTTTGGGAATGACGTTAAAATTGGTTTAACACAAGCGTTCATGTGTAACCAAGGCTACGAAATAAAGGGGGATTATGTAATCACCTGTCAAGCTGATGGAACTTGGAGTCCAGCTATTCCGACTTGTACCGGTAAGACTTACAGACACGAGGGACATGATGGTCTTGTAGGGCCCCATGTGCTAATTAGTAAAGAAACATACACATCAAGCGTTGCAATTCTATTCCAAATGGTTACGAACAAGAAAACTTATAAAAGCCAATATGAAAGTTGAGACACAGGGGCGAAGCTAGTTTTGACCACAGAGCAACATGTATATTTGCTAGAATTCTGACAGAGATCCAAAATGTAAAGCTGAACAATACTGGTTGAAGCCGAATGATTATAAACAAAAATATTTACAAGGCTTCCTAAATATAAAACCAAAGTCTGAGACCATGGAGGCGGCCATTTTTTTATAGTATATAATTCCAGAGGTCTAAAATTTTCACAAGGAAAGTAGTGTCACGGAGGGCGCTTAGATACTAGTATATAGAGTTTGATTCATCAACTTGTGGTTAATACGGGGAAATATTTGTTTCAAAAGGGAAAGGTCCGCGAAAATAACGAGTGCCGAAAGGCACATTTATACGGCACATTTAGTTCTCGGCATTGTAGCCTGACTCGTACGGCACGACTTATTTTCGCGGACATTTACCTTTTAAGGCAAATGTTTCCCCATATTAACCAAAACCTGATGAAACTAATCATATATTACATTTCCTCTCATTATTTTGTCAATGAATGTCACTTTTAACACTTTAAACAGTAGAACAAAAAAGTAGTTCCAGATTTTCGGCAGGAGGGAAAATTTCACTGTGACGGGGAAATAATTCTTCCAGCTTAAATTACATTTCTTTACCGATAACATTTCTAGAAATAGACACATGAAATATAATATATAACTTTCACAATCTTTCTGGCTGTTGAGCTAGTTTTTGTGCACTGCATTACTATTTGGTGTAACAAATAATTTTTTCTATAAAAGCAGCTAAAGCCATTATTGCTTTTTTTCCAGGAGGGGGGTTGATCTTGAAGATGAAGGATTTGTATGTGATACGAAAATCGTTGGCCCAATTTTTACCTGGAAAATTGGTTTGGCATGGGATGGGGATAAAGGAGAAAAGGCATCATGTACAAGACGCCCTGAAAAGCCCCCCCCCCCCAACTTTTGATCGATGAAACCCAAACAATTTGAATTCGTCATCTTTCACCGTGATATGATTGCAGTAATGTTCAAAGCGACATACAATTTTGAAAAACCAATGTACATCTACACAAGACTAACGAAAGGAAGATTTTCACTTTTTTCTTAAAAGCGCTTATCCAGATTGTAGTTTTTCTGTTGTACAATAACCCTTGCCCCTTATCATTGAAACCAAATTCCTAGTTTTCCTTAGTCTTAAGTATCGACATGCATAAGAATAACAATGTTTTTGATAGGGAACATTAAAAAAATCTAGACGAACGATTTATATTCAAATAGAAAAAAAGAAAGCAGCAGACAAACCGTCAATAGATGAAGAATCAACATCAAGTTCACCTAAAAGTACAGATGTCATTGCTACATCATCTTTCACTCCGCCGACCACAACAGCAACAACGATTGTGGAAACTACAGCCGTAGCAACAACAACTGCAGCACCTACAATGACTTCTTTGACCACAGCGAAACCAACATCACAAGCCTCGACTTTGGAGCCAACAACAGTTTCTTCAACTTCATCGACAGTGATGACTCAGGCACAATTCACCTCTGCTGTTGTAATGAGCGGAGGCGTCAGTAGGGAGGCACCCAGCCATACGGATGAAAATATCTTAAATACGGACAGCCGTAACGAACCTTACACGAGTTGCCCATTCCTGCAAGTTTACGACCCAGGAACTGACGAATGTATTGCTTGTAAGTATCAGTGAAACATTGATAAAAAGTCAAGTTGTCAACCTGTCCAAAGTCTGCATTCACCAACCATTCTAAGAACATTTTCAATGTTATTGTCACGATGTTTTCCTCTAAATTTGAAATTAACACAATTTATGGTTGGCTAAACTTAGTGGTTTAGTCAACTAGAAATTGCTTTACTCTCAAAATCTGAAGTAATTCTAAGAATTAAATCAAGCATTGATGGTAAATATGGACCTTTTTTTAACATTAAGTGTCAAATGGTCTTTTCAGTCAATTATTTAAGAGTGTCAAGTTAAATTGCATATTTAATAGTTCTCGGATTTGTAGCCTGACTAGAGTCCTCTTATTACCGACACTCCCTGCTTTCATTCAGCTGTAGGCATGCCACCAAAAAAGCTAAAGATCAACGATGACTTTCAAAACTTCGCCAAAGCAATCCGCAGGGATAATCACATGGCAGATCTGTTTTTATCTTGCTATCACAGATCTATACATTGTACACCCTTCTTTCTCTTATCTATTGATCAGATATTTGACCCATGCTAACAGAATGTTTTATGCCCCATCAGTGCAGAACTTTTGAAAAATAAACCCTGACATATGAGCTGTGTTTCGGCAAAAGTAGCTTTAATGTACCTCCGGGGATGCATCATACTCAAGCAAATCATCAATAATTACCGACACATGAAATCCATTTTGTACAAGAACGGACTTAATCACAAGATATACTAGTCCTTTGTCACAGAGAAAATTTACAATTAACAAAACAGTTTCGATTCCAGTCAGCCTGCGCAGACTGCACAGGCTTACCGGAGTCGACACTTTTTTGCATATATGTATTAAGCTCCCTTATTAAGAGAGTATGGCTCATACATTTTCAATCTTTTTAGCTCATCTTAGCACAAAGTGCTGAAGGTGAGCTATTGTGATAGCCATTAATTTTGTCCGGCGTCCGTCAACAATGTCTTTAAACATCTTCTTCTCCTAAACCACTGGGCCAATTTTGATAAAACTTGGCAGAGATGTTCCTTAGGTGAAGTTCTAACAAATTTGTTCAAAATCGTCCTCTTGGTTGCCATGCTAAACTTGGCCATTTTCAAGAAATTCATTATTATATGATATCTACTTTATTACTGATGATATATATCTGAAAACTGGACAAACTGCTCATTTTCAAAACAAGGAGGAGGGAGGGGCGTTCGAAACAACAAGGATAGGCAACTATTACACTGTTTTTCTGAAACAGGTCTTCCCGTTTATATATCAACTTTGAATTTTCGTTGTAAATCAAGTTTCATTGCCGAGCTTAATAACTTTTTTTTTTCTGGACGAGTTTGATAAATTTTTACCTTAAAAACCAACGAGTGTCAGATTCTTTTTATCACATTACTGTAACAAGAATTATACTCCAAAATGTGTTAAACCAGAGGCACACATGTATCATGTGTAGTGAAATTTATATGAAGCTTTTGTACTTACTTCGACAGGTACATTACGAACGAAAAAGTTCTGAAGAAACTTCTCACATTATTGATTTTTGTTTGAGTCTAACAGTGATCAAATTAACAACTTTATCACGATAAGAACTTTGACCGCTAGCTTCCTTCAGAAACCTAGGTCAGCATTGTTTTAGAAATGAAACGTATAATTTCAGAGTGTTGACCAAATACAGCACAATTTTCTTATCTCACACGTGTGTGAGACCAGAAAATTCGTAATGGCTATATTACATTGAAAAATTAGAGAGTTATGTGATGAAATAGTATCTTAAAACATTGGTGACTTGAACTATTACAGATTTATTGTTCCCCTTTAGATTGCCCGGGAGTAATGGGTACCACTTTCCAAGTTCACCAAAATATGTCCTTAAGTTCTGAAGAGTACATTTTCTCCATTCAAATGAACGTGTTCAACTACACTGTATGTTTGGATGAATGCCTGACGGACGTTGGATGTGCAGCTATGTACGTATATTATATTCTAAACAAAATGACGATGATGAAATGAAGCCAGACTTTGGATAAGTAAAAGTAAATAAGAGCCATACTCTATGAAAAGGAGTTTAAATAAATATACTTTTTTGTCCACGTCAATGAGAGACAAAAGGTAGTTTATGAATCCATAACTATATGATGACGTTCTTGATATTATGCATTTAACCACCTTTTGTCAGAGCGTTGCTCATATACATAAACATATAAGGGATGAGTTAAATATTTTCTCCTATAAGTCAGCAAATGTCAGATTCTTTGAATCACATGACGATATTTAACGAAAACCTAGTCTAAAGATTCAATCCATACATATCTTTTTGCTAATTCAAATATATACAACTGGTTTTACCTCGCTGAAATCAGTATAAAATGATGTCACGTATGACTCGTATGATGCTTATCTCAAACGTATGTAGGATAAGAAAACTATATTAAGCCAGAAATATATATATAATATATCTTTATTATATTTTTACCAGTGAATTGCTGGGATTTCACAGTAAATAACACCATTGGCGATCATAATTATGGTATCATCACTATTGACATTATAGTTTTTGAATGCTTGCATGTGTAATGCAGGGAAATGACCTTCCCTACAACATGACCCATGGGTAATTTCTCTACGTAGAGAAATGACCTGGATCAGTATTCTACGTAGAGAAATCCCAGAGGGTAAATTCTCTACGTAAAAATAATGACCCGAGTCATTTCTCCAGTTTTATCATATACCTAGCAGTGAAATCCTGGAATTCCCCAGTGTAATAAATTTTGATATCATCACTAGTGACGTTATCAACTTTCACTTTCACTTCCTGCCGTAATTTGGGAACTACTTTTTTTTTCGACTACATTTTTTCGATTTTCAAAAGCAAAATTACAAATAATGATGTTAATAAGGTATATAATAAATAGAATAATCAACTGGTTGTTTTTGATATGAAAAATATCTCACTCGGACGCGTCGTAAGGCGTTAAAAAAACTCGTGCTGCGCACTTGTTTTTTCAACGCCTAACAACGCATCCTCGTGAGATATTTTTCATATCAAAAACAACCAGTCGATTATCCTCTATTTATTTCATGCTTTCCGGTAGGATATCGAAAAAAAGCAGCGAAAATATTTTTCGATATTCCACGGGTACGACAATTGAAAATACCAACTTTTATATTCTTGTTACCTAGGTAAATTGTGCGTGACTCACAACCAGATGGAAATATGACGTCATTTACCTTACATTTATCACACTTGACGTAATATTGTAAAGCCTTGCTATGCGGGACTGGTACGCCACGGGGAATAACTGAAAAGAACTGTACTGGATTTTGATAAAGCTTCTCCAAGAAAGGGTTTATAGCATGAAATAGATATTTTTTTTTCTTTGAAAGATCGAAATTTATTTCATCTCGTGAGTACCATCGGTAATATTTTCACGCGTGGCTTCGCAAAAACAAATATCCTCTACATATTTCTCGATATCCAATTACCACTCTACCAGAGGATTCAGCTGATTCTTGGGCAAGATGGCTCTTATCACATAAAACCTCCTCCAGCAGTGTATTAAACCTATGTTCTATCTTGGATTATACACTGGTATACCAGAATTGCTCTCTATGTAAATTCACAGGGCTATCTTTTTATGTTCCGGTATGTACACATTTCAAGTCGAACTACATCCATAAACATAGACCCGTAAAGAGTTTATAGGCTAAAGGCGATAACGCGGGCTTGTCTGTAATTTATTTTACGTGATAAACATATTCTCTCATTTGTATTTTAGGTGTACATGTATTTGTTATATTTTTATCAAAATCATGAACTTCAATGTATTTGACGCTCCCCAAGACTTTCGTATGATATGATTTTAGTCAGCTCGATTGATTTGTAAACACGATATTACATAAACGCTCATGGAAGATCTTCTATATATGGATACGTAACTATCTGATGACTGGCTTGATGTCATAACGGTACAAATGACGATTAGGACGAGAGATTATTACATGACCAATCATGCTATATGCAAAGTTTGTTTCAGAACTTGTTTACTTTTTCGGCGCCATAGTCGAAAACAGAGGGTAGTGCAGACGGCTTGGAAAAAGATTGGACTGTGCAGACTCGGCGGACTGATTTGGATCTTTATTGTTGGTTTGTTTAGTAAAATCTTTCTGATGTTTAGTGAATTGTATTTTCAGCCGTTAAAAGGGATTGAAATTATACTTTTGGAGTTGAAAGACGTACATACCAATTCATTTTTTTTTCTTTTTGATAGAATTATACATTCATCAGTGAGAAATGGAGCAAACATTTACTATTGTTACCTCTATCACGATAAACGTTCTGGGACTGCTGTGGACGAATTAATAAAGGATGGGAGCGAACTTACAATAGGGGGAGACTTTGTTTACCTCAGAAACTGTGGTAAGGTAAATCCGGCAGAGAGATCTGCATGAATCTAAATCATGAGAGGAATTCATTTAGAATCATAGAATTTCTTTCGAAATTAAATGTTATGTAACTCAGTAAGAGGGTCTTACGTGGATATTTATTATCTTTTTTGTAACTTTGATTTTGTCTTCTAACAGTAGTTTACAGGGATTCTTGGGTTCACATTCCATGAAGAGTTTGAGTAGTTTAATGAGATTCTTGGACTCGACTTCTTCAAAGTTTTGTGAGGGGTTGAAATAGCCACCAACAAGGTAACTGGTTCACTTTTAATCATTAGTTCTATTTACAAGATTGATTTTAAAAATATGGGACGACACGTCAGAGCAAAGCCTACTTATCAGCTGAATAGAAGGGTATTGGAGAAAAGAGTATCAGATCACCAGGACACCAGCAGCTGGAAAACAATGAATTGTACAAAAAACACGAATACATGTACTTAAAAATTTAATACTCTCATGCAGATGGCTTAAAAGGACACATTCAATACGAATAGTTTAATGTTAAAATAAACAGAAAGCAGTCCATTTTTCTTCACTTATATCTAAGTAAGAACAATTAATTGTCATCTTTTCACAAAATGATTTGGCAAGAGAACCGTGAAATTGCATGTTAACATAACAGTCACCAAAATACAATACAGTGCAACACAGAAATGCACGTTGCGCTTCTACAATTAAACTTACCAATTTACAAAATTGACTGCATAGCAGTCACACCAGCTTATCATTCGCATACCATGACGCTGTTTAAATGTTGCAATTAGAACCATGCACAAAGTTAAATCACGTGAACCAAATTTGCTAGATAAAATATAATAGCGAAAATGAAGTTTTGACGCTCCCATTTCATTACTCGCAAAAAGCACTTAAAATGCCGAAGAAAGCATAGTAAATTGCAATATTTCTCAATTCCAGCACATGATAAAAGAATTTCTAATGGCACTAAAAGTTACCGAAGGAACAAAAATTCCAACAAAACGGTATTTTAAAGAAAAAGAGGTATGTTCTCTTTGACATTGGGCCATAAACTGAATAGAGCAATGTTCAGTTACGTGGCACAGACTGATTTGCAAATTGACTAGTTTAAATGGTAAACAGAAAAATAAAGATTTGATCTAACAAATCGCAACCTGGCTACATTCGTCAACTGTCAGTAAAATATGAAATCTACACTACAAGATATATCACAGTCAACAGTCTTATAGAAACTAAAATATGCATACATCAGTATATGCTAATTCTCAACGACTATGGAAGTATTTTAACTTTCTACTCTCTATACTATGCACTGCTGGAGTATAAACCATATTTTGGCATTATCTGAAACTTTTACATTCTCTTCCCCTTCTCAGAAAGGACTGTGACCACACAAAAAAAATGGTGAGCTAAAAGTAGAAAGCAGTTAAATACAAATTACAGCAATAAAATGCAAATGCAAATGCAAAATCATATTCAGACGCAGCAAAGTTAAAATGAATCTTTTAAACAGCTCCAACAAATCTATATGCCTTGTTGTCTACTTCACACAATACATTAGACCTTACTTATCTGTCTAGGCTTTGGAGTCTAATATCTAGATGTGTTTTATCAGACATACTGTACAACACATTACTCTAAATACCTATCTGGTGGTTTCTTCTTTCTGGTGGACTGACGTGGTCAAGGTATTGGTCTTTGTAGGGTATCTTCTCCTGTCTGATGACTTTCTTCCAGTCTCTGTATCTGACGTAAGTTCTTCTCTTGCCTCTGTTTCGTCGTGAAGTTTGTCCGTTATATCTTAAGTGGTTTCTGTAATATGTTCTTCTCTTCTACTATTTCTTTGTCAAGCGCATCCGTAGAATGGTTTCTGTAGTAGGGCTTCTGTAGTAGTGTCTTCTGTTTCGTCTCATTCTCCGTCAAGTTCATCAATAGGCTCTTCACGGTTATCATTAGTTTCTTGGATAATTTCTTCTGTAGCCATGTCAGAATGATCATAGTCATTGAATCTCACTCTCACTAGTGCAACATTTGAAGTGTAGGGTAACTTCGATGATTCGACCACTCCTACTGCAAGAAGTTGTTCGATTTGCTGTCGCACTTCTTCAATCATAGAAGGAGGTACTCATGTCTTTGCCGCTGTTTGAATGGTATATGAGTAGTAAAGTCAATCCTATGCTTGATCCTATTGCAGATACCAATTTCCGTGTCTGATGTTGAAAAAACATCACCACGGTCTTTTAGTTATGTAATAAGTTGATTATTTTCGTTGTCTCTAAAATGTTCTCCTCGTTGATATGTAAAGATTCCAAAATTTCTCCTCGTAGTATTCTTCAGTGTTGGTAAATACTTTATTAGAGACGGGTTGTATAGTGACAGGTTGTGTGGTGAGATTTGAAAGGCACATATCGAAATTTTTGTTACTGATTGTCTGATATTTGATTGCTGTTGGACAGACATCAATCAACGAATTAATCTTACTATCTTTAATTTCATGAATTATTGCCGTAGACGAAGGGTAAGGAAGTCCACAATAAGTACTACACGGTATTTTTGAAGTCTTGTTGGGATTAATAGAAATCTTTTGTGTTGCAGCTGATCCAGTTCAAGCCAAACGGTTCTTGTTCTTCATTAGTTCCTTTTCTCGGATGGTGATAGCTCGACAGAAAGGTACCAAGGTGTATGTAGATTTGCTCTTTGTAAACATTGATCTCCAAAATTATTCTTACATTCATTCATCAGTTCCAGCAATATGTTTGTTCCTGTTATAACTGGAGTCCTGTGGGCATACTGGGTATCAGGAGTAATAATTAAAAGGGGTATAAGAGGTTTTAAAATCTGGTAGCCCTCTATGTGCTGTGATGGAACATTATATGTATCATACTGTAGGTATGGAAAATATTCGCCATCAGCACATTCTATATTCAGGATTTGTCCAACCGTTTTTTTTTTTTTCCAAATTTTGTTATCATGTAGATGTTCCTTGCAGAAAGATTTTGAGACAATTTTTACGTAACTGCTAGAGCTCTGTGGTTCGTACTTTGAGTTCAATTTCGTTTACATCTCCAATTCGTATGGGATCATACTCTGTAGAAGTACTCGCATCAGATCTCCGTTCATGGGAGCACTTACAAATTTGGGCGGTCGTTTGCCTCACGGCCCTTGTTTTTGCACACTGAGCAGACAAACTGAGCAAGAATTATCGGACATCTTCGGTATATGTGTCCCTTCTATTTACAAATAAAACAGTTTGGAGTAAATCAATTTTCAGCTTTTAGGTAACTTTGGGAACCTCTGCCTCTATTGTTATTACCACCACGCCAACGTCTTTTTCTTCAACCACCTTTCTAAGCCTGGTCATACATAACCAGATGACTGTTGAGATTTCTCCGATTTCTAAATGCGCTCATTTATCTTTTTCAAAAGTTGTTTGGGCTCCGAGTTCTCTGTTGGCTCTGACTGATCCACGGATTTGCAGGTCTTCTTGTCTTCAACTTTCATGTCGGCTTCAAGTCTGCGAAGTTTAAGTTCGGTGCCATCATATTCCTCAAGTTTCTCACAATAGTAAAGGGACATATGCTTAAATTCTTTCTGGATTCCACTGTGTAGCAATTGTTTCAAGATACTGGGGTCAGATCTCCAAAGAGCGGTAAGACTTACTGTCTTATAAAACAGTTCCTCAAGTCATGAAGCGAATGATTCCACACTTTCACCAGTTCGCTGTGTAATTTTTTCATGATTCATTCCTTTGTGTGGACTCCAGGGAGTGCATCTCAGTTTAAATTTCATGAAGTTGTCTCATTTATATTTTTGACAAATCTGAATATGGGTCACTCAGAGATTTAAAGAAAAAGGTTGTCACTGGGTCAAATCAGACAAAACCGTAGAATCAAATTTGATACATGTCATGTCATGTTATTGGTAAATACTCATGAGACTTTGTCAAATTACTTGAATCAAATACAAGTGAGTTTGCAAAAGGGCATTCTGGTCTAAAAGTATGTCACTGCATCCTAAACCAGAAGCCAAAGTTCAGTTGAGGTACATGTATGTACTAACTTTGCCTAAATGGCCCTGTTGTAAAGTCAGTCAAGTGGTTCTGCTTTGTTTATATAACCTTAACAGAAGCGTTTAAATTGACATTTCAAAATTACAGCCCAAGAAACTGTATAGGCAGATTAACCAAAATTTCATATCGTCAGTTTACTTCAAAAACCTCGTAAATACAACTTGAAACAAGCTGAAGTTACGAGATTGTTTAGCTTCCTGCTTTTTGAAAGGAAAAAGGTTAAACTTAACCGATATATTGTATGTATTTGCGAGTGAAATACGTAATCGTACTATATTTTGGAACCATATGTGACTCTGTCTGATAGGGACCTTTTTACACGTGTGTAATTTTTTTCGTAAATGCGCTTTCAACGCATTTATTTGAGTCGGGAAAAAAAAATCAGGTAGACCAAAAGAACTAAACATGGGTATTGTAATGAGCCAATTTTAAAAGAATTCTGAAAAAGAGAAATCCTGCTGTGTATAAAATGACATGGTCAAATTAAAAAGGAAATACTTATATAAATATCATAAATCAATGACGAAAACTAAAAACCTGTAAATTGATTCGATATGTAGCCATTTATTCCAATAACTTAAAAACGTATTGATTGTATCTATCTTTGCAGACTCGAACCCCAGAGTGCCAAGCAAATTCAATTCTCCAGTGGAATGCAGAGTTGGCGAAATGTATAGCTATTCTACAGGCTCCTGTCATAGACGTATGTTAAATTTCAGATTATCCCATAGGCTGCTCATAGTGACTCAATGGCCTTTTGCGGACAGTGTAGATTAAGATCAGACTGCACGTTTTGTGCAAACTGATCTATGATCTACACTCTTCGATAAGGAAATATTACTCCCAGAAAAATACCTTTAAATATTTAAGATTTTATTATCGAATTGAATCACCTTAGTTATTCAGCAGGATAAAGGATAAATGAGCCGCTTTCTGGCAAAAGCTGATTTAATGGATCTCCGAGACAGACTTTACAAGCAAGTCATTACATGGTTCTGGATCCATAAAATCTATTTTGTCCAACAATCAGTTCAGTCATGAAGTAGATTGGTCCTTTGAAAATGTATCACATTGACCAATAACAAAAAAGGCCAGCGCAGGTAAACCTAAGCCACAGGTGCCTGACATATCTGGTATCATACTATATAGAAGGGTTGTATGGTACCAGACATGTCAGGCACCTCTGAACCTTGCTGGACTGCTCAGGCTGACCTGAATCGTTATTTTTTTGCAACTGTGTTAATCTTCCTTTTTACATAGCATGACTCATTTATAACACTCTTTTATTAATAACCTCAATTTATATTTTTTCTAAGTGTGGATAAGTAACATTTGAGTACATAAACCAATTACATAAAGGCACGTTTCCATTTCTTATGTATTTAATTATTTGGCCATGAGTTTGTTACCTCTTAATATCAGAAACCAATGAACAAACAAGATTTCCGAGACAAACAATTATTCAGTTTTTATTATTTTATTAATTACATTTCTTTGCTTGAAAGAAATGTTTCCTTTAGCTTTTTAGCACCAATATCGTGGCTGTGGCATTGTGCCAAGTAACCCAGGGGTCAAAATCACTCTTCGCAAAATAAGTTCTCTATCGTATTCCCCGTTTTTATGCAAAACACAGTCATGAACATATGCTGTAAGTTTTTATAAATTGAAATTCAATTCCTTTGACTGTAATATGAAATTTACATAATTCCCTTTTCAAAATATCCTCAAATGTCATGTATGAGAAATCCAAAATATCCCAGAAGTAGCAAGTGTGCTCCCTTTTATCGACACAAAAGAATTTGCACTTGTGTCACCTAGGCTGAATAATTCTGGGGATTTGGAGCTAAGGAACCAGTTTCAGTTCCTTCTGTAGCGCTACAGCAAGAGTCTGGAGGTTATGCAAATATTCCGCGTCGAACATCCGGTCCTAGAATGTCTTACACATGTTCATGAGCGCACTGGCAAGCCAATGACCATAGCATCGTTCTGACCAAAGATCGTGGATATTTCTGGATCACAGTAATTAAGATATTGAACTGATTTGAAAATTGAAATGCAGACTTCGCCTAGAAAGTATAATTCAAATTCTCCAAGTTAAGTACTAGCGTTTGGGCTAAATATAGCAGGCTTTATTGGGTGAGACTCTACAGTGACAATCTTTACAGAAACCAATCAATATTTCAATTTTGCGAAAAACCAATTGAAAACGGTGAACTTTGACAGTAGTAACAGCGTCTCTTTGCTGGTAAATAAAGGTGACGTAATCGGCGGCTATCTTGTTACTATAAATAGTAACTGATTTACATATAAGGGTGTTACTACGTTTAGAACGTCAGTCATCTTGGATGACCTACTTTTTATGTTGGTTTAGATTGCAGCTGCTATTTTGAATCACCTACCTTTTCAGCAATACAGCTTTGACCTACTTTTCGGTGGTAATTTTAATGGTTGTTTGTGTGGCCATTTTGAATGTTTGATTTTTTTGAAAATGTATACAGAGCTGACTTGTATACCTCGATATAGGACATAGTCCCGGATATTGAGGGTTAGGTTCTCGGTCCTAGATGGAAAATAATGTAGAAAAACAACTTTTTAATTGATGAAACATCATTAGGGGAATAATTGACTGGAAGAATTTGATTTTGCAATTAAAGAAATATTCTATAAGTATAGAAATAAAATGGTACCTTATTGTTGATGGTTTCCCTTCAAAGTCCTTCTGTCAAATGACCAAAATCATAAAAGTATGCTACCACCAGTGCACATGCATAAGTCTATTTTTAAATATTCATCTTCCGACAAGCTGAGAATCAGGTCGGGGGCAAACAGAATTCCTCTGTTAAAGTCCGTTGTTAAAGTCGCTACACTGCTTTTGTTTACTTTGGGACGGAAGTACGAACAATGACCTATTTAACTGTCAAAGTTAATCCCCTAACAAAGGACCTGGTAGCTAAAAAGTAGTCCTTTGCTAAAGTCGCCAAATGTACAATTATAAATAATATAATTTATGTACAATTTCGACCTTGACATTTCACGGTTTGGCCTAGAACTGACCATTAGCATGAATTTAAGTGATTGTTTGTCGTAGATATATCCTGTTTTGAGCCTTTCAAACAAAATGACCCATACTATGTGAAAAGAAGGCTTACTGCATCTGCAAAAAGCATCGACCCAGGTCAGCTTGCACTGTCCGCGCAGGCTGACCTGGGCTGAGGTATTTTGCTACTGATCAATTTTTCGAATGTCTAAGGATCATCCTACCTCATGATTCTATCGATTGGTGGACAAAATTGATTTTATGGACCAATTACATGATGACTTGCTTGGTATCTGCTTCGCGGGGATGCATTAAACCTCTTTATTATATACCTAGCAGTGAATTTGATATCATCACTAGTGACTATATCAACTTTCACTTTCACTTGCTGCCGTAATTTAGGAACTACTTTTTTTCATTAAGCACTTATAGATAGTTTTTGTTATTTTTCGAACGAAAAATTAAAAATAATAATGTTAATAAGGTATATAATAAATAGAATAATCAACTGGTTGTTTTTGATATGAAAAATATCTCACTCGGATGCGTCGTAAGGCGTTAAAAAAACTCGTGCAGCGCACTCGTTTTTTCAACGCCTAACAACGCATCCTCGTGAGATATTTTTCATATAAAAAATAACCAGTTGATTATTTTCTATTTGTCACAGCTTAGTTAAAATGATAATGATAGTGATAATAATAATAATAATGATAATAATAATCATAATGAAATTTAGTCAGGCATTGGAACCTTGCCATTGCTTTGTTAAATCAAAACGGTATCACTTGGTCCTGATGATTTTTTGACGGGGCGTTTCTAGCATATTTTGTTGTGCACACCAACGGAACACCCTGAGTTAATTAAACCATGATCCATTACCTGTGTATCTAATTCATCAGAGCCCCGTTTTACTAAAGTAGTTACGGACAAAATTTGCGTAAGTTTTATGTAACTATAGTATAGTGGCATTAATCTGCCAAAATAACCATGATAATTATCATGTATCTGGTGGCAAATTAATGCTACTATACTATAGTTACTTAAAACTTGAGCATTTTTTGTTCGGACATGCCTAAGTAAAACCATCCAAGAAGAATAATCGCTTAGAAGTAAAGTAGAGTTCAGTTTTCCTAGTCTAATTTTATATTTAGAAAGTAACACAACTTTTGATTGGCCAATCAAAAGTTGTGTTACTTACAGATTACATACAGATTTCGAAATTTCTTGAGAATTAGACTAACAATGTCCTTAAGAATGGCTGGTGAATACAGACCTTAGACTTCAGTATTGAAATCGTTTGTCAGTGAGGTTAACTTTGTTGCAGAATGTAATCAGACAGAAGACACTTTTCAAAAATGGACTGGTTTCGGGATCAATGATGATCATGATGTTGGTGGCAACAATCTAGTCTTCGCACGAATGAACCTTGTTTATTCTAATCTGTGCTTGGCTGAATGCTCAAATGATCCGTCATGTGTATTACTGTAAGTTTACACCCCGCTTTCATACACAATCGTAATTAGGTAGAACTGGTTTTGTGAGCATTGCTCTTGAAAAAAAGGGTTTAAATTCATCCCTTAGATGCATTACACTATGAAAGTCTGCACATAATAATGGATCCATAAAATCTATTTTGTATAACAGTCCGACTCGATCTGGAGGTAGAATGAATCTTACCCATGCAAAAAAAACAAAAAAAAAAAAAAAAAACATCGTCTATTGATTGTCGATATGGGTCTGCATTCACCAACAATTCTCAGTCTTCTTCTTCAAGTTTTTCCAAACTTGAAAGTAACAAAGATTTTCATTGACTAAACCGAATGGTTTAGCCAATCAGAAGTTGTGTTACTTTCCTTGCTGAAAAAGTATGAGAATAAGACTAAGAATGTTCTTAAAAATGGTTGGTGAATACGGGCCCTGCACTGACTGCGCAGGGTGGCATGAGTCGATACTTTAGTTATGTGGATGCACATAGCCCAATTTTCACAGAAAATGGTTTAAACCCATTAGACTTGAGTATATATACGGAATTTTATGTTGCAGCAACTTTCCAGGGTCCGTATTCACCAACCATTCTTAAGAACAGTCTTGGTCTTATTCTTCAGAATTTTGTCAGTGTGAAAGTAACAGAACTTTTGATTGTCTAAACCAAATGGTTTAGCCAATCAGAAGTTCTGTTACTTTCACAGCCGGAAAGTCTTGAAGAATAAGACCGAGAACGTTCTTTAGAATGGTTGGTGAATAAGGGCCTAGGTCCCTGTATGTGATTCGAGCAGCCTGAGACTATTTGATATCGTAAGCGACCAAAGGTTGAGCGAAATATCGTTTTTTTTAACTCTGCGAGAAGCAAATACATGTGCAAGCACTAAGAAAGTTACTATGACTAAACCATTCATTATATACCTTCAAATTTCAACGGAATCTTATTTGCAATTACGGTAATTCCATGCGAAAACGGTACACAAAGTAGACAAATTATAGTGGTTTATTTACGAAAAAGTCCTCTTTCCATCGAGGTTATAATGTAAACTAACTTTTGATTGGCTAACCTATTTTAGTGGTTGGTGAATACGATACCAAGGGATCGGTTTTGCTTTTTGCCGAGTGAGAATGATTGCGCCATTTTGCTCGACCTTCGGTCTCACATCATACAGTTTTTTCTGACGCTGCTTGAAGCAATTACAGGCGCAAGGAATTTACTTTAATGAAATACTCTAAACCTGAAAATTTCGCGTCGTGGAAATCATGGCGATTTTTGCGTAATAAAAAAAATCTGCCAGATATCTGCCAGCGAAAGCTACATTGGGGTACATCTTATCTCGAAACAGGGTCAAATAAAAAAGATTGACTTAGACTTTTGTTCACATAATTGAATGCCTTTTTTTCATCCAAGTCGACCAGAATACTAGTCTGTGGGTGCTTAACTCCGTCAATTAAAACTGTTTCCTCGTGGTAAAATTGGAGATTTGATAAATTGAATAATAAGTAAAGTTTTAAAGCACTAGTTGCCGCGGAAATTAAAACATGCGTTAGGTTAGTATATGGGTTTTTGCAACATTTAGAACCGCAGATATATCATACTTGTAAAGTATTCTGAATTTTTGGCTAAATAGATCAACTGTATGTTCAACAATACGCTTATATTATATTTCATGTGTCTATTTTTAGAAATGTTATGGGTAGAGAAATGACGTAATTTAAAGCAAGACCTGTGTAATGGAAAACAGCTATTTCCACTAAAATAATTATCATCATGCAAAATTAGCTGTAATTAAAAATTGAGTACTATTGAACTACTTTCACCTTTTCATTTTGTACATTTTTTCAATTATCATTTATAAATCTAAAACCTCTATATTCTCAATTGAAAAAGAGATAATAATCACCTCCCCATTTAGAAAACAAACAAAAGTATCAAAAAATAGTTTCAAGATAGACATGGACGGAATTTCTGATCCGTTAGAAATGTGCAAAAATATTATTTCTGCATAAATCCTTATTTATTCTTTTTTAACGACCAAGTAGAATTTTGCCAAATGTTCACCGGAAGTGCATTACACATGTCTTACCTTAAGCTCGGGGGAATTATTTCCCCGTCACAGTGAATATTTTCCTCCTGCCGAAAATCAGGAACTACTTTTTTTGTTCTAGTTTGCTAAAATTGACTTAATCGGTTAATTTACTAGAGGTCACTAGTTTTAAAAGTGGCATTTGTTGACAAAATAATCAGAGGAAATATAATAATCAAAAGGGAAAGGTCCGCGAAAATAACTCGTGCCTTACGGCACTCGTTATTTTCGCGGACCTAAAAGTTACCTTTTTCGGCAAATATTACCCCATATTAACCACAAGCTAATGAAATAAATTCTATATATTTCAGACTTGTGAGAACATCTGGTGAATATTATGACTGTGATGCCATTAGAGTATTGCCATATCGGCCAATTTTCATCGACTCCGAGGGAGAAACGGTCTATCGTCGTGATTGCGCCTAATAACACATACATAAGCCCACAGTACCATCTGATCTGAGTCTATACATATGAACTATAAAAACAGTCTGCATTTCTGTGTGGTCGGATCTTGTCAAGTTGTGTGTGTAAAGAGTAACAGGTCGGCTGTGACCAAAGGTCGAAGTCGATATTCAACTGTTTACATACGGAATGAGACATGATCCGACCTGACAGCATCTTCGCCAGCTAAGGTTACGATCACTATGTGGATCTTACCTAGGCGGATCGAGCCAGATTTTGAGATTCTCGCGACACGTCCCCTGTTGGATGCTGCTTATTATCTCCCTTTACATCATATTTCTTATAGCCAATGAAATCTCGTTTTACAAAGCGCTTACGAATACAATAATTCAACATGAATCAATAACCATAAATGTACTTCGACATTTCATGGTCAGGCGCCGGGATATAGTCTAAAACATCTGATAATTGATTGGTCACATTGAAACTTTATATAAATATTATTCGTCTATGTTTTCTTCGGTAATAAATCATTACAGATCCTGCACACATCCACGGAGGTATTCATGTTTACCTTCTATTTTTATCGCGACCCTGTTCTATTTGTATCACAGATGAAATGCTACGAGCGATTTGATTTGATGCAGTTAGAGCTAGGTGCAACCAATGAAAATGCGTATCGGTTGAATGTAAAAATCAAGCTCAACCCGCCAAGAGTAGAGTAGGGTAGTGGATCGTTACCCTTGGCTTGCGAAGATGACCTGACAGAAATGCAACTTTCGCAATATTCCTTTTATTACATACCTAAGCACAATCATTATAATAATAATAAAAAAAAGAAAAAAAAAAACATCACAAAATCAATACAAATAACCAAAAATTCAGAGAACTACATTTCATTGTACATATATGTATGATATTTATTAATTAAGTGTTATTTTATCTATTTAGCTTTTTAGTAAATAATGTCTACGTACATTACATCAGTTAGTAAAGAGTTATTATATACCCATGATCTTTTCCGTGTTTAAAATTAAATTATGGTTCTAGTATGTCAATGAAGTTATAGGAAAAATGCAGAGAGATATTTTTTCCCCACAAATGAATTTTTAACTATCAGCATTTGGGTTCCTTGTATCGGCTTGAAAGTTTCTTTCAGTTATTCGGTAGGACTAAATAATGATAGCTTAATGTATATTTAAAGTAAAGTTATGAATAAAAATCGAAAATTAGGGAAGAGGTTTTGCACATGAGCATATATTACTTTTCATAAAAGGAACAGACTTGGAATGTATAACAATGTATACTCGGTTTTACATGTAAACTGAAAAATCTAAACAAGAGGTATGAGCTGAGGAACGGTAATTGCGACTAAAGACACATGCAGAGCACATGCTGCATAACCAGTTGAACCGGCTTCTTACAGCGGGAAACATGTGTTTATATGATTGACTCTTTATAAGACGACACAATTTTACAATGATATTATTTGCTTTTTAAAGGGATAGAAAATTTTGTTGAAAAAGGAGAAAACGATGAAATCTTTTAGAACTATACTTAGTAATGGGACAAAAAATTCACTTTCGTTTAAATGTTTTAACGTATGAGGAGTTACGCTTAGGATTCATGAATCCATATTTTTAAAGACTGTTATTGATACAGAAATTCCAACAGTCTACCATAAGGAAATAGGTTATCTTCATTCTATTAATTTTTGAAACTTTAATGGTGACTTTAATAGTGTCTATGTACATTCTATCATCAAGTGAAGAAAATTATGTTTCCATACTCTTTTTACATGTGTATAATTATCAAATTATAGCTCTAGCATGACAATGGAGTGATAGGAATAAATTCAAGGCTTGATTTTACAGTTGTTTGCATACGAGTGAAGGGTTTCTATTGTAGAAAGAAATAGAAGTTAGCTATTTTTCACGTTTTTGTTTTCGTAAACACTTGCTTTATATTAATTGTGGATTTTACGATATGATGGGTTCGAAGAGATTTCTCTTGTCCATAACGTTTTTATTGATGTATGTATTTTACATTTTATTTATGTTTTATACCTGTAATAGTCTTAATCAGGATTTAGAAGAAATAGAAGTTAGCTGGTTTTCACGTTTTTGTTGTCGTAAACACTTGCTTCATCTTAATTGCGGATTTTACGATATGAAGGGTTCGAAGAGATTTCTCTTGTCCATAACGTTTTTATTGATGTATGCATTTTACATTTTATTTATGTTTTATACCTATAATAGTCTTAATCAGGATTTAGAATCATATCTATATTTGCACATTTATTTTTACATGTACTATGTAAGATCCATTCACCATTTCTTTAATATTTTGAAGAACAGTTTCATGAAATTTTTGGTCTGAGACTAGAGTTCACCGGTTTTCCTCTACGGATATGTCTAGAATGACATAATTGCCGTTGTAATCTGGGAAACTTTTGTTAATTATGTAGTGTTTTACATTGAAAAATGAAATAGCTACTTTAAAATTCCACAGCTGAAATTGAAATTAGCAACGCATTGTGAATAAATCACACTACATTAATCAAGCGTAGAATGAGTGTCTTGTAGACAAAATATATAATAATGTAGATCTTTAATGTAGTGAAACATCTAAGATCGTTTGTCTTAGCCATGCACTCCTCTATTGTTCAAAGCTAAATTTCAACAATTTTTTATTGAATCCATGTATAAAATTAAGGTTACAAGAGAAGAGGTAGTATTTTTTTTTAATACATGACCTTGTCCTAAAATAATTTGGGACGGTAATATTAAATTCAATTTGATTGCAATTAAGAAGATTATCACCTTTATATGACATAAATGTGTACGTGTGCGCTGTTCCCTCTAAAGTAGATCTGAGCATAATAAAAAAATAATGTGATGGAAAAAATAGAGTGAATAAATAGAGAAAATGTGAAGAAGTAATAAAAAAGTTAATGAATTACGTAATACTTCTTCGTAAAAAAGACGTTTAGAGAGTAATAAACAATTGGAATTCACTTCCAGCAGCGACCTATCCTAAATATTTAAATTAAGGGTATGAAGCACTGACTGTGGCATAAAAGAAATTGGGTCCACGCCTTTGATCCTTCACCACATAACAAATTTTAAACTTATTCAAATTGAAATCATTTGCAGACGACAATACTAATGTGAAATGAAAATTGACATTTATGGAATGGCATAAAATATGATAGGGAAGAAGAGAAATTGCCGATTACAAGTATTTTCTCCTTTTTCTACAATGTCCTAAAATGTGTTTTAAATTAGGGGAGTAAGAACTCAGCATTTTGTTTTTGGTAAAGGGTTAAAAACTTATTCCGCAGCGGGTTGGGTCCTAAAACAATAGAAGCTAGATGTTCATTCATCATGAATCTATAGACTAAATTCGAAGATTATGGAAGACATTTTGAGGATGAACTTGTAATACTTTCCATAAAAGACATAGACCTGAGTGTTATAACAATATGAATTCGATATTGCAGCATTTCTTCCCTTTCCCACAATATTTTCAAACAATAGGTATCGGGAGGTAAGTTGAAATGCATCAAGGGGCGAAAAAAAGTATATGTATATATAACTATGGTATTCTGCATCAATAAATGGAGGTAAAGTAAAAATATAAAGAAATATACACAGAAATAGGACAGGAACTTCACTTTTTTCTTTAAATGTGTTGGTTATGTGTCAATTTAAAAGTCCATATTTTCGAAGACTGTCAATTATACAGAATTTGTTACATTTAGATGTGATTACTTAGGTTACTTTCATTTTCTATTAAAAACCCGGAAGCCACCAATAGTGTAAGCAGATGTTGAAGTATATTTAAACTTAAACCATATTATTGAACCGTATGAACATTACTGTTAAGATGACTCGTCCCAAACTGTAAGGGCTAGAGCTTTTATATTTGGCATGTAGCATCTTCTAGTAGCCCTCTACTAAAATACTTCAAATTATGGCCCTAATGTTGAAAATGGCTCAGTGTTGTGGGTTCTCAGACTTCACATAGAGATAAAGAATGAAATCTTTAAAAATCTTCTTGTCCCATACCGTAAGGGCTAGAACTTTCAGATATGGCATCCCGTGGCCCTCTACCAAAATACTTCAAATTATTGCCTTAGTGTGGAAATTAGCCCTTTGTTGTGGGTTCTTGGATTTTCCCAAACTGTAAGGACTAGAGCTTTCATATTTGTCATGTGGCATCATCTAGTGACCCTCTACCAAAATACTTCAAATCATGGCCCTGGTGTTAAAAATTTGTCCTATGTTGATGGGTCTTGGATTTCACATAGAGATAAAGAAGGAACTTTTTACAAATCTTCTCGTCCCAAACTGTAAGGGCTTGAGCTTTCATATTGGGCATGTAGTAACATCTAGTGGCCATCTACCGAAATACTTCAAATTATGGCCCTGATATAAAAATTAGCCCTATGTTTTTGGTCTCTGATTTCACATAGAGATTTTGCCATTAAATAAGAACAGATGCTATATTTGACTTTGTTTTACACACTGATCAACGTGATCCGCGGACACCATATGTTCTCGGTACACCAGATCAAATTTTTACATGGAAGAACCGGAGGTGGTGTAAGTATTTTCATTTTTATGGACCTGATTTACCTAGATAGAATGTTGATTTACAGCAATGTCTAGACGAATGATTGATCTGTTTACATACATACTACGGAATAATAATACCATCATGTAAGCGAGCTGTGGCTTTATGAGCAACTGGGGTCTTATTGTTATGCAGTTTACTGCCAAATTTTGGACAAAATTCCAAACCATTGTTCATTTTACAACTTTTTATGATAAGATAAATGTTTTCCCTAAAAGAACACAAAATTTCACTTAGAAATGTCCATCCAAAGCGAAGATATGTGTTTTTGAATGGACCTGGGTAGAGGAAAATATGCTAACAAGACACCAATTTTATTTTCAATGTATGCACATGGACACCAGATCAGAAAAAGCTTGGGGTAACTGGACACCAACCTTTAAATCATCAATATTTCTGCCTGAAACTCGATGCATGGGCTGTGTACGAAGACTATTTTTGTAAACATTATGTCACTACGGTCCATTACTTGATAAAGAGCATGTTCAACCCAATTTCATTACCTCTAGCACTTGCTTTTTTGAAATATTTGCAATATTACGGCAATTTACGAAGTAGACCTACGATGCTTGATCACAATTGACCGGTCATTGCCTCCAATGTTGGTGCAAGACATGTTCCTTTTTTACAGCGTTTCAGTTTAATGAATGGCGTAATAAACCCATTACCACGCAATCAGGAGCTTTAATGTCCCTGGGAAAGATGGCTTAGAAAAACATTGTCTATAAAGAAAAACCCGTATTAACTAATACAGTGTGTACATTATTTACCACATTTGGCCTGATTCTTAGTTTAATTCCGCTTGGCCAACTGTTAGAATGGCATTGTACCCTTCGTACATTTACATGCGTGCGTTTGTTCGTCTACGCGTTTTTTTCTAAAAATTTTATTTAATAGACTTCTCCTCAGAATGAAACCATCAAGTGGAAATCAACAAAAATCAACGTGGATGATTCCATAAGTTTCTTTCGAGATACTTCGATCCTTTAAAAAACATGGCTTATGTGGAAGGAGCTTATTTTCCGTGTACGGTGCTTTGTGAAAATTGTAAAATTTGTCCTCTCTAACGAAGTCAATCACGAGATTGGCATTGGGTAGCTTTCTATCACATTCCTTCAATAAATTTTGATCTGCTGACAAACATGGCTTTTGTTGGTGGGACTTGTTTTCTCTTTGTATCATAAAGCGAAAGTACTTGCAGCTCTTTAAATTCATTGATAATAAATGTATACATGTACATGTATTTCATAACACAGATGATCTCTGATAATGTTTCATTTCATCTAATATGCTGGGTGATCATGATATATGAGATATTTATCTTTATTGTTACAAACTTACATAGTTCTTGGAAATACAGCATTATAGTGCTCAGATATAGTTACAGTTCAACCTATATTAATCAATCACGAACGGGACGGTCGAAAGAGCTTACCAAAGGCAGGTGCTTGCTCGATATAGATGAATGTCTGTGCATTGCTATTTGTCGGGAACTAAATGTATGCTTGTTTATTCAGGTTGTTTGCTTAATACCGCTGGCCAACATGCCAGGTTTCACTGTATTTCGTATTGCTGAAATTTATTGGAGAGGTCATCAGACCCTCCAACAGTGGTGATTTTAAAATTCAGACTGCCAGAGAGTTTGCTAATTCTATATCTTCGAGCGTAATTGTTCTGATACACAGTCTGTTCCGTCATAGTTTTGTAAATAAAGCGAAATAAGAAAAAAAAAAAAAAAAAAACGAAACAGGAAATAGACGTGGTTTATTTTTATATATGACGAATTCCAGAAAAGATTTCATTTAGTAATTTCCCATGGCTGCATTTAACCTCTCTAATAATTTCCTAGCACACTACGTACCTTTGAGCGATATAAATTTAACCTGATTCTGTTCCCTCTTTTTATCCATGCAGAAGTCTTTAGTTGGTTCTAGAGCATCGAGAGGTAGTATCAAACTCAAAGTAAAAATTGTACAAGTGGAAAAAAAATGTCAGTAATCAAGTTGCTGAGAAATTTCAAAAACAAACTCACCTCTTTATCAGTACTCGAATGTTTACAAATTTGTCTATTATGTATTAAGCATTATCTTGAAGATAATTAATTTTCATAGCCCCATTCGACATGTAGCATGTTCTACAAAAAAGTTTTTAATACCATCAAGAATGAAAGAACTGAACATTTTTGGTGTATGTACAATCTAACTCAAAGCCGGCGATCTAACGTATACATACGTTGGCCAGTGTGACCAATTCTTGCACTGAAAGTAATGAACACGAATTACAAATTCTTTGGATTAGTTAATAGGGACAATGTTTTTCTAAGCCATCTTTCCCAGGGACATTAAAGCTCGTGATTGCCTGGTAATGTGTTAATACGACATTCATTAAACTGAAACGCTGTAAACAAGGAACATGTCTTGCACCAACATTGGAGGCAATGACCGGTCAATTGTGATCAAGCATCGTAGGTCTACTTCGTAAATTGACGTAATATTGCAAATATTTCAAAAAAGCAAGTGCTAGAAGTAATGAAGTTGGGTTGAACATGCTCTTTATCAGGTAATGGGCCGTAGTGACATAATGTTTACAAAAATAGTCTTCGTACACAGCCCATGCATCGAGTTTCAGGCAGAAATATTGATGATTTAAAGGTTGGTGTCCAGTTACCCCAAGCTTTTTCTGATCTGGTGTCCATGTGCATACATTGAAAATAAAATTGGTGTCTTGTTAGCATATTTTCCTCTACCCAGGTCCATTAAAAAATACATATCTTCGCTTTGGATGGACATTTCTAAGTGAAATTTTGTGTTCTTTTAGGGAAAATATGTATCTTATCATAAAAAGTTGTAAAATGAACAAGGGTTTGGAATTTTGTCCAAAATTTGGCAATGAACTGCAAAACAATAAGACCCCAGTTGCTCATAAAGCCACAGCTCGCTTAGATGATGGTATTATTATTCCCTAGTTTGTATGTAAACAGATCAATCATTCGTCTTGACATTGCTGTAAATCAACATTTCTATCTAGGTAAATCAGGTCCACAAAAATGAAAATGCTTACACCACCACCGGTTATTCCATGGAAAATCCGATCTGGTGTACCGAGAACACATGGTGTCCGCGGCTCACGTTGATCAGTGTGTTTTACATTCTAGCCTTTACATGTATCAGCCAATCAGCACCAAACTTGGTCAAAATATATATGACTATAAGATCTAGGATGAGTTTGATAATGGGTATAATCCGACGAGAACAATTGGAGTTATTGATCCTTAAATGTAAAAATTCTATAGCATAGTTCCTTGTCCGGAGCATTACAGTCATCTCCGGTCCGATTGACTAAAAACTTGATATTTTGTGTTTGTTGCAATAATACAGAGTGCAGTGTGAAAGGACCATAACTCTAGCTCATATTTCCTATGAGTTACTTCCCTTTGACTATCATTTTTACAGCATATTCTGCTTGTCCGGAATATAATTGTCATCTCTAGCCTGAACATCTTCAAATTTGGTATGCATAATTGAAAAATTACGAAGTGCACACGAACCATAACTCTTCCTATCATAAACTTTGTCATCTCAAGTAGGAATCACTTGAAATATGGCATGCTTATTTGTTGCAATATTTGGAAGTGCAGTACACAGAAATGTAACTCTATTTCATGCTGTCTTTGAATTATTTCCCTTTAATCATCCGTTTCACAGCGTTAATTGCTTGTGCAGAATATAAATTTGTCATCTTGAGTCAGAAGGTCTTCAAACTTGGTATGCATGTTTGTTGCAATATTACCAAGTAGTGTGCGCAGAAAAACTCTACCTAGGGCGACTTTTGAGTAATTCCCTTTTGATCTTCATTTTTACGGTATTTTTTGCTTGTCCAGAATGGAACTTTGAAGTCTCAAGTCAAATTGATTTAAAGACATGATAAACATGTTTGTTGCATTACCTGCCCTTTTGCAATTATTATACCTTTTTGGCAACTGGTGGTGGGATGGGATGCGACAATTTGCCGCTCTTGTTTCATTATCATTCAGCCTTAAACCTCAATATTTGGTATTTATTTTCATCGTAGACCTTTTTGCTTAGTACTCAGGTGAGCGATATAGGACCATTACATTCCTCTTGTTACAAAAATTCATTTCTACCGGCAGTAATTAGTGATTGGAATTCCTTAACTGATGACATTAAGAGCACCGAAACAGTAACAGCTTTTAAGTATCGTTTGAACCTTGGCAAACCTGTACCGAAACAACTTTATTTTTATGGCGAAAGAAAAATTCAGATTATTCATGCCCGATTGCGCAACAAATGCAGTTCTCTTAATCACCACCTATATTTGAAAAAGATAGTACAGTCTCCTCTTTGCACTTGTGATTCCGTAGAATCAACTGAACATCTATTTCTACAGTGTCCAAATTATGATAACATAAGAAATCAGTTAAACCTTACCACTTATGATATAATAAGAGTCTCTCGTAGAACTATCCTATATGGGGACGAAAGTCTTAGTCTGCCTTCAAATGAAATAATATTTGTTGCAGTTCATACTTATATTCGTGCAAGTGGGAGATTAAGATATTATCAAAACTGATCTTATTTCCTTTTCTATTAAACGATGTTTAAATTTCCGTCCTCCAAACTGGCTTAACTCTTCTGAGTAATAACAAATCCCTGTGGAATTGTAAGATCAGGTTGTAAGTTATTTTTATGGTCGTTACATATCGAATATTTGTTAACAAGCTTAACAGTATTCATAACTCCATATCCATCTTTCCCTCTTTTTACCTCTCTTGTCATTCTCTATTTTATTTTCTTCATTTTTGTTTGTGTGACTTCTTTATACATGTTGCTTAACCGGAGCTTGGTGAGGAACTCTATAAGCTGAGATTCAGTTCCGATTCATTTTTATAGAATTATGCTTGTTATAATACTGATTGATGTGCTTTTCTATCTAATTCTATGTAATTCTATGAATAAAATATGTTAAAACTAATTGCATAAAGTTTCATTAATTTTACATCAAGAATTTAAGAAGACGTCTGTCTGAACAATTAGATGAATAGACGGACAAACAGACAGTTATTGGTCCATGATAAAATTGAGCCCCTTTTTTTCAATGACAGCATTAAAAAATATTGTTGTGACTGATGATAACCTACAAACGCAGTTTCATAACATATTTCCTGTAGTTAAAAAGATATTGGTCCATATGAAAATATATGACAAATCCCCTTTTTCGATAACCCAACATGATATAAAAAGTGTACTGGTGGAATATCAAAAGGAACTAATGAATGAAGGTTCATCACTTTTCGTCAAGGATCTTAGAAGATATCTGTTCAGACGTAGAAACGGGCGAACAGACAGACAAATAGAAGGTTTGGCAATGCAATTACTAAATTCCGCGGGGGATGACTAAACGAGTATTATCCCAAACTCACTGGTCTCTAAAAGCTTTAAATATGTATGTAATTTGGATATTTAAACGATATTTTCTTCCCTACATACATACATGTATGGTATACATGTATGGCATATGTGTATGACAAACAAACTCAATTATGCCTTAGAAATAATTGTATAGAGATGATAATTTTGTTGATAACCAAATGGCTAGCACTTTTTACCACATATTTCCCTTCTCAAATCTTGTTTTATACATTTCCAAAATTCAGAAAATTATTTAGGCTAATAGTCTTGAAATCTCACACATGTATGAACCATATTCTGTGTGCACAATTCCAATTTATATTTATAATCGTGTCGTTCAAAGAGTTATAGCCACTTGCTTTCTACAATTTTCATCCCTTACTATGTACCATACATATTCAGCTTATGAGAAGATCTTTAACTCATTGCCAGAGAATGAGATTTAAGAAATGTCCTAGCTTAAAGCTTTTGCAACGAAAAATTAAATGTGGGTCTAATGAGGAGATCTGTCTATGAAAGCCTAGAGAATATGTTGGGAAAAATGCTGATTGCCAGCATTTTCTCCATTTCTACAATGTTTTCAAAGGCTTTCAGTGCGAAATTGTGTAGTAAAGCTGGAAACTGCGGTTATTATGTCTATGGCTAACCACATAAGAATGAAATGCACTCTCTATCTGCCGTTATCTGTGTGACCTTGCAAGCACTAAGGGATACATTTGGCATGAAGATACAGGTATTACAAGAGTAATTGTAGTTTCATTTAAAACAGTTAAAACTGGATGAAAACAAGTAAAGATGTATGTATAAGATTCCATTCATGAAAACTGCAGGATATGTTCCTTTTTTTTGTCATACAAACTTTTACCCCATGACACAAATGTAAATTAGCCTTGCGCTTTATCGCCTCTCACCTGTGATATATTAGAGAAAGTACTTTGGCTTGGACAGAAAGTTGGGTCTGTACTCTGTACTGATGTAAGAAATCCAAGAAACACATGAGTAGCTGCACTGGAGCTATGATATTACCTAATTTCCCAGTCACAGATTTTGACGCAATCGTCCGGGGACCGCACGGCAATCGTCCGGTGGCAGCTCAAATTGAACGGCGGCAGGTCAATTTTGAGACGCCGTCCGGCGCCTGTTCGAGGTTTAAAACAATGTTATAATTGGACGGCGACAGGGCGAATTGTTGGCCATCGGAGAGCCAGTTTACTCATCGTCTGGGCTCCGTTCGGGCGCTGTTTGGTGACCGGACGATGCCTTCAGAAATCGGACGACACCCGGCCTTTTTTTATGGAAACGTTTATATCCAAATCGTCCGGCGACCAAACTGCAACCGATCGGTAACCGGACTGCCTCCGTCCAGGCGCCGTACGGATACCGTCCGATTATAAACATTTGTACGGGCACGTCCAGTGACCGTCAGATCGCCGTGCAGCACTGATTTTGTTAAATCTTTCCGGACGGTTACCGGACGCAAACATATACTTTTGCGACATGATGAGTATATAGTAAAAGTGTATAGTGATATTTTACCTTATCATAATTTATCAATTCTGTTGTGAAAATGGCACTTACACCGCCACAAATTCAAGAGAGATCGCAGCTCCCGAAGGTAGATAAATGTAATAGCAGCTGCTGCTGTTTACGATTACGAACGTGCTGTGCGAGGCCGCAGTGTGAGGACTGTGTGGGTCAAAACGTGGCTACAGAGGTTTGTCATCGTCAGGCAGTATGACACGCCTCTGTGGCTACCTGGACGGCAGCACAAAGTCCGAAAGATGTCCGTCCGGTCGCCTCCCAATGACAGTCCGATTGCCGTCCGGTGCCTTTCTGAACTGAAAAGTGCGAGCCCGGCATTTTCAAAGAAACTGCCGTCCGATGCCTGTTTGATTTGTGACTGCTTGAGCAAAGTGTCTCCAAATCATATGGCGCCCGGACAATGTCTTAAATCTTTAAATAGGCGAAGTTGAAAGAAATCGTCCGGCGCCCGTTTTATTTGTGACCTAGGCATTAGCTGTTTGAAAAATGTCATTGAACTTCAATAAACTAAGCTTAAATGATGGAATTTGTCATCGATATGATTAATCGATTTATGGTGTTTAATTCCGTTTTCAACATTGTTTAGGTTACATGTATGTCATGGCAGCCGGTGCATCTATCCATGCTTTCCTGGAGTTTCTCTTAACAGTGGTCTGCACAATTTTCTTTCCAAGACACTGGCTGCTTATACACATAACCATTGTCGACACCATTGTCAGCTTTGGGAGAGGTATGAATTCCAATGGCACTGACTATCAGCAAATCTCCGAAAAAAAATGACCGAACCAGATATCGAGCGCACGACCCCTTGTTGTCAAATGCTACCAGCTAAGCTACCGGGACTCGGCTTTTCGATAGAGTAGAAATCATTGTTTGAAAAAGAGAAAATGTTATTTACTAGCATTTTCTCCCACTCCCACGTTTTAAAAAAGTTTCTTTCCGAGTGTTGTTAAAACTTAGGGCTTGTCTGGTACATGTAAATGTTCTAGACTAGTCCATTGAAAGCACTTGCAGACGAAAAAAATGAACGTAAATCAAAAACTGAAATTTGTTTCCATTAGGGTAGAAAGCGTAGTTGCCAAAGGAATATTTTCTCCTTTTCCCACAATAATTTCAGAAGGCTTCTATGTCAGGTCCTAAGAACTAGGGATTCTGGTAAAGGATTAAATACATTTCGTATAATTACCTACGATGACTTTTGCAATCTATGGGAAACAATGCTGGTTTCAGCTGTAACATTATACACGTCTAAGTCATCATCATATTTAATTAATGAGTATCATGAATATTGATACAGCGGCAGATAATGGGCGGTTAGGATGTTCCCATAAACAACAATAATGTCTTGGTGGGACGTCCACAGAGAAGTTGGCTATTTAAAAAGCAGACGCTCTGCCGGAGAGAGAGGAGATAGATTGGTTATTGAGTTGTAGACCCGCGTCAGCGGTCTCTGTTTAACAGGGATGACTTTCCCCTGGATATTTTCTCTCGTATATTGTGGGTAGCTGCATTTACCCCGTAGAATTATAAAGAATGGATTTATGTTGTTAATAAACGTTGTTCGTCACATTCAGACTCCGTTTCTTTCCTCCAAATTATAATATTCCACTATACGATCACATAGATTTATTCCGAGGTAGTAAAGACTGCCACTATGTTACACAGCATTTTTACATTAGATAACAAAGTTTTGGTTTTTTTCCCCCTCAATAATTAACATAATTAACCTAACTATATATTTTTCTTTACCAAACAATAACACGATAAACCAGAATGAAAAAGAAAACATTTTCAATCATTGTGGGAAATGGAGAAATGTTTTTTACCATTGTTTCCCATTCTTCCACAAACAAATTTACGTCTAAAAAATGTTACAATTTGGACAAGTCAACACCATCTATTTTTGGTAAAGAGTTTATTCGACAGCAGATGATATCTTTCGAAACCGTTGTGGGGAAAAAAGAGATCATTCGTCACGAGCACGTTCTCCACTTCCATTTACTCTCTGTAATAAAGCTTTGTTGTAACTAATCCAGAAAGAGATAAGAAAATAAGAGAAAGATGTTTAAGTCATGGAACTTCTGTGGAACAACAAAATGATAATTTCTTTAGTAAATCGTCTGGCTGAATTGGTCGAAGAGGGGCATGGATATACAGGAAAGAGTGTCAAAAACTTCATCTTCTTTTTCATAAAACATATAAAATTTCTTAAAACCACAAGAAAATGTCGCAAACTGCGAAAACGCCTATTTCATCCAACACATAAACTCACTTAAGAACCCCACAGATTTCCGACGCAGCATCAGCAACCTAGGTAGTCATAACGAAGCAATAGCAGCCTGGGAGAGGACGTATTTTCACAGAACGAATTAAAGATCATTATTGCATAAAACGTGCTTTTTCGGGACGTTATAGGCATGTATCAACAGGTAAAAACTGGGCATTGACGGGAAAAAAGGTGTATTAATCAGTAAATTCATGCGCCGTTAACGCCTGTCTTTGTACTATCAATATTAATTTTTACCATATTGGATCCTTCCTTTTCATGACATGTCTTTGACGATATTGGTAAACCACAAACAAAACTTTGCACAGGATCTCTCAGTTTAATCGAGGTCTGAACAAAAAATCACCCCTGAAATGTACTCTAAACCAGCTACATCCTACCTACTTTTTAATGTAATCAATAATTCCCTCGCTCGAAGTAGAGTGATCCTGACGTCTTTCAGTTACAGAAATTCTCAAGCCACTCATTCATCCTAGTTGTAATCGTCCAAATGTGTGCAAGTGTATCCCACACAAGTCCATTTTGTATTAAAATCATTAGAAGTGAATTTACGCCGAGAGAACCAAAACAGGCATACAGGACTATCTCTCGTCACAACTCAGCCGATTCCATACCTACATCTAATGATGGCTCCCATCACCCGAGGTATGCCGAATGACAGGACTATCAGCCCTTCAGCGCTCGTAACAAAATCTTTTTCGCCGACTTTCGGTTTTGACCCATTTGGGTACAATACATTTGAAGTTCGCTTATTTGCATTTCTTTGGAAATATGTTTGCTATCGATGCAAATTATTGCTAAAATACCCTTTACTTTATGCAATAATAGCATTAATTCCCGGGTTTTTTTTTTTTGAGTTAACATTCGCAATGGCCCTCAAAATATTTTAGCACCTTCGGGCGTTAAAACATTTTTCAAGCTTCTGCGAATGTTAACGACCGAAAACAACTGAATTAACCCTATATTAAAGAGCGAAAATTAGGAGGGCTGTTCGGATTTTCTTTTTTAGATAACGCTTATAATATGAGAATGATAGGACTTTCAAACGAAATATCTAATCGTAGTTAACATACACTACATTATTGTATTCATGCCAAATATCAGACCGCATGGTCTTCTGTATAAGTGTCGAGACCGGTCTGAAATACAAGTCGCTCGGTCTGGAGCACAACTGTATTTTGGACGTGACGCCCTATCCACATTACCGCGCGTTTCATAATTGCATGTCATTCAGTCTCACTTCACATTACGCTGTACTAATTTGTCGTAGTTTTACATCTAATAAACTGACCACAATTAGTGCCACAGTCTTCATTTCCCCGAGTTATTGAATTTTATACCTCTCAACTTGGACTTGACATGTGGAAAGACGTCGATGACCGTTAGTCTCCACCTCCTTTTGTGATGTACAGAGATGATGCATCTTTCACAAACCGATTGCGCTACCGATAAACAAGAGCCCGAGACATGCCTTTTCCGCTCCGTGCCATGTTTCAATATTTTGTTGTTGTTGTTTCATAGGGGTTTGTCCAAGCTGGACGCAAAACTTTATCTCTGTTCCACCTTTACGTCGTTATCCATTTTGTTCCTGTTTCGTTGGTAGCATGAACTTCTAGAAAATGCCCAAAACTTGCTTATCTATTAAATGAAGGTTTTGAAACTTCACCCAAAATTCGACAGAATGACGTAGTGTATACGGCATTGTTTTAAGTGACTTTTCGCTGCTTTTTTGATATCAATCAAGCTTTCATTTAAGTACGATTTATTTGAACTAAATCATTTTTACGGCGTGCTCCAGTTGCTCTAGCTTCTTGTTGATTTTAGATGATATTCGATTATGACGTGTAACTGATAAAGATTTCATTTAGGTCTTTTAATCTTTTAAAGGTTACTTTACGTGGATGGAAAATTTTATGCACATACGTTAAGTTTCGTTCTCAAAACATGCAAGCTTAACATCGTTAAATAGTAACCCCCCTGTAATAATACTCTTCATTGACGCTACAAGGGAAGTTACGCTAAACTACATTACCGCTGGATACAGCGGTACACCGATGAGGTGATGGCCGTTCACATGGTTGTTAAGTTGTTTTATATTTTAAATACACACATTATAATTTTCGATAGCATTTCAAATATGATAGTAACTAGTAGGGACAATAGACTATTCTTAATATTCCCTCATGAATATTCATTTATTACCCAGAACGAGGCTAACCAAGCAAGCGTTGTCTTGGTAGCAAGTAAACAATATGGATATTTCAGCTAAATTATCATGTAATAACAGAGATCTTGATCTTGCACCAGTAAAATAATTTGGATTTCTGGAAAATTATGTGAAAAGCTACAAAAACATCTCTAGGAGACAAACCTATCAACAAGGGATTGAAATACTTCAGTGAGGGATTCATTCAAGACTTGAGAGGTAAATTCAGTCAACATTTTTTTTTTATTTTACATATATTTAGACTTTGTATCAAAGATAAAAACCAATGATAATTACTCAATATTAATTTCTTTTTTTTTTTTTTTTTTTTTACTAATTTAATTATTTAAAAACATACGTATATTTAAAAACTGTATTAATTATAAGAACAATATTACATGGTAGCAAAATAACCATTGCTTCCCATGGTTACAAAGAGAGATTGGGAAGGGTAATTTCCAGTAAATAGGTTAATCCTTTATTGAGCAGTTATTTATTATTTTACCAATGCACATGTATCATATAACTCCTTACTATACAGATGGTCCAGTCATATTATATGGCCAATGAAGAGAGAGTGTTATTAACGTATTAACTCTAATAAACTGTTCTGCAACATTTACAGTATCGAAAACAACTGACGGCTGTTGTGTTCAAGGCAAGTGCTAATGAATCTCAGAGGAAAAATGAACAGCCTCGCCAATTAAAGGTATTTAATTTCATTTTCATGCTATTTACTATCATCAAACTGATATTTGAAAAAAAAAAAATATCATCTAACACTGTAAAAGATGACAAAATTTTAAACTGTTCCAAATCAAAAGATTCTGCAGACCACAATTCAAAAAGAATGCAAAATGAAAAAAGAATTGTCCTTCAGAATGAAAAACACTGTAGTTAAATGTGCTCATGTTGTTGGAGTGTTATATCAACTCGCCCATTACAATGCTCATGATTTTGCAGAAGGCTCAATGATACTAAAAATGCAATAAAGGAAATATATGTCGGAAAACCAGTATAGAATTGAACACAACTGTCATCATTTAAAAATCTTTCGATTCCAAAACGTGCTATTTCAATTTGACTTTGTAAGTGTTTGTTTTCTTCTTTGAGTTTATATATCTCTTACTGTAATGGCGAAGGATCTATTGTTGCTGCTGTCTCCACTGTAACTGTTTCTGCTGGTACTGCAGTAAAAAAGGGGCATTTCTTCTGCCCTTGCCACAATTTGTGGAGATACAGGATTTGATCTATAAAAATCAAAATATTTATTATGAATTATGTAAAGATCATATATGATTTTATGAAAATGTTTGTTACGGTGTAAATCCTAGATGCTGTTATTGCTATTTTGCATTGCTACCTACGGTATATATGTATGCATGTTAAGACTATTAGTGAATCTGTCAATGTATTAGAAAGAACCAATTGTGTTTTATTATTATTGTTTTGATATTGATATTAGATGCATATGTGTTCAGAATTGTCAAGTGTGTTTTAAGATGTACAGTTATTTGAACTTAATAGTATTAAAGTGCCAAAATCTAACATGAGAATCTTTTGTATACCTTTCATCTGCTAGGACTTTTCTTTTTTTAATGCCTGTCGTGGTGGTTTTACATCACTCCAGTCGAATAAGGAAGGTACTGCTGTTGGCTTTAAGCACTTTTTTGCAAAATCCACGGTCTGTAGTCATCTGGCTTGAAATGTTTTGAGCATACTAGCTGTCTTGTTAGTCTGCAAGCATTGATAAGGTTCATTTATTAGCTGATATACGGTATTGATGAGACCAAGCCTATATTAGTATTTGACCTAAATATTTGTTTACACATCAGCAGATCAATCTACCATAAACAAAGCAAACTGTGTATACATTTGGATACATTAAGTAAAAGACAATTAATCCTTTTCTTTTCGATTCACCTTAAAGTGAACACTATGATTCCTCTACCTTTTGATGCATGCATTTAACATTCATTTAAAACTCTTTACCACACTATCCCAACTTTTAACTCCATGAGAAGGGAGTCTGCTGAAAACATTGTTGTAAACGAAGAAAATGGTAGTATACTGCATTTTCTTCTTTTCCCACAATGTTTTCCACCCTGTCAGAGTCAAGATCATCATTTTAGCTACTATGATTTTGTTGTCTGCAAATGCTCTAAATTTTGTTCAGCCCAACAAATTGACATTTGATAAAGAGTTAATAATATTAACATGCTTAATCATGGGATATAATTCTAATTCATAGAATTTTGATCGATAAAGTAACCTTCTTTGAAAAAAAAAATGGATGAATGTAATAAAATGATACATGAATTATATTTAATTCATATAAAACTTTCACATTCTTCTCCTTAGACAATCAAAGACTGTTAATATACATGTACAAAGCTTATCTTGAAAAATTCCCCTTCGTCTCTTCTTATTTTAATAATCCATTCTTTTTTCCTGGAAGGATCATCAGGAATCTTGTGAAAGTGCACTGTACTTTCAAATCTAGAATCCGAAATGCATAACGGCACCTTACAATGCATTTTAGATTAACTTTTGATATCCTGGCTGCCATGGGGCTTATCAGCTTTTCACCTTTGTTTTCATTTCCTGCTAGGTAAGCCACGTTCTGGTGAAGGAATGTAAACCATGTGTAAATATTGAGAGGGGCCTATTATCATACGGTACATTTACGTCGTTTAAAACAAGAAGAATCCCTATAATGGAAATTTCAATTACGACGCATTTATGTCGTCAATGTAACTTCTGTGCCAAAGTTGTATAAAGAACTCCTTTATGCCTTTCAACTAAATATCAAATAAAATGCAAGGTTTTATTAACGACGGATTTACGTCATGCAAATAGATATGAGACCTTTATATCAAAAGAATATAGATGATGGGTTTACATAATTTCCTACAAATGCCTTTAGCAAATAGCTAATATGCAATACCGATGAATTTACATCGTGACACAAGAAATGACGAGCAAACAAATGATAATTTGTTTGCTCGTCCATAACTTTTCTATAATGTGTTGTTTAAAAAATCTAACACATCAAGCAAATCCCTGGAGTCCTTCCGCCTTCTCTGCTTCAAACCAAATTCCAATCGGTCACGTATTACGGAATTATTGAAGATTTTCTTACCTGAAGTCGGGGAATTTCTTAAAATGTCGGTCATTGTTGTTGTGTCACCTGATTCCCCGCCGTGTTTGTGTATACCAAACGGGGACATTGTGTATACCAAACGGGGACATTATCTACAAAGAGTGGGAAAGCGAGTATACTGAACGGGAAGCATAGCACTGAGTTAAAAGGTTTATCTGATATTTCATTTTCAAAGGGAAATTACCAAATATATTTCTACTTTCCAAAAGCAAACTAATGAGTAATTGTTAGAATCACTTGCAAAAAATATCCTTACTACATACATGTGCACGCAATTATTCATGTTGACCAGACCAACAGTATTACAAACTTAATTGATTTCAGAACGTTCGGTAAAATTACGAAGTAGATCTATAAGGAAACTAATGTCAAGTAAAATCACAACGTCAAACTGTTTAAAACTTGATCTTCTAACTACTACTTATTATTATTATAGTACTTATTGATTTACACCATCGGTGCTTGTATTTCCGTTCAAGGACTAAGCATGTTATTTACATTTCCGCCATTAAGTCATACTAAATCGTTGCAATGTTCAATGATAAGTCCGCTGATCGTATACTTTCTTGATTAGCAAAATGTCAATGGGATGGTTTGCAAGCTAAGTATTTCATAGTTTCATAAATCTTTTCAAGCCGAAAGAAATGAAACGCAGTAATGAATATATCTGTTGGTCATACACGGTATTATAAATCGTATCTGCATGAGAGAGCTTCGTTTTCAACTGACCATTCTAAGTAGAATTTCTTGGTCTGATTCTAGTTCAGCCAACTAGAAAGCATTCTTAGAAGGAAGGACAACTTCTCATTGACTAAAACATTTACTTCAACCAATGAGAAAGCGCGAAATATTTAAATTTAGAAAAATCTCTAAATCAGACCGAAGATGCTATTAAGTACATTTTTGGTGAATACGAGTCTTGGTCCGACATTATAAGTTTTGACGATTTTTTTTTTCTCTGACAAATTTTCGAACACACTCAAGTATACACGAAAATATTAAGTGATCGTCAATATTAGCAAAGGTTATCTTTCGCATGATTTTCAAGTAGTGTTGGGTATTTTAAATGAACTTGGTGTATACAGAATGAGGAATCCGATTAATTGATTGATTGGTGTTTTATGTCGCCCTGAATATTATTTCCATCTTATCACGGCGACAGGCCGTAATAATTCATATTCATATAATTATATCCCGAGAACTAGACTGGGGCCGGAAGTTTCTTCACAGAGGAAAATGAGGAGTATTTTCAATGAAAAATCTGTTCACATGCCACTAAAAGTGTTTTCTGATATTATGATTTTTAAAACTAAATGAGAAGTATAATGTGCTGAAACCTTTATATTTTTACATACGTGCATGTTAATGTTCATAAGAATAAAATATATTACTCAGAAGTTTAAGCTGCCGAATATCAGAATAATGACTAGTACCAGATCTCATTTCTTAAGCACCTTCTTGGGTATCATAGTTGTATAATTATTGAAATAGTGTCGAACAGTTAAGCGCATGGAGATTTTTTATATATTTCAAAGCTCATAATTTCCTGGACTCGAGCAGATGTATGAATTATTGATTTCTTTCAAAAATAAATTAATATGCAACAAACTTTGCAAACATTTAAAATGCATCGTCAAATCACACGGGATGCAGACAATCCACCAAATCGTGCGATGTACACATCATTGACTTCTTTTCCAACCATCTAATGCGTACTCGAACGAAGATTTTGGTATTAGTTATTTGTAAGTATAGAATAAATCCAAAAGTATCAGTTTGAACAACATTGCTTTCTGGAGTAAGGAAACGGTAAAAGTGATTTGCCAAAAAGGACTCTGTGTATATCAACTTCTGTTTAATATACATGATCAAGGTATGTGGGAGGGGGGGGGGGGAGTAAATTATTACCGAATGTCGATAAATCATGTGTTAGCATAGGGAAAAATCATAACACTGATATGTAAAATAGTTTGCTTATTTGGACTGTGAGTATATTTACATGAACCTTTGTATGATAAAACAAGAAAAAACGCTTTTACTGAAAGCCATATTTCAAACTTGCACGAGTATATCACTAGGACAACAGCGGATATCAAGTTCAATCACAACGAGCTTGATTGCCAAATCAGGGGTCTATTGTTTACTTGATTTCTTTTTAATATTGATCAAGGGAACTCCTGAAAAAAAAAATGTATTGATCTTTACATTAATCAAAATTAAACTTATCATGTACAGGTACATGATCAAGCAACAGCTTTTTAACTCAGATCTTCTTTATTTTACCCAAATTTGTTTAACTTATGATTTCACGATTTACGTATGTTAAGAAAAGAAATCTAATAAGAGAGGAGAAGGTACCGCTTATACTAAAAGCTTATCTCTTTTTGGCAAATCTATACGCACTAATTGTTGAAAATGATGAACAAAGAAAACAAAAACACACACAAAAAAAAACCCACTTCCTGATACAACATTTTCCTATAGGCAGCTACATGTATTAAAAATATAGCTGCATTTCAATGTCATTATGGTGTAGGTGTAGATATCACGGGCTATTCGCCCATATTTCGAAAGTAGTTCTACTCTTTACAAAGATATTCAGATAACTCTAAGTTTTGCCTCTTCAGTATTTTTCCTTCTTCTTTTATAATCATCACTTTTCATCTTTGAAATCCCTCTAGCCCTGCGTCTGTCGAAATAATTATGGTCTGTACAAAAAATTAGACATATGCAACGAATAGTGTTTTAAATGACGTTGCAAACATATGTTGGAGCAGATCAAGCTTTGAATGTACATGTATTTTTGAAGTGTAGATACAGTAGATAGAATGTCACTTGACCAGTTGAAGTCAAATTAGTGTGGAAAGAGCTTCCGCTCTAGATTTTGATGTCTTATTCTAATTCTCTTTAGCCTTGACTGAAGTCGTTAGTTAGAAATCATTTTATTTTTCAACATGACGTTGTTTACCTATAAAAGTACAAAACTGTTTCATTCAAAAGTAAGGTCTCTTCATATTGCTTTTCTGCAATACCTTTTGTTTATTAACCCACTGGAAATGGCGGTAAAGTGTATGATTTTCTTACAGCACAAACGGGGACCTGCATTGATAAAGTGTATGAATTTTTACAGCACAAACGGGGACCTGCATTCCAACAGATACACACGAACTCGCATCACATGAAAATATGTGTATAATGTGTGTATGCTACTAACAGTCCAATCGGGGACTTTTTTTTTTTGCTTCTCCCACAGGTTTTTTGTTTTCTTATTAGTGATACATGTATTTCAGGCAATTGTACAAAATTCCAATTTATTGACTGCAAACTCTTTCATGTTAAAAGTCTAAAATTTGTTGCAAGGCAAAGGGTTAACTTTTTGTCGGACTACAAATTAAAGATTATTCAAAACTGAAAGTTAGCAAATGACAATTTCAAGATTAAGTAATAATGAAAGAACTACCTCCAATAACCTGGAAAAGATTGTGGAAAAAGTAGGCGTTACTAATAAAGGAATTTCTTTCTTTTACCGGAGTCTCTTCAAGACTTACATTGCAGACGAATAATAACACAATTATGTCAATCAATCTACTCATCTTTTGCTAGGGATCAGTTTAATTCTTTTTAACCCATAACCAGACGATAAAATTTTAGACTGGTCCAAATTGAAACAAATTCCAGACAACATTTTAAAGTGCATCCAAAATAAAAAATAAGTGCCATATAGGGTAAAAAAACATTATGAAAAAAGAAGAAATTGCTTGTTACAAGCAATTTCTCCTTTTCTCACAATGTTTTCCACAGCTTTATATCTGTAGTACGTCAAAATGCATCATTGTGTGTTAATAGGTTAAATTTAAAATTTCTTGAAAGAATGAGTAAATCCGTTTGGTTTTTTTTCCTTCCACGATGTTTGAAAGAACTTTATTCTGTTTATTTGAAATTGATTTCCTTCATTATGACCATGGATGAAATGAAATTGTTATTCATTGTTTTAATAAATTTAATTTTGGAAAAAAAAATGTTTTGATCCCTAGCAAAAGTTGAGTACCGGTAGTATATTACAAGGTTGATTTAACAAGAAAATCCTGCAAACGGATTCACATAATATCCAGACCTTTGTAAATAGAATTTAACTCTATTCATCATGATCAAATTTCTTAAAAAAAGATAAAACCCATTTCTGTAATGCCATAATTATTATATTGTGTTTGAAACTAAATTCCTGCAAACTGTCGGCCTTTAGAGGTATGACAATACTGGATAAGCTTACTGAAAAGTGTTTCAGCTTAGGTTTAATTTATAAATACTGCTTTACTGACGATTTCACTCTTTGATAGAGTAGAAAACACTGTGGGAATGCATTTTCTGGCCTAATTTATGCACTTCTACAGATGTCAGGGGCAACATTCGACAAGAAAATACAAGAATAATTATAGTTTGATGACAAGGAATGGGCTAAAACCTGCCTGAAAACAGCGTGAAAACGATTTCACCTATTCAAAACCTTTGACCTATATCCACTTACCAACATATGAAAAAATTCAGGCCGACCATTCAATGGTGATTTCATGGTGATGTGCATTTTTTTTCCCTGGACAAAATATTTCCTTTTTCTAAAATAAACTGTTGGTCATGATTAAATATCACATAACTGAATAATATTTCAGTTGCATTCAGACATGCTGTGAAAATTCAATTTGTGTGCAAAAGTGTAAGCTAAGACATCTGCGATGTCTGCTTTGGAGGTGACGACATTATCACCAACATTTAAGTGTCCAACATTTTACGAGGACTTTTTGCGGCTAATTTTTCGAATCATGTCCCATGTCTTTTTGAGAGATGATCTAGAATTTAATCCAGACACGTACTGTCGCCAAGACAAACGTTTACTTTGCTTGATAGTCCGACGTGCTTTTGCACGAGCAATTTTAAACTTCGAATGATTTTCCTGGGTCGGTCTCAGATTAAATTGTCGGAGAACAGATTTTCGTTCTGTTATAGCCTTTTTGCAGTCATCATTAAATCATGGCTTGTTTGGATGCTTTGGATTTGTCGAAGTTAGAGGAAGTGACTTTTCAGCAGCCGAATAAATTAAGGAAGTGAAGAGCTCGGCAGGATTTTCACAATCTTCAAAACCATTGGGATGAATTGTCTGTTCGCAATGAATTCTGAATGGTTCCCAATTCGCTTTGTGGAGTTGTCAACGTTGAGGGTGATCACTTCCATGAAGGTCATCGCAAACCTTCCAGTCAAAAACTGGAACAATTCCAGGTCTGCATATTGTAAGGTCTAAAGATGAATAAGAACCAGTAGCAGAATGAAGATAGGTTGGAGATTTATCATTCAGCAGAACAAGGTCATGCTTCGTGATAAATTCCCAAATAGTTCTACTTTTGTCATTCGTGTCTGTACATCCCAATAACGTATGGTGGGAATTAAAATCTCCCATTAAAATAAATGGCTTCGGCAATTGATCTATAATATGATCAAGATTTTTTACACTAACTGGTGAGCTTGGGGGAAGATAAGTGGAGCACAAAGTAAAGCTTTTACTTAAAGAAAAGTTTACTGCGACAGCTTGAAGAGTAGTATCAAGCTTTACAGTATGGTGTGGAACATTGTTGTAAACAATCACGGCAACACCTCCTGAAGCTTTATCATTACCATAAAGTGTTTAAAGTAACTGGAGTGGTATTTTAAAGTAAACTTGTAATAAGATTTAAGAAATGTTTCCTGTAAACAAATTGCTACTGGTTTGGTTTCATTCACTAGAACATTTAATTCCTCAAAGTTAGCTTTTATGCTACGACAATTCCATTGCAGAATGGTATTATTCGTAATTAAAGTAAGAGTTAGGCAGATACCATAGAAAACTGGAAGTATGTATTGATTCATCTTTTGTTATTTAACTTGATAATACGACCTTGCTTATTGGTTTCTGCATGGTCGTTTTCCGCTTCCATGTCTTTATCAAGACACTGGAAGCGGTTGTGATGTTGAATTTGGTCGTCAGAACCCTTTGAAAGGCGATCTGAGAGGACCTTTTTTTGAGATTTGTTTGGGCTTTGGTTTCGAACAGCTTTTCCGGTTTCTTGTTTTGTAAAGGTTTCTGTGGCTTGGTACTTGTATGAGCATTTTGTTGAACTGTATCCGTTTGCACTGAGGCGTCATTCGTTTGCGTCTGGGCATCTTTCAAATTTGATGTTTTTGCTGTATTTGATTTCGTAATACGTGAGTAAGATGCACCCAATGCATGTCGTACATCTACGATTTTTCGTGTTTCAGAGAATGAAAGGCTTTCGCGGTATTTAATTGTAACGATTTCTTTTTCCTTCTTCCAGACCTTACAAGACCGGGATGTAGTAAAGTGTTCTTTACCGCAGTTTAAACATTTGGAGGCTTTGTCACAGGGGTATGTGTGGTAAGTTTCTACTTCGTTAGTTTCACATTGTTTGCAACGGTCATCAGCATTGCACTGCCTTTCGTGGTGTCCGAACTTGAAACACCTGTAGCATTGGAGAGAGTTTGGGATATAAGTATCCACAGGAACCTTCAAGTACCCGACTTTTAACATTTTCGGTAGTATTGCCGTTTTGAATTTTAGAACTATTGTATTCATGTCTTTCCGAATGCCATCCCGAAAAACACGAATACGCCTAGCCTCAATAACATTCTGTGCCGCTAGTTCGTTTACGATTTCTTCTTCCTCAACACCAGCCAAATCAGGACATCTGATAATGCCTCTTGACGAGTTTAAAGTTCCATGTGCGGTGCATTTAGCTGGAATGTCAAAGAATCGTTTTAACCCTTGTAGATTTTTGGAGTGTTGTGCCTTTTCCACTTCAACTAACAAAGTGCCATTTTTCAGCTTTTTGACAGACTTTGGAGAGCCTGCCAAAGAAACTAGTACTTTTTCTATTACAAAGGGTGACAACTTTGAAAGTGGTTTTTGTGAATTCAACGATTCAATAATCAGAAAGTGTGCAATCGGTTGGTCGATTAAACTCTTGCCTGTTTGTTTTCGTCCAGTTCTGTCCGTGTTTGTTTTTTAATTTGGTTTTCCATGTTTTAGTGTTTAAGATCCATCATTTGCGGCCCCCGACCACCATGGAGTCCTACAATGGGGACATGGCAAATAGAGCGGAGTATCCAGCTCTTCATGTCAGGGTTACCCAAATGATATACTTGAGCAATGCAAACCAAACAATGTGGCAAAGAAGATGCGTGGCAACAACCCCAGGTGAGGAAGCACCCACGCAAGTCAGAGCCCAACTAATCAGTCTACACAACCCAATTAGCCCATGAGCCTATATTAGACCAGGGACTGAAATATACGAAAATATGCAATTAAAATGGACAAATCGATGCTCTGTGAATATACACAAGGATATAATAAAGAAAAATGGACTACATACAGTTTCAGGAAGGCAAAATGTACTGCAAGCAGTGACAGATGTTTTCTTTTTTCAACACAAGTGAACTGTTATAACATTGAAAAAAAAATCAAAATGCCCAGAATCTGAAAGTGACCAGCCGATTGCGCTAGACCGGGCCCATCTAGGCTCTCGTTTACACCGAAGCCGAGGCCGAAGCAGCGTGTTGAAGAGCTGGAGATCCCTGGGCTCCCCTCAACTGCCAGGACCCTCTTTTCCGGCTTACGTGTCTCCACCCACGGCCAACAGGCGGGTCCATCGGTGGGGTCTCACCACTCTGCAGGACAGCAGCCGGCAAATTCTACCCCCGTCCGGCTGGGGGCATTTTCTTTTGAACAACATGGAGTTGGAGATTGGGTCTGAACTAAAGGCATCTTCGTTTAGATAAGGACTTGTTAGTTTTATATACTGATTTTGTGTTAGCCTTAGCCTTTGCTTCAAGAATTTTGGTATTCTTATTTGAAGATAGGTTGCCTACAATTGGTGGGGGAACAAATCGTCTTTTTTTTTTTGCTGCTGAAGTACCAAGAATCTTTCGACTTCCTCTGAAATTCCTCTGCTTTTTGTGTAGTGCTTCGTGAATCACATAATCTCAACACTTGCCCCATTTTCTACATAGATATTTGCAGGCATTGTCTTAATTTCATGTATTTGATCTCTTTGAATTGGATATATACCAGTTTTTCGAAAAGCATTGACAATGTTACTTGGTGAAAAGGCTTTAAGTAAGCATTTGATGACAACTCTGCAACCACATATCTATTTACAGTTTACCCTGGATTTTTTCACATGTAGGTCTGACATTTAATGTTGTACAATGCTTTTAGAGGCCCAAAACATGCCACATCTAAGGGTTGAGTTACATGCGATGTGTGTGGTAGCAAAATATTAAATTCTATACCATATTCTTTGCCCCAGTTTGTTAAAGTGAGGGATACACGACACTTATGTCCATAAAAAACTATAAGGCGAATTTGACTTTCATCAATATTGACATGTCTAAGAAAATGATTAGCAAGGTAATTCTTGAATGTTGCTGAATTTTACCAGCCGATTTCACTCATTTTCCCCGCTGCTCCAGGGCAGGTAATTTTTCAGCAGATCATCAGACCATCTCTTGCCAGGGAATTTAAAATAAGGTTTCGTTTTTTTCTTCACTTGGCCAATGGTAGGAAACTGAAAAAAGAAGAAAAATCAATTATCAGTTTTTATGCACAAATTGCTTATTTTTCAAAAACAGAAAAACGGGATTTTTTGGTAGGACTTATTGCAAGGGTAAGTTTTTACCCCGACTGCCTTTCTAAGTCCGCCACTAGTTAGAAAGACAGTAAAAGAAAATACGAGGAATTTATAGTTACAGGTAAGAAAATAGGTATTTACTTTGAAAAAAACTCATTCTCCGGGATTATGACAGATTTGACAGTTGGTGGGAAAATTCTATTTACCTTGAAAACTTCGCAAATTTATTACGTCACGATATACATGTATTCGGGATATTCGGATTGCACCGGCGTTTTGTATACACCGGTAATGGGGTCACTGAGCATAATACTATTAGTTTCGAATAAGACGTTAAACCAAGGTCCTATGTGACTGTGCTGTGCATCCAGCACGTTAAGGAACCAGGTGAAACTTAGGATGGGTTTCGTCCTGTTTCTGCACTTTCCTCATAACAATGCTAACAGCCTTCAGGGAGCGTCGCCCATATGAGAAGCTGGTGGCAACGATAAATAAACACGAATTCAATCAAGGTACAACAAGTCTTAGAAAAATCTGGAATTCATCCTACAATTCACGGCAAGTGGGTTGCAAAGGTGAGCGTAACTGATTGAAGTGAGGGACTACATACTATTTTCTGATACTCATTTGTTTGTTTGTTTTTTTTCATGTTGTAGTCAACTTTGATCCCCATACTTTTTAGGAAATCACCGATGCTTTTGAGAGTGACCGGGGACAATCTACCACTTCTCAGATCCTAGATCAGACCACAGGAATCGGACGTTAAGTTGGTGAAAATAGCTGAATGTCAGCCGAAGTAGTCACTCTCTATTATAAAACATAGAGAGTGACCACTTTGGTACACATTGGTAGATTCTTGATTACCTATATATGTATCGCAAAAGTTTCTGATATAATTGATATGCAATGAATTTAAACAATGTTTAATACCTTCATTAACACAAATTACCTCGTCCGTTAGATCGTCGTCTCTTTGCTTGGTCTTCCAGATGGAGCTTTTCAATGGTTAGCCTACACCGGTCGACCTTTGAACTGATTACGGAAAAGACCGAAGATGCTGGTTCCCAGCTTTATATACATACAGATTCTTAATCAATTCTTACAAATGCTTCTTGAGTCCTTCTTGTCAGCTACGTAATAGCGTTACCTTTTATTTGGTTAACACAACTTAAACTCCTTAATTTTTTTATGCAATGAAGTACAAACCAAAATAGCATGTATAAGTAGCTTAATTACGAAAAAAACTCTTAAAAAACTTAAGTTTCTGATATATGACAAGAAATTGGGACGAAGGAGTAGTAAAAGCCCCATATACATGTACACGTAATGATTGTAGACATACATGTACATGATTTAACAATGATAATAGAGTATCCATATAGTATTTGATACCTAGCAGTAGTCACATTACTATCTGCATGTAACAATAGTATGAATAGACATGTACGTAAGGTTGATGGAATATTCATAATACCGAAATACTTTGAATGCAAGAATGAATCACTTTTATGAATGGATTTTTTACTTAAATCCCCTTCCATATACAGCGATACAGTCTATTTGATTCTCCTCAGAGAAGGTGTGTCCATCAATTAGAATTGTTGAGGACGATTCATTTAAACTATACTAAATGGGTTTTATTGTAATATTTGAATGAGCTTTTCATAAATTCTCGATTTTTACTAGCAGCTTCAAGGCTTTATGCAACAGTTTTACATTTGAAGGTATTTATGCATTTCAAGTACACAACGTAACAGTATTGGACAATGAAAATTGATTAGTTTTCAAAAAGTTATATTTAGACAAGCAAAATCAATTTCACTCTTGGGACAACACTTTTAACCATGTAGATAAAAAAAATTGCACTTCACTGAACCTTTTGCTTCTTGTTTTTTTGTAATTGGAGGAAATGTAAAGAATGTTTGAGGATTCATATGAAAACACAAACAGTTACACTCTGAACATTTCAAATCATCTGTTATTTTTTAAGAAGGTCTAAATGTGTATACGTTTTGATATTCTAGCAAGAAGTAGAGACCTTCATTGATTTTTTTGAAAAGTTATGTCTACTGTACAAGTATCAGTTTACTAGCAGCACTAGTTTTAATTTATTTTTATTTGTATTTTTATTTTTCTGTCATTTCCTTTTTAAAAAGTGCTTTTGAAAAAAGGTTCCAATTCATGCCTTGTGATTGATATATGCTAACAAAATATGTCTCATTTTCAAGAAAAACGCTATGTAATTACATTAACAGGTCAACACTACCTCACACCCAAACCGAAAAAAAATATTCAAGCTGGATAAAATGAAAAACAAACCCAAAAACATGCAAAAAGCGTTACACTCGGGACATTATTGGGGCATCTTTTCAGTTATAGGTTTTGAATGACTTTGGTGGTTGGTCGTACGAGTTTGTTTGGGAACAGTCATATCATCTTCTTTTTTTAAATTGAAGGAGGGAACAGTCATATCATCTTCTTTTTTTAAATTGAAGGAGCAATGCTAACTTATTTTCAAAAAAGAAATGAAGATTTATTTGTTTACATTATTTTGATTGCAAAAGTAGTCCCGGCACTACTGATTTTTTTTTTTTTTTTTTTTTTTTTTTTTAATGGACCCATATAAAAAAAAAAAGTCTGGCAATCAGAATTCACCAATGTTCATGAAAAAAACAACAACTATTTTTTAGTATTTGATTATATTAACGTTTTCTAATAGTAATGGGTAAACATGTTATCTAATCACACGTATTTGAATAAAGTGCTCTTTTTGGCATGAGTTTTTACAGACTGTATACCGTATGAACATGCAAGTTGCCATTACTATTTTAATGGAAATTTGTCTATTTGCATGCATTAATCTTTCCACGTGATAATGTATCCCCACAGTTGTAAAGCAAATTGCCTTTAATTTTCACAGAAGTAGATCTGGGTATAATTCTTATATTACGAGCGCAAAAAGTTGTGACATAATAGTAACTCTCTGTGTGAATAATTTTGACGACATGTTGCTGTATATGGATCAGGGGGCGTAATACTTGGGGATATTGTATCCTTTTCAGGTCCTCTTATGTAAAAACAGAATCATTGGATAATTTTTTTAAGTGAAGGCCAATGCCGAGATGGGCTTTGCAATTCTAATAAATAATTCATCTACCTTAACAATGCCACATTGATTGATTTATTGTGCCAATATTTTATAAACTGTTCTACAACTATTTGTTTAAATGAACAAGTAAAACGGATGTGTGTGCCATTTCTGTATAATACTAGATTGTGTTATCAAATCATTTGAGTGCAACTGAATTATTTCGGCATGAAATGTAGTTAGATTCCTGATTTGTACATTATAGAGAGAGGAAAAACTAAACTGCTATTGTCATTATATGTATGCATTAGCCGGGTGGTTTCATTGTTACTCATATATAAGGCACGAGTGATGAGCAGACATACTACAATAATGCAGAATTTGCATTGCATATAATAGAGGAAACGATGTCCGGGTCAGGCCTATATTCAAATATTGTTTACCTCTCCATTTTGGCAGTGTTCACTACAGGAGCTAACGTTTCTTTAATCTACATCGCGCTTAAAACTAAGTCACCGGTGTCCAGTAGTAAAGTATTTTTGATTTCGTTATGTTTTGCCCATCTATTCAGTGGTTTGATTGTTATTCCACTGTGTGCTATCATTTTGTTGAACAAAGAATTAGTGAGATTCTTGCCTGTGGTTTGTCAGACGGAAGCTTTTACCTGGAATTTAATGACACCAGCATCATTTTATTCTTTATCAGCTATTTCTGTGGATAGACTTTGCATAATATCAAGTCCATTGCAGTATCCTGTAAAGGCAACAACTTCAAAAAAAGTGTTTGCCGTAGCTTGTATTTGGGTGTTTTGTGCAACATTTGCGAGTGTTGCTACGTTTGGCTGGCGAAAACCTGATGCAACGCTGATAGTTGGTCTTTGTACTAGTACTAGACACCCGTTTTCGTATGCTTTAGTATCGTTTCTCCTAGGGTTTTTGACCCCTTTAGTGATTGACATTTTCTGCTGCGCACGTATCATTGCCATAGCGATACACCAATCACGTGCGGAAGATGCAAAGAGGTGTGCTACATCGTCACCAAGTAAGATACAGCAGTCGTCTTTTTATCCTAGCAAACTGAAACGGAAACTGAACTCTCTGCGCTTTGTTTTTGCCGGCACTGGTAGGTATTTGCCCTTTTCTGAAGTTTATGATTTTAAGATACCCTTTACTTTATCAAGTTATCCAGCATTTCCTTTCAAAGGGCCAGCTTTGAACATATATTAGGAGGCAATGTCGAAGAAAGTAGAAAATTGTCGAAAGGCCCTTTGTACTTTGCGCTTCCTTTATGATTGCCAGTGTTACCGTTTTTTAGGCGGCCTAGATATACTCGTATATCAGACTTATCCGCACCTTCCTTTGCTTATTTCTTATCTGTGAGCATTAAAATTATCACTTGTGAGGTAGTTGCTAGAGCTATATTCCTGTAGCGTTAGATTAATTTTCCATAGACCCAAGTTGAATCCATCCTGTATTATAGGTGAATTTATTTTGTCTTCCATAACCTGACATAATCATCCAATCAAGTTTCATATCATAAGGCGTCATTAACCAACGTGTTTTATTTTTATATATGATATTTTTGTGTATTTGTGCTACTCCATCAGCTGTACGTTGCCTAGCGGCTCTATCTCTCGTTATTTCTTTCATATAAGCATAATTGAGCACTGTTCGTTATCTTTTTCTGAAATTAAACCATAAACCGAGGACAGACAAAATGTCAATTTGATACTTACATAACGGTATTCAAAGTAGAGAAAAAAGTGCAGCTGACGCAGACATCATTTTTGTAGAGCAAACTTTTGATGTTTTTTTTCTCGTTAGATTTTTAAACATTTACAGCAACCATTCTGTGTTTTAACGACTCCTAGGAAAATAACTTGAAAGCGCAGTGCAGGAAGATAATTGAGCTATTGACCAACATTCTTCTCTTTCTTTTTTCTAAGCTCTACATACAGTTTGATGTTAAAAAAATTATCACGGCGGGGAATCACGTGACACAACAACAATGACCGACACCTGAAGAAATTCCCCGACTTCAGGTAAGAAAATCTTCAATAATTCCGATAATACATGACCGATTGGAATTTGGTTTGAAGCAGAGAAGGCGGAAGGACTCCAGGGATTTGCTTGATGTGTTAGATTTTTTTAAACAAGACCTGATAAAAAAGTTATTGACGAGCAAACAAATGAAAGCGAATTTGTTTGCTCGTCAATAACTTTTTTATCAGGTGTTGTTTAAAAAATCTAACACATCAAGGAAATCCCTGGAGTCCTTCCGCCTTCTCTGCTTCAAACCAAATTCTAATCGGTCACGTATTAACGGAATTATTGAAGAATTTCTTACCTGAAGTCGGGGAATTTCTTCAAATGTCGGTCATTGTTGTTGTTGTTGTGTCACGTGATTCCCCGCCGTGATTATGCAGACTGCCAAACATCACATTTTATCAAAATCGAATATGCATGCCATATTTCCAGCAGATATAATCGATCAAACGATGTAGATAATGGCATTAGCGGAGCGCAGTTCTAAACAAAGTAGTGGAAGACAACATGTGCAGAGAGAGGTAAACTGCCAAAACATAAGATACATGTATAACAATACTTTTGAATGCAAAGTTAGGACATTTAGAAAATAAAATGTGTACTGTTGGGAATATTAATAATGCAGGTGTATCAACCACCCTGGCTTCTCTAATCATTACTATCGCAGCTGTTTATGAGCTAAATTTTCGTATTTTTGTTACATCACTCTTGTGGAAATTGCATAATGCATGCGTCACAGTCTTGAAATTGACATGAGATGGCCGCACGAATATGGACTTATTAATTTCGCACGAAGATCATCCCGAACCTCGTAAACAGCCAATCAACAGCCGAAGCAAGGACAATGCCTTCAGAAAGCCACGCGATGGCACCCGAACTAGACACGAAGGCAACACAAATATATGAAATTATATTATCGCTTTTTTGGGAGAAATTTTACTCGACTAGAGGTGTTTTTTTTTTTTTTAAATTGATAAGGTTTTAGGACCTATTGGCTTATGATTATTCAAAATAGGTTGCTACCTCATTGTTACTGTTTTATATATAAAGTTCCAACATTTCACAGTATTATCTGAATCAAAAGCAATATTTGTAGCTGTCGACGGGCCTTAAAACACTAGTAATTCATTCATTCATTCAGGCCTGGGCTCTGAAATACCCTGCCGAAGGACACTTCCAAAGACCAGATGCTTCCATGAGAATCGAACTTGGAACATTCAGGCTACGAGTTCTATACAACACAAGCAAGCTACACAGAAACACGAAAATAATCGCTTGGAGCAATATACTGTATAAATTAAAGCTTATTTTTTAATCTCTTTCTTTGACAGGAAAGAAAATATAATAACAAGAGACCCAAGATGGCTCTGAATCGCTCACCTAAATTTAAGAGAGGAGCAAAGCCATTTTTTGAATTATTGAAACTTTGGGAAAACAATCATTATTTTGCCAAGCAATTATGAATAGGTCACCTGTAAAAAGTCATTTCAAAATATGGCACCAACCCCTACAATAACCACCACAACAATGATTTTGATGAATCGGAATTCTGCAAATAAATTTAATAATAAATAATTTGAATAGATCACCAAAGGACAATGTCTTGAAGAAGAGCACCTACACAACAATGACTAAAAAAAGAAAACGAACCATATGCAGGTGCCAACAATTGGCTGTTACTTTTCGACGGATAAGATTTTTTTTCTAACAATCTTGAAAAAGGTCACCTTGGGAACATTTCTACGATTTTTCTTTGCGAAATCTGACCAGCCGTTCAAGAGGAGAAGAATAAAGAAATATATCCATGTCTCTTTAGTGCAAATAACCCCCACCACTAGAGCCACGTTTCTTGACAGATCACAATTTTGTGAACAATTTTCAAAAAGTGTCCCACAAGCAACATTTCTGTAATATCTGCCCAGCGATTCAGATAATTATTTTTTACTAGAATTTCTTCGTGTCCGTATAGTCTAAATAACTGGCAGCCATCAGAGCCATGCTTTTTGGTAGATCAAAATTTTGCAAACCTTTCGCAAAAAGGGTCAACCAAGGAATATTTCTGAGGAATTGTTTCAAACTCTGACCAGCTGTTTCAGAGAGGAATTTTTTTTTAACAATTTCTTCATGTCCGTACAGTGCATGTACCCCCCCCCCCCCCCCCCCCCGAATTCTATCAGTCATGATTCTTAACGGATAAACATATCGCGAACATTTTTTGAAACTGCCACGATAGGAATATTTCTATGAAATTATTTCAAAATCCGACCAGCTGTTCTAGAAAATAAAAAGTTCTTAAAATTTCTTCATGGCCAAATAGTGCAAGAAGACCCTAGTCACCAGAATTTCGTAACTTTTTCAGTTAGTTAAAAGATACGAACACACTTACACGACAACCAGTAAAAATAAAATGGGTGCAACTAAATACATGTATGTGCAAAACACTTACTGATAAATTTTAGCATCTACCGCTGTTTTTATCACAATATGGATGGTATAGAAAAGAAATCTCTTAGAATTATGCTTTTGTATGTCTCAAAAAGTGAGCTTTTGTGGTCGACAAATGTCAGTCATATAAAGTTTGTTTTCTTTCGTCAACGGTATCTTTGAAAAGACATTCTTCTCCTAAACTAATCAGCAGATTTTAGCCAAACTCAAGACTTATGAGTCCGGATTGGGTGTCTTTCAAAGTTGTTCAAACCATTCGAATCCATAAAGGGGGGCGCATTATAACGTGATGTACTGTTGATAAATATGTTTTAAAAATTACCTGGATTGTGAAAAATGTTGCGATGTAGATCCCAAGTGTATTGGATTAGTAAACTAACAATTTCCTCTGGCTGTGAGTCTTTAGTAGTTGAAATGTTTGACTTCTCCAAATACAAAGCAAGCATAGACGACAAACTGAATGTGGTTTAAATGATCCAGTGTGTGTGAAATGAAATAAGCAAGGCGACCTCGAATACCAAAATCATAGAGGTCGTTCATAATACCATACTTCCATATAGTATCATAAGCACTTTCTAAGTCAAAAAAGACAGAAACAACATGTTCTTTCTTTATAAAAGCTTCGCGTATGAAAGTCTCGAGCGAACTAAGTGATCATGAGTGCTTCTATGTTTACGAAACCCGCACTGGTTTTTTGAAATTAGTTTATTTTTCTCCAAAAACCAAACTAGGCGGTCATTTACCATTCTTTCCATGGTTTTACAAATACAACTCGTTAGGCTATAGGGCGGTAGTTACTAAAATTTGTAGAATCTTCGCCAGGCTTTGGTATAGGTATTACTATAGCTTCTCTCCAACAGTCTGGAAGAACACCTGTTTTCCAGATTTGATTAAAAATTTGGAGTAAACAATGGAGGGAACGATACGGTAAGTGTTTAAGGAACTGATAATGGATATCATCAGACCCAACTGCAGTGTCATGAGATTTTTTAGGGCCTTTTTTAGCTTAATACTGAATTCTTTGTTATAATGTTCCATGTTATCAGATTTAAAATTCAATTTTGATTTCTCTTTTACGGTCTTAAGTTTTTGGATTTCTCGGCAAATGTATCAGCCAGCACATCGGCAATGTCTTGTTTAGAAGTAAAATTCTTCCCATCTGTAACAAGTTGGCCATTATTATTTGAGGTATATTTGCCGCTAACTTTTCGTATCATTTCCCAAGTCTTCTTGACAGACGATCTAGAATTCAATCTAGATACGTACTGTCGCCAAGACGCACGTTTACTTTGTTTGACAGTTCGTCGTGTTCTCGCACGTGCAATTTTGAACTTTGTAAGATTGTCTTGTGTAGGTCTCAGATTGAATTCTCTGAGGACAGATTTCCGCTCAGCTATAGCCTTTTTACAATCATCATTAAACCATGGTTTGCTTGGATGTTTCGGTTTTGTCGATGTATTGGGAATTGATTGCAGCTGAATAATTAATGTAGTGAATAATTCTGCAGGATTTTCACATTTTTCAAAGGTGTTGGGATAAATAGACTGTTCACAGTGAATTTTGAATAATTCCCAATTTGCTTTATGTAGCATCCAACGCTCTGGACGTTGTTGTACAGATGGTCCAGCCTCCGTTACCTGGATGGGAAAATGATCACTGCCACAGAGGTCATTATCGACCTTCCAGTTCAAGTCAGTGAAAATCTCTGGACTACATAAAGTCAAGTCTAAAGAAGAATAGGAACCAGTTGCAGGATGAAGATATGTCGAAGACTTATCATTTAGCAGTAAAAGATTGTGTTCTGTAATAAAACTTTCGATAGTTCGACCTTTATCATTTGTATCTTTACATCTCCATAACGTGTGATGGGAATTGAAATCCCCCATCAAAATCAAAATGAAAGGTTTCGGCACTTGATCAACAAGTTCATCCAGTTTTCTGACATCAACAGGCGAATTAGGTGGAAGATAAATAGAGCATAATGTCATGGTCCTATTTAGAGAAATGTTTACCGCAACAGCTTGTAAGGTAGTGTTAATATTGACCTCATGATGAGGAACATTGTTGTTCACGATGAGGGCTACTCCTCCTGAAACTTTATCATGACCACTGAAGTTTTTTAAATAACAGGAGAAGTGCTTAAAGGAGAATTTGTCAGAATCTTTAAGGAATGTCTCCTGTAAAGAAACTGGCTTCTGTTCATTCACTGAAAGATTCAATTCCTCATAGTTAGCCTTAATACTACGACAATTCCATTGCAAAATGGTGTTGTTCATCACTAAATTTAGGGTTAGAAATATGCAATATAATACTGGAAGTATGTGCTTGTTCATTTCTTGTTATATAATTTGATTTTTTCGTCCTTGCTTATTTGTAATTTCTGCAAGGCCATTTTCCGCTTCCATGTCGTCATCCAGCCCATTGGAAGCGATTGTGTTGTTGAATTTGGTCATCGGATCCTTTAGGAAGGCGATCCGAGAGGACCCTCTGAGATTTATTGGGACTTTTATTTCTGACAGGCTTTTCTGGTTTTTTATTGACTGGAGATTTTTGTGGTTTGGCTGATATTGTAGTTTGTTTTTCTTTGTGATCTGTTTGCGTAGATGTATCGTTTGTCTATGTTTGAGTGTCTTTCAGATTGACAGGTTTAATGGCGTTAGGCTTTGTCACACTAGAGTAAGATGCTCCAAGTGCTTGTCTTGCATCGACAATTTTTCTCGCTTCAGCAAACGCAAGGCTTTCACAATTTCCTTCTCCCTCTTCCAGACTGTGCATGACCTTGATGTGGAATAATGCTCCTCACCGCAATTCAAACATTTTAAAGGTTTATCGCATGGGTCCAGATGGTAAGTTTCTACTTCATTTATTCCACATCTTTTGCAGTGGTCATCAGCATTACATTGCCTTTCATGGTGCCCAAACGTAAAACATCTGTAGCACTGAAGAGGGTTCGGTATGTATAGATCTACAGGAACCCTAAGATATCCAACTTTGAGAACTTTTGAAGTATTGCCGATTTAAACTTTAGAAATATGGTATTCGTGTCCCTCTGGATACCATCCCTATGAACACGAATACGTCTAGCTTCTATTACGTTCTGGTTCGATAATTCTAAAACAATTTCATCTTCCTTAACACCAGCCAAATCAGGACACCTGATAATTCCTCTGGACGAATTGAGACTTCCATGTGCTGAGCATTTTGCAGGAATGTCAAAGAAAAGTTTCATGCTCAAAAGGTTTTTTGAGTGTTGATGTTTTTCCACTTCCATAAGCAAAGTGCCATTTCTGAGTTTCTTTACAGACTTCGGAGAGCCTGCCAAAGAAACTAATACTTTTTCAATTACAAATGGCGACAGCTTTGACAAGGGATTATCAGGTTGTAATGATTCAATGATCAGAAAGCAGGGAAAAGATCCAGTCGATTTATCGTCAGCCTGTTCGTTATCGAATTCCTTGCGTGATCGTTTTTTATTTTGGGTATCCATGGTTAATTGTTTTAAATTTCATCATTAAAAATTTTGCGGCCCCCACCCACCATGGAGTCCAACAAAGGGGACATGACCATAAGAGCGGAGAATCCAGCTCTGCATGTCAGGGTTACCCAAATGATATACTTAGGCCATACAAATCAGAAAATCCGGCAAAGAAGATGCGTGTCAACATCCCCAGATCAGGATGCACCCACGCAAGTCAAGGCCAAACCAAAAGATCTACATAACCTAATTAGCCCATGAGCCTGTATTAGACTAGGGACTAAAATACGCAAAAATATGCAATTAAAAAAATGGACAGATTGTAGCTGAGGAAATACATGCGATTATGAAATAAACTGCTTGATCATACATGAGGTTTCAAGAAAACAATGGTGATACATACAGAATAGACGTTTCAACCAGTAACAGTATTAGAACTGAAATAATTTTAAATGCCCAAAATCTAAAAACGACCAGCCGATTGCACTAGACCGGGCCCCTCTAGGCTCTCGTTTACACCGAAGCCGAGGCCAAAGCAGTGTGTTGAAGAGCTGGAGATCTCTGAGCTCCCCTCAACTGCCAGGACCCTCTTTTCCGGCTTACGAGTCTCCACCCACGGCAAACAGGCGGGTCCATTGGTGGGGTCTTACCACTCTGCAGGACGGCAGCCGGCGAATTCTAACCCCCGTCCGGCTGAGGGAAATTTCTTGACGGAATTGAATAGAATGTTCGCAGAACGTTTATAGACATGTGTCCTATCGCATATTGTCAAGGTTTTGCAATTTGTAGCTACGTCATAGAAAAGGGGGCTTCATGTTTTATTTAATTCTATTTCTTGTGAATGCAACGCCGCCCACATGTCTTGGCAGATTTGGATGGAATTTTCACATAATCATGTTACCTACCGCATACTGTCAAGGTTTGGGATTTCTACCTGCATCATGGAACAACGAGGCTTTATGTTATGGTTCATTTTTCACCAGTATCTCCTTAATTACTGGACATATCTCAACAGATTTGGATAAGATTTTCACAGATTATGTGACCTTGCGCATGTTGTCAGGGTTGTACTATTTATCACTGTATCATGGAAAAAGTGGGCTTCATGTCAAATTTATCAATTTATCCTCCAACTTATGGTCAAAGATTCATGAAACGTCATATTTTAATCGGTTGATCAAAGCCAGTGACCAGTGAGTCCATTGTGCATCCGTCTCTCCAACCATCAGTCTGTTCGTAAACGTTTGAGATCACAAGTAACACCATATATCCAGTCAGCTACGCAGACAGGTGCTAGAAATTTCAACACTTTAGTCTCTAGCTAGCAGCTTGAAATGGTAGCAGTGTGGCGGCGTATATTGTGAGGGGGATATCTCTGAAGTCCTTCACAAAAACTGATGAAACTTCTTGCATGTCTTCTATCGGGTAGTCCGTTGATACATTTCTTTTTTCATATACGTGTATATAATGACATGTCGTGGAAAAACGGGGTTTATGTCTATTTTCTTTATTTGTTTTTATTTCATAAAATATGAATATTGATATTGATAGTGGGAGTGTTTTGGCTTCCTATATATGTGGTGTAGGATGCTTGATCTGGGGGAGAGATGTGAGGACAGAGAGTGAGTTAAGATCTCTCTAGAGAGAAGGTTAAGATCAGGACAGAAGGTGTTACCATCTAAATGAAGTGATAAGATCTGGAATGAGAGAAAAGTTGGTTTTAACGACTACAAAGAGTTTTACTGAGTAACTGATTCATGTTTGAATATCATGTTGGAGTAGTTTACTTGTGTCGTAATTAATAAACACGTAGAATAGCAGATTCGTGTTTATCTTATATTTGACGTACTAAAATCCACTATACGATCGAGACTGAAGCTGCAGTATGTTACATGGTCACCCATTTATTTTGGTGCCGTGACCAGGATTGGTGATCCACCAAGTTACGAACAGGGGACTCTTAGATTATCGTTTTCGGTGTACTTTAAAACATTGGATTTAATTACAACAGTCATAAATGGAGAGGAGAATCCCGCCGTCAAAAAGTGCTTTTGAAATTCCGGTGACAGAAAATTGGGACACTGAGAAACAAACGGATAAACAAGAGCCGACAAACAATTCAGACTCGGCATTCAAAATCATTAAGGTTATGTGGGTTGCTTGTCCCTTTTGCCGAAGTTTCTTACGTCATGGACAAATATGCTGCCGCTCAGTGTTCGATTAACATTGGTACATCTTTGTTCTGTCGCTAGTGAAGCCGAAGTGTGGACACGAAGTTGGAGCTCTCGACCCAACAACCGAGGCCAAAATCATTTGGATTTCCACTGAACGTTTTAACTAGGAACGTATTCGATAATTTGTTCTAAGACTGTGAAAGATATGCACATGCATTATCACCTGCAACCATATACTATAGTTTTGCTGAAAATGGGACAATACCTGAGAAACCCAAGAATCCTTACCTGACAAAGCTGAATGTGTCCTAGTAAAGTTGGACTGACAACCATTTATTTTCACAAAGTGACCGAAACAGGAAAAAAGAAACTTATTGTGTCAACTATTTTAGCGGTAAACGGGAACTGTGAGTAACCATCATTTTCTTTGATTGAAACTTGCATTACAAAAGAAAATTACCAGTCAGCTTGATTTTTTTTTATACAGCTTTTGAAAATTTAAGAGATCTGAAAGGTATAATTCAAGAAGGATTTTCATTTTTTGCATGTCAGAGTAATTAAAAATATGATATGTTGGCTAGGTTGCAATCAGAGCAAAGAGAAAAAATATATAACAACTACATAAAAGTCCATAGGAATGGTTGCCGATATTTTGCAGCTATTTTGGGGTCGAATTAAAAATTCTAAATAGGAACAGGTAAAAGCCAAGTTAAGTTCTCAATTTGTGTAAGAAGCAGATTACGTAAAAATTATATGCTTTAACTTTAGTTGTCCAAAAACAAACAAAGCGAGAGGGAAAATATTCAAGTATTTGTAGACAGTGAGTTAAATTTACTTGTTCAGGGATTTAAACATCCTTGAATGAATTGCCAATAACTAGATTTTTTTGTTGATAGGGTGACTTTCAAATTGTACAAAAAAAGAAACATTAGGAAAGAGAGTCCAGCATAAATTTCAGGACGCCGCTAGAAGTGTGACACTGGAGCAAATTAGTAATTGATAAGACATATTATTAGAATCAATGTTCAGTTGTAGTGAGGAAAAGTCGGAAAAGAGTTTCATTGGGGAAATGGGTTAAAGATTAGATGGATATCGGATAACCGGATCTGACTCCGATTGTAATATTTCCTTGTATGTGCTGAAACAAGGATTATTGGGTAGGAAAATTATGAAGAGAGTGTTCTCGATCACCTTCCAGTATCGGAAAACTCTTAAGACTGCCAATTGATAGTTGTCTTTGTCCTTGAAGAGAAATGATGAGACAAACTGGATCAAAAGTGACCAGTAAGACATATATTTAAGTTTTATATGTCATCTAACCAGTCTTTATCATTTAAAAAAAGATGAAATTTGGACTAGAAGCGTAATATTGTTATTTCGCGTAAAAGGAAGTATCATGTAGGTACACAGATAAAGGTTTCGTATACATGGTGTAGGTATTAAGGGAAAACATTATTTAATGTTGCTATAGCTTTTCTTTCACAGAGATCGAAGGACGGAACTGTGAAATGTTGTATATATGTTGTACTGTTAGGTTACATATTTTCCAGTCAAAGTGAAATGTTAGAGATGAATTGTGTGTGCGGTTGACTTAGAAATATCTCTGAATCATTCTAACTTAAATATCTGCATCTCATTAAGGTCGAGGAGCCAAATTAGCCATAAATTTCTGAGAAGATAAGTATATGCTAATGAGCAACAAAATATCTAACCAATATTTCAGTCCACTAATAAAGTACTGCGAGACAGAAATCCAATCTATTTTATTGGCACTAGCTAGGCACGTAGGTTGATTGTAAAGAAAATAGAGTCAGAACGACGTCCCAAAATGATCAATCTAAATGCCATATTTCGATTTTATCCAAGAAACTAATCGCAAAGCCAGGATGATATTTACAAAGATTCCTATTCAATTCACTTTTCTTTGTTACCAAAAGGAAAACAATTATTTGCGGAATATCAATAAGGCGACTCATAGGAGAAGTTAATCTGGAGTTTGATTACTCTGATCATAGGATCACAAAAAAAATATGATTTATGATGTTGCGCGGAGCAAACATGGAAGAAAAATGACTTTCTAAAAAAACACGTGAATTGATAACAAAGTTAATCTTATGATTTTGAAGCAAAAATACGACCAGAGAAATCTATTGCCAACTTGAAGATTGCCAAATACAAGGATTTTTTTTGTCAATAAATGAGTTCATGGGAATTTCATGAATGAGTGTTATTGTAGTAAATTTGTAATAGTAGCTATCATATTTGTCAAGTTTAGAGAAAAAATAATATGTATAGCTGGCTGGAAAATTGCAAGGTTCAACAAGGAAAACATGGTTCAATTGACTTGGAGCTACGTAAAAGTAGGAATGCCGTAGTGCCGCATTCGAGGACCGGAGTCGTGTCACCTCCAAAGTAGTCGATGAACCAGAAGGCAGTGTTGCTAAAACAGAACTACACAATGGACTTTGTTGGTTCTGAAGAAAGTTTAGATTCTAGACTTTTATTGTATTGTGTATTGTTATTTGAGATGTTGTTTGTACCTTATAGTTTTATGGTTAAAGCAGTAGGTACCTTTAAAATAAGGAGCTTGACGACCATAAAGGTTTTTGTGCGTTGAGATAGCAGATTAATCTGGGGAAAAGGATTAATGATATCTCATGTTTTTATTGTTAAGGCAGTATTTTTCCTTTAACACAGGAAGCCTTAACAGTAAGTCCTAAAGGCTTGGGTAATTTTTTTTTCGATGAGGCTCTGAATCGTTCTTGTTGAAGATAATTGATTTAACCTCATGGTTTTGTTGAAGCAGTTTTGTCCTTGGAATCAAGGAGCTTTAACAAGTCGCCCTAGCAGCCTGTGGCGAGTTAGACTAGAAAATAGTAAATTAATCTGGATGGGAATGATTAACTGTACGTTGTTCAAGAGTAGAGGTTTCTGATGATGTTTTTGTTTTTGAAGTAATTAATATTAAGTATTGTGAGGTGTTACTTGTATCGTCTTTTCTCATATTGTATCGTATTAGAAATCATTTTGACCATTGGATAAAAACATCATAATGTTACTGTTTTTGTGTGATATTATGTCTAGGTAGACTAGACAAAATATCTTGAGAAAGGGAGATGTGTAACATTATGAGCTAAATCTCAGATACTAAGAACTCTACACTGACCGAGGAGGCGTGGTTTTAGAGAATCTAATTTTCTCAGATTTTGGCTATTGATGCCTTATTTGCCTGGTCGGCAATATGAATATTGATATTGATAGTGGGAGTGTTTTGGCTTCCTATATATGTGGTGTAGGATGCTTGATCTGGGGGAGAGATGTGAGGACAGAGAGTGAGTTAAGATCTCTCTAGAGAGAAGGTTAAGATCAGGACAGAAGGTGTTACCATCTAAATGAAGTGATAAGATCTGGAATGAGAGAAAAGTTGGTTTTAACGACTACCAAGAGTTTTACTGAGTAACTGATTCATGTTTGAATATCATGTTGGAGTAGTTTACTTGTGTCGTAATTAATAAACACGTAGAATAGCAGATTCGTGTTTATCTTATATTTGACGTACTAAAATCCACTATACGATCGAGACTGAAGCTGCAGTATGTTACAATGCCACGTTCTACAAAAAAGGGTACTTTATGTATAATCCTGTTATGGAACTCATATTTTTTTTGGCAATGAAATGCTGTGCCATGGAGCAAGGGAGCGTGCTGTAAAATTTCGTCATGGACCAATAACGAAGAGGCCACATGTACATGCAAAACACTATACATCTAATACGTTTTTATCACAAAAGGTCTTTTTCTTGGGGGAGGGGGTATCATTTCAACGCAATTGCTTTTTTTACTTACGAGAGAGACGATGGCTAGTAATTTTCTGTTTTGGAAACAGGGGAATAAGAGACATTGCTCGTAATGAGGAAATTGCCATTTTCCAACTTTTATTTTTTCTTTCAAACACGTCTAAACCCGTGCGGATAATGGGAACACATGTTTTTTTTTTCTTTTAGTTTTGTCTCTCTCGAAGGCGGGGGGTATAGGTTTAGCGTTGTCTGTCGGTCCGTCCTTCCGTCTGTCCGTCCGTCTGGGAGCGATTTTAAGTAATGTGGTACGGTACACTTTGGATGTTTTTAGTCTTATATTGAAAACTATAGAGTTTTTACATTCAAGTTGTCACATATATCTACCACCATTAGGAAATGAAGGAAAATAAGTTTAATCATGATTGATCTCGCAACCTTGTCAATGTTTTTCCGATTACTAGCTGCGTCATGGAAAAAGGGGGCTGAATGTTATATTTCATTTCATTTCTTGTGAACACAATAACATGGGTTTAATCTAGACAACAATTATATTATCTGCAACATGCGAAATGGGACCTCTAGACAGTTGTGTCAAGTGTAGATCAATTAATCCTGCAGACGAAACCGGGACGAAAGTTTTTGTCCATATTTCGTATTTCACGAAAGTGTGCGTTAGGACAAAATCTGGTGAAGGTGTAAAATGCCACGATGGATTAGCCAGCGTTAATTGCAAAGGCTAATCCAAGAGGACGCTTAGTGCAAATGTTGGAATACCACTATTTTGCAATTTGTAGGCCATCAGAACATTACACTGGTATATTATGGTCAGTTGAGCAAGTCATAGCCATTATTGTCCTCTTGTCTGCATTTGGTTGAAGATAGAAAACAATTTTGCCAAAAGAAAAAAAAAAAAACTCATTATTACGAGAAATGTCTTCGTTTGTATATTTTCTGCCATTTAGGTGCGAGTATATTTTGGTCATGATGCGTATTGTGTCATGCCAGACGAGTTCACTCAGTCGACAGATTAACACTTCTGCATTCCTACGTATATTGTTTCCACAAGGTCAATGCTGTAATTCTCTTTGATGAGAATTTGAAATATCGGCACAGATTTAAGCGTGCAGACCACAAGGGATGATGCAGTAAAAGGTTTTATACCCACTAAAAACTGGAAAGGAGATTACCATTGTTAAATTGTTTTTGAAAATAGTGTCAGAAAAGGAAGAAACTCTTTATAACGAATATGAGTGAAAAATCTTCTCGGAGGTCCTTGAGTCGTTACCTCAAGACTTTGACCCGATTCCGAAGCTTTTATCTATAAACTTTTGAAATCAAACTTTGCTTACCTCAAAAACAAAGCATTTTCCTTGTATTTCCGATCTTCCACGTTAAGATATACAAAGAAGTCTCCCTTTCAGGTTAAATTGTAAGTTGAGAGCGTTTAGCAGCCGTCATTTGTCGAGAGGTCTTTGGGTCGTGACGCTATATAGTATAAATATTTCGATGCCCTGGAGTGAGCACAAGAGTAATAGGGTATCACAAGAATTTAAGGCCATATATATGTTTCTCATGGATTTAAATGTACTTTACACAATTTTTAGGTTTTTCAAGGGGATTAAATGTTTTTCTTTATATTTTCAACGAAAATAAAGGATGCTTGGCAAGTTCAGCTAGATCTAGTTAAAAAGAACACAAATGAAAATATCTGAAGTTGTCAGCTATAAAATCATAGCTAGAACTTTAAACAATTAACTAGGTATGGGAATTAAAACTGTGTATTGGCAATTATGGCACTTGATGTATCTCCTCTTCTGACAACTCTTATAGGTGTGCAGAACTTAAGATGTACCCAGTGCGGACAAGAATCGCATTGTGCCCACGAGGTAAATACAAACAGTTTTTCCTATTCTTTTGGCTGAAATCTTCCGCATTTCAAGCTCAGAAGGGTTAATTTCAGAGTCAGTTTCTGTTTCACTTTCAGATGTGACAGTATTAAGGTAAGACCTGTGTAATGCATTTCCGGTGAAAATTCTAATTGGTTGATAAATGAGGATAAATAAGGATTTATGCAAAATAATATTTCTAATGGATCAGAAATTCCGTTTATGTCTATCTTGAAATTATTTTTTGATACTTTTGTTAGTTTTCTGAAAAGGGAGGTAATTATTATCTCTTTTAGAATTGAGAATATAGTGGTTTTAGATTTATAAATGATAATTCAAATAAGGAAAACATGGAAAAAATGAATTGGTGAAAGTAGTTAAAAAAATACACAAAAATAGAGTTAATTTTGCAGGATGATATTTTAGTGGAAATAGCTGTTTTCCATCACACAGGTCTTACCTTAATGGTGGAGGGACCAGGGCCCGTATTCACCAAACTTTTCTAAATTCTAGACTAAGAATAAGAATTTTTTCTGAAATCTAGACTTTCCCAAGACTGTTCTTAAGTATGTATTCACCGACGCATTTTTCTTTTTTTTTTTTTTAATTCTTTATTTCCTTCATACATACAAAACAATATCCATAACACAATACGACGACAGCATCATACACGATACAGTATTTATGATGGAAGATGCAAATGGTGTTTTGGAGTAAAAAAAATTGTTTTCTATGTATTTAGCGGGATTATAATCTAAATTAACGGAAGTATCAACATCAAAAACGAGGTCTAAAGACAATTTGTAGTTAAATGTGATTTTTTTATTCTGATTTTGATGTGAAAACGGTAAAAAAATACACTGGCTGATAAGATTTACTTTATATTTCTATTTAAGCGTCAAAAGTTTTCACCTTTGAATCAGAAAGCTTGAGATTTTATCATTTGCCATGTGGACTATATACATTAAAATAGATCAAAACCAGTCAAATATGGGTTTCAAACTTAAACCAAAACACCCGTGTCTCCCTATAAGAGATAAACTAATATACAGTATTATGCCATGCATTATTCTATATGTAAAAAAGGCCAAAGCCAAGATAGAATGACAGAGTGCATTATAGGTAGAAAAAGGAACAAAAGCGAAAAAAACAAAAGGAGGTATTTTTACGAGCCATGATTCAGTCTTACTGTGATATGTTAAAGGTGTTAAAGATGGGTGTCATACGACGAATTTTCCCCGTTTTTTCTCTGGTCCCTTGATAAGGCTTTTTCCTTTTCCAAAAATATTCTATCATTTAAAAACAGTTTAAAATTTTTAAATTTCGGTAATCTGTTTTTATTTTTTGAGTCAAAAATAAAACATTTCATCAAAAGTAAAACAAAATTTATAACATAGTCATCTACACCATGTTGAAAACTTCATAGACACATTTCTTTCAAATGCAACTTGACATTAATTTTGTTTGTTTGAAAAAGCTTCGTTAGTTCATTCCATAAAATTTGTACGACTTGACATTCCCAAAATAAGTGCTCCAACGTTTCAAGGTAACTGGAACAAAAATCACACATATTTGAAGGTTTAATTTTACATTTATAAAGGAAAAAATTTGTTGGAATAATTCGTGTAATAAACTTGTACTGGAAACTTCGTAAATATGTGTAGGATGTCACTTCAAAAGATTTCATGTATATGCTTTTCCAATTCAGTTCTTCGTTAATAAGGTGTTGCCATTTCTTTTCTGCTTTGGTTAACGTTGACTGCTTTCGTATTTGAAGTTTATAAAGAGTTTTTGTTATTTGATTAGTTTCCATTAATTTATTTAGTAAAATATTATCACCATTAGTTGTACTTTCATGTTGAACTGCTTCTTTCATCACTAATGGAATATTTCCAATAATGTTATAATATTTCAAGAAATCGCTCTTTTTATATTGTATTTATTACGGAAAGTTTCGAAGTTAAAGTATTTATTAGTGCATGATTCGAAGAAGTGTTCTAATGATTTTATTCCCTTTACGTGCCATTCTTCATAATAAATTATTTTTCTATTGCATTTTATATCGGGATTATTCCACACGATTTCCTTTTTTATGTTACTGTTTGGTTGTTGTTTTCGTATTTTGTTCCATAAAATAATTATTTCTTGAAGGAATGTATTTTTAGGAAAAGTCTTTTGTACGTCAAGTTCATTTAAATTACATTGGAAAATCAATTTACCTCCATGAGGGCGTAATACTTTTCTGTAAAAGCGTTTCCAAACTCCTGTGTTTTTATCGTCAAGGTATCGTTTTATCCAACTTGACTTTAATGAATTAACAAGAAAATATATATTAGGAACACTAATAGTTTGGATTAGAATACCTCTTTTGATTTTATCTGGCTTTTTATTCCATATGAAGTCAAAAATACATGAGTTTATTTCCCTTAAAATATATTCCGGTAGGTTGGATATAACTGTAAGGGGGTAAATTAATTTTGGTAAAGCAAAGGTCTTAATAACTGTAACTTTTCCAAGCAATGTTAACTTTCTATGATGCCATTGTTTAAGTACATTTTTAAATTCTTGCAATTTTGGAGTAATGTTTTGCTCAAAGTTTATATTACGATCTTTGGAAAATACAATACCAAGGGTCTTTGCATAATCAGATGTCCATATAAAGGGTATACTTTTACAAAATTGGATTTTACGTCGTTTCATGCTCCTTACACTAAGTATAACTGATTTAGAATGGTTTAGCCTCAGGCCTGACAATTTACCAAATTCTGTTAAAATATATATGAGGGAATTAAAACAGTTTTCTGAACTGTCTAATATATATGTCGCATCATCTGCGAACAGTGATTGTTTAATTTCTTCATCATCTATTCTGATACCTTTAATAGTATCATCAGTTTCTATATACTGCGCCAGTATTTCTATGCAACAGAGGAAAATTGGTGTCGACAACGGACATCCTTGCCGGACGCCGCGTTCTACAGATATGCTACTAGGGAGATGTCCATTATTAATTACTATGCTGTTAATATCTGTGTAAAATAATTTTACCCACTTTGTTGAGGTGTCACCAAAATTAAGCTTTCTTAAACACTGATAAATAAAATCATGGCTAACACTGTCAAAGGTCTTCTCAAAATCAGTGAAAAAAATAAATCCAGGTTTGTTTTCATCATTTAGATAATCAATACATTCTTGAATTATTCTTTTATTCTCAGCGATATATCTTTTTTCATAAAGCCAGTTTGGGATGGATTTATTATGGTTGGAAAAATTTTTTCATCCTATTTGATATTGCTTTTGTCGCGATTTTATAATCCGTATTAAGTAGGGTGATAGGTCGTCAATTTGACAAGTTTTCTAGATTCTTTCCATCTTTTGGGAGAAGAGTAATAATACCTTGTTTTTGTAGCGTGCTTAAACTACCAGTTTCAAATGAGTAATTTATTGAATCAACAAAAAAGGTTTTTAATGTATCCCACAATGTTTTATAAAATTCAACGGTAAGTCCATCTGATCCTGGACTTTTTTCATTTTTCATATCAAAAAATGCTTGTTTACATTCATACTCCGTTAAAACACCCTCACAGCTATTTTTATCAACAGTATTAAGTATTGGCATCCCAGTATAAAAAAAGTCTATTTCACTGTCCATGTTTCTTTCGTTTTCTATACAAGTCTTGGTAAAACGATTGTTGCTCTTTCAAAATTTCATCTTTACTGTTGATTTCTTTATTATCTATTTTGAGTGTATAAATAGTTTTTTGTTCAAAATGTTGTTTTTCTAGAATTGCAAAATACTTTGAGTTCTTTTCATTATTTTCAATTTCCTGGATTTTTGCTCTTAAAATACAGCCATTAATCTTTCAGTATAAAAAAAATCGAGTTCTTGTTTTAGTGTGTTCAAATTGGCGATATCATTTTCATTTACATTAGTTGTTTTGCTAATTTTTAATTCTAGTCTATCAATTTCACGTACTAGTTGAACTTCTCTTTCTATTTTATTCTTTTTTCTTTGTGTTACATATTTGATAGTTTCGTTTCGAATTGTACTTTTTGTGATTTCCCTTAATGTGTTAGGGTTACAGTTGTTAACCGTAATTATTTCATCTATGCTTCTTTTAATGCTTTGTATATATTCTTCTTCTAGTAATAGACTGTTGTTGAATTTAAGGTATCCTGGACCTCTCTTTGAGGGATTACAATTAATATATAATATGACAATAAAGTGGTCTGATTTGTATCCAGGTTTTATTTTACAAGCTGTAATGACATTATCTATAAACTCTGAGGTAAAGAAATAGTCCAATCTGCAGAAAATAGTCGGTTTAGTATTCGAATGCCATGTGTATTGTTTAGTGGCATGATTAAGAAATCTCGAAACGTCCTTTAGATTGTGTTCATTCATTAATCTTAGAATTTGCTTTCGATTGTTTTTATTTGTGTCATTTTTACCGTTCTTTTTATCAACTTCTGTATTTAAGACTGTATCAAAATCCCCACCAATTGTTATACTTTTATCCGTATTATTTGAAATGTAATCTTCTAGTTTTGAAAAGATATGTTTATCATTGTCTTTGTTTGGTCCATATATATTAATTAAAAGAAACTCCTGCTCATGTATTTTAATGTTTATACTTATCACTCTTCCAATGTAAATCTCATTGAACACGCATTCTCAATAAAGCGGTGCAATTTTGATTGAAAATATGTAAAAAATTAACTTCATGCTATCAGTGTTGTGGACCTTTACCCTTTTAGTCTTACCATTGAAGACGATAAATCTAAAATATTTTCAACATCAGTGGTCGCGTTTTCTCACAATCTATCATGGAAAAGGGCTGTCTAAAACAGATTTTTTTTTCATTTGAAAGGTTTGTTATCTGTTTGATTGTGAATTTTAGATCAAACCAAACCAAATCAATGCTTATCTAATATCAAGTCTGTCAATCTTTCTTTATACATAAACTTTGACAATCTGTGTTTAGAATCATCAAGTTTGTTATATGTATTGTTACTTTTTCGTCTTCCTCAGCACTAAGAAAACTATGGACATTTATGATATGCAGTTGCATTTTCTTTGAAACGTAAACATACGCCAACTGACACTAGTTATAAATTTTTAATACAGGTTTCTTTGGGCGTTTACACACGTGGATTAGAACCTCGAATGTATATAGTGCGTAAATTATCTCTGTAAATACCGGCACAATGTATGACGTATCTTCTGGGCAGACAGAAATTTCACAACGGTAAAATGTAACGAACCTTTCGTGAAAGACTTACGCAATGTTTCTCCAAATACACCAAGGTCTGCTCACAATTAAACACATAATAATCTATTTCCATGTTTAATGGAACTACTTGAAGCATGAAAACAACGTTTCATTAGAAAAAAAAGTTTAAGCGAAACTGTTCTTTAACAAAAAGAAAGGTTCGTTACTATGATTCCTAAGGGCGGTTTATTTTCTGATGTTGACCTATGACCACAAAACCCAATTACTGGATTTCAATCCCTTTGAAGCCATACTGGCAATGTTCAGTCATTCCACATCATATTGACAAATTTAATCCTTTACCACACAATCCCGACTTTTAACGACCCTAAAAAGAAGCCTTTGGAAAACATTATAAGAAACCAGTATTTTCTCCATTTCCCGCAATGTTTTCTATCCATCCTAAAACAAAATTAAATTTATCAATCACATTTATTTTCTCGTCTGCAAATGCTTTCAATTTGGAACAATTTGAAATTTTGTTGCTTGGTAAAGAGTTAAAGTAAAGTTTGAACAATGAAAGGTTCGTAATATTTTGAAACAAGCTACAATATAGTTTCAGATATCTTTTTCGTACCTACTGTCGAAAATCGTTATTAGCATATCTATGACTTTGTGTTACATACATAAACCACGAAAAAAATGATGATATTTATTTTTTACTTAGTAGCCGTAACAAACCTTTCATTACGAACCTTTCTTTCGACCCTTTTGTTCTCTAAATTTTCTAATCCATGCTAAATAAGTAGGTCTTGCGTACATGTTTGGCGTTTGATTATTTAGTTGGATGTGTAGGATAAGCGACTTCATGAACAGTCGAGACATTACGACTGTTTAATCGGTAACAAACCTTTCAAGTTAAAACCACAAGTTGATTAGCTGAGTTTGAAATAGGATTGTCAGGCAGAAATTGGCGCTCTAGTTCTTTATGCCTGGTTCATTTATATAGGCCACAAATATTACTATTTGAAAAGCATTTTTGCCGCGATATTGGTTAGAGAATCTTTAATTTAGCTATCACTTAAACTATGTAACGAACCTGTCCACTACTTTGGCGACAAAAGTTAAACTGAAATAATTTTACTAAACGGGAACATCTGCCATCTGGATGTGCTCGAAAATAAACTCTATATATCAAAGACTTTAGGGAGTAAAGCTAATTAATGACTGTGTATACGATATAGATAAACAATAATTTCCAACCTGAAAAACGAGAAAGCGACAGTAACGAACCTGTCATTTTGATAGAATAGTTACATTTTATAAAATTATACAATGATACAGAAAAACTACTTCTGATGTGATTGTACTCCTTGATATACCAGGTAACTTTGTGCATATAAATGAATTCTCCAGGATTTCACTGGTGGCTGTAAACTATTGACGACACCCTAAATTATGATTTGCACCGCTTTATTGAGAATGAGCGTGAAGTTGCTTACTTGAATGTTTGATTTCTCGTTAATAAGAAAAGCGACACCTTCACTATTTGATTTAAGCCCACTAAAGAAGCTCTTCCCATCCCACTCAGTAGCCCAGTCTATGCTATGTTGAGGTGTTGAGTGTGTTTCTTGTTTACGGTGTTGATTGCACCGTCGAGCTTTTCTAGTTTGAAATTAATCTTGCGCATTTGCTCTGTTAAAACTTTAGCTACTTGGCTGTCAATGTTTGAGTGCTGTGTGGAAGTCTGTATTTCTGTTATCCTCGACCGGCCATATTGCGTGCCTTCTTTTTCCTCGGTATTGTTTTTCTGTTTACTTTTCTTTTTCTTCTGCTTGTCCGTAACAGAAGCCTCGTCGACAAGGCTTGTTTCTCGTTTACTTGTACTAGACATAGCTTCTCTTTTTCTTTTTATTTCTTCGTCCACTCTGTTTGGTTTACCAGTGTTGTTTGGATCCATACTTTTCTTTTGGAAAGTATACTTTTCGTAAAATTTAAATGTCTGTTTTCTTGCTCTATCTTCTCGAAATCTTCTCAAAATTCTTGTATCTTTCCGGTTTTAAGAATTGCGACAATCACATCAGATAAAGTTCATGTCTTACTTGTTCAGTATCTAAACTCTTCTTCGTCAAACAGCCACTAGAATTGGTTTTATTCACATTTTTGGTCGGAGCACGTCTTGTGTACGTTTTCCCCAGGGGTCTTGACCTTGACCTCACCAACGCAATTTAGACCGGCCTCAATTTAAAATGGTTTATACACGGCGTAAGCTGCTGCGCATCGGAGCTGCATCGCCGCCGGTTCCCGAGTACTGAGAAAGCGCATACACAAAACGTGACCAGCACATATTGTCTATTTCTCGCAAATAATGGATTCCACGCCAGTGAAGAAGGCTAGGTTGACCACAGCCGAAGAGACGACATTGATCCAAGCAGTCAGTGAGCGCGAATCCAGACTGTTTGGATCAATGTCCGGCTGTGGTGCATTGAAAATGAAAACAAAAATCCAAGATGCGGCCTGGGGGGAAATTACAGACATTTTATACAGGTAAGCAATCTAGCGAAGGATAGAGAAAAGGACCATAATGACCTAAATAACCCTTCTGTTTCTATGTTTACATAAGATCTAGTCCGTAATGATCCATTCTCCGTCATTAATGAGTGTGTAAAATGCTCGTTGTTTTACGGAGCCCGGTAGGTGTCATGCTCTACACATTTTTTATTCGAAATAACGAAATGCTAAATCGTTATAACGAAATACTATTTCGAGAAAACGAAATACTAAATCGTTAAAACGAAATGCTATTTTGAGAAAACGAAATAGGTTTGTTCGGTTTACTTAGTTGTCATAGTATACAGATTGTGAAGCCACGGGCTTTTCGTCCCTGGGCTTGTTCGGCCCAAGTTATGTACGTGCCAAGCAAAGTTTTAATACTGCATACTTTTGACGGGTTTATATAATAGTTTTCCCCATCATTACGTTTTGAGAGGAAATCAGAATACTGAAATATGTCTTTGGATATGGACATGAACTTTCAATCTACAGGGTATTGTAGGACGAGTAGCAGAAGAAAGAGGCTGTTTAGTACAGACTACCACGATATAACTGCTATCATTGAAAACGGCTTTGGGCAACACGATCTAACGAACAAACTCTGTATTCCTTATCATAGTTTTTCTTACGAAAAACATGTTACAACGAACCCATGGTAAACGCTATTTTGCAAACAAAAGGCAATAAACGTGTCAGTGTGTTTTGAAGAAGAGGGGGTAGTTCCAGTCCGGTAGGAAGCATTTTCAAGAATTTTTAAGAAGGGAGTATATTTACTTCATCGGTTCGTAAAAGTGGAACTGTGCACATTTATCTAGCAAACGTTTTTGAAAAGGGTTACCAAAGGAGCATTTCTGTGAAATTACATCAAAATCTGACCAGAAGAGATTTAAAAAATTCCATTTGGTTGCCATGACAACCAGAGTTTTTTAAAGAATCAAATTTTGTCGACAATGTTTATGAGGACCTTCCAAGAAACATTCCAGCCAAGTTTGGTCCAAATCGGCGCAGCAGTTTAGGAGGAGAAGATGTTAATAAAGAAATTTTTGATGGTGGATGACGAACAATGGACGAGGCACGACGGACACAGGACGTTTCTAAAAGCTCCCCTTGAGCATGTTGTGCTCAGGTGAGCTAAATAACAGATAAAATGAACAGAGGTCTATTTAATGCAAACAACGAAGACCTAGGTTGCGATCATTAACAAAAACAAGAGGACAAAGGTGGTCCTGGATCACTCACCTGAATATTTGAGTAGAGCATAGCCAGTTTGTTTCCCAAAACTGTTTCTTCAATAACTTCAATAAAAAGAACAAGAGCACTGCATGCAGGTGTCAACGAATGGCTGTTGGGTGCTGGATAGTAAATTAAAATCATAATTTAAACAACGGGTATGACACATCATAATTTAAACAACGATTAGCGGTGAGAGAGAAATGAATCCTGTCGCAATGACTATCATCAATCCTCGGAAAGAAATTGGCCGAGCCGGAGATCGAACTCACGACCCCCTGTTCTCATGTCCTGTACGCAATCGACTGAGCTACCGGGGCTCGGCGGAACATCTCTGTAAAATTATTTCAAAATCTGATAACCGGTTTCAGAGGATCTTTCAAACGTTCTTAGAAAATTCCATTTCGTTGCCAGAGGTTTTGATAGAATCAAATTCTGTGAACAAACTTTAAAGAGGATCTTCCATGGAACATTACAGCCATTTTGGTCCAAGTTGACCCTGCAGTTTATAAGGACAAGTTAAAGACTTGTTGACATAGCAAGATGCAAAGAGCACCCACCATCACCACTACCACCACCACCATGGGCCCGCCCATGTGGCTCAATGTTGAGCATGTCGGACTTGTGACCTGGTGGCTATGAGTTCGATACCCGGTTGAGTCGAATTTTCTTCCCGGCGTATTTTCGCCTCTCACCTCTACTGATGCATGTCAGAAAAGTAGTCGATGGCTTTGAAAATAAAATTGTGATAGTTCTGTTGTGAGAAAGCCAGGAAACCAATGTGCGTCACCGACCGCCATGATATGTCCTTAGCTGTTAAAGTGACGCTAAACCCCAAAACAACCAACCAACCAACCAACCAACCACCACCACGGTCATGTTTTTCGACGGATCAAAATTTTATAATTTTTTTTCCAAAGGGGCATCCAAGGAACATTAATGTTAATTTATTTCAAATTACGAGAAGATTTTTAAAGAATGTGAACAGCCCTTCTCACCGCGGCTATGTTTTATGACCGATCAAAATTTCGCGAACAGTGTTTGTAAAGGGTCACCTAAGGATTATTTCTATGAAATTATTTCAAAATCTGGCCAGCGTTTTCAGAGGAGAAAATCTTTATAGAATTTCTTAGAAAATTCTATTTGGTTGCCATGACAACAAAAGTTTTTGATAGAATCAAATTCTGTGAACCATTTTAAAAGAAAATCTCCCAAAGAACATTCCAGCCAAGTTTGGTCCAAATTGACCCAGCAGTTTAGGAGGAGGAGATCATTAAAGAATTGTTGATGACGGACGAAGCACATCGGACATACGGTGATCCTAAAAGCTCCCCTTAAGCACAGCGTGCTTAAGGGGAGCTTAAAAAGCAGATTGGTTGGAACAGGACGTTTAATCAACAAGCATTAAAGTTTAATTAAATTGTACACTTATAAATGCAAGATTTTGACAATATTTAATTTGCTTTTTAAAGCAGTCCCGCACCCCTGCCCTTCCCGTTCCTACGGGCCTTGGAAAGTACTATAAACGACCAAGATGTGTCAATAACAACTCATTTTAGAGGGCAAATAGCACTATACATTCAAACACGATCGATGACGAGCGAGGGACGAACAAGCTCGGGCGAACAAGCCCAGCGGACGAACAAGCTCAGGGACGAACTGATTTTGGGACGAAAAAGCCCGGAGCCACTCATCTCACATGACAATGACAACCAAGCGTTCCGAACATATCTATTTCGTTTTATCGAAATAGCATCTCGTTTTAACTATTTAGTATTAACGATTTAGTATGTCGTTTTAACGAGTAAGCATTTCGTTTTTTCGAAATAAAAAAATGTGTAGAGCATGACGCCTACCGGGCTCCGTATTGTTTGAATTTAGACCTAGATGTATTTTGGAAATGCAACATGTCCAGTTTGTCCGATGCATTTGATGAAATATTTTCTTGGAAACTGACGAAAACTAAAGGCAATCTCTGGATCTCGATTCGATTCGATCTCGATTCGAGTTCCTATGAAGCCGATGAATAAAAGTCCCGAAAATGAACATGTATACATGTTCGACCTATACATAAGTTTATAAAGTATAATTTTAGATATGTGATTATAGTCGCTTAGGTGGTTCAGAGGATAAGTCGTCCGCTCTGCGTACTAAATTTCGAAGTTCGAGGCACGGCACTTCTAGTATTTGTTTTTCTCCAACATTTAAAATTGTTCACTTGTAGCCAATTTTGACAATTTGCAATAAATATGGAAAGAAGGCACTTTAGCATGTTCTGATGTTTAGCCTGCTCTCTTCGTGAAAATATGTTTTAGTAGTGGTAAATACTGTGTCTACATACCTGATTGATTTGTTTTACAGCCAATTCTTCTAAGAGAAGGGTGATATGTAGACAGTAAAAAAAATATATATATATAACCTCAAAGGAAAAGGAAGGCTTTCTGTCATAAACTGTTTCAGTTCTATTGATTTGAAAGACTGCAGATGAATGCTTATGCAAAGAAAATGAATGCTAAATCTTTGAAAATGCTAGGTTTACTACCCATTGGTCTATGTAAATACCAAGAATTAATTTTCCCTACTTGCAAAATAAGTACTTCTCCAACGTGTGAATTTACCAGGTGTAGAATAAGAGATCCCTACTTGTATACTACATGTTCTTATACAAAGCTAATCCCATCAAAATCTAGTTATTTGGTTTGTATGTTATATAGTGGACAAGCATATCGGTAATCACACATTGGGCAATGTACAGGGTGGTCCAATAAAATGTGAACAATGTGTTTTGTAGGCTTGTCATTTTCAGGAAATTTCACATTCCTTTCTGAATTTCAGGTGAATTGTAGCTGAGACATTAGATTTTTTTCCAAGCAATAATGGATCCAGCAACTCTATATTCGGTACAGGAGAGGATCACGATCATGGGGGCCAATTTCGCGACTAAGTCACTCATCCAAACACAGAGACAATTTCGTAGAGATTTCCCTGTCAGAAATGCTCCAACCAGAGCCACCATTCTGCGCCTCTTGAATGAATTTAGAGAAACTGGAAGTGTTCAAGATAAGAATCACGGTCACAGTGGACGACCGAGGTCTGCTAGGACTGACCCCAACATCGACAATGTGAGAGAGCATTGGCAATGTCAACAAGGAAATCCACAAGACATTTGTCGCAGGAGACAGATCTGTCCAGGACATCCGTTATGAGGATAATGCACCAGGACCTTCACATGTTTCCGTACAAAAAACAGACTACTGCAAATAAGGCAGAGAGGCTTGCATTTTGTCAGAGCATCAGTCGGCGAATTGAAGACCACCCTAACTTTCTGGACTGGATTTTCTTTAGTGATGAAGCACACTTTCACCTTAGCGGACATGTTAACAAACAGAACATGCACTTTTGGGCACAGGCCCAACCTCATGAACATGCGCTCAGACCACTGACCGTGGAGAAGGTTACGCTTCTCGCGTCGCACGGACAACCCTTGGCCTGCTCACTCCCCATATCTGTTTCCTCCAGATTTCATCCTCTGGGGGTACTTAAAGGAAATGTTTACCACAACAATCCGCAGACAATAGGTACACTAAAGGAAAACATTCGTCTTGGAATCAGGAGGATTCCACGTGAGATGTGGTGAAAACAGAATATACATAAACATGTCAATGCATCACAGGAAGCATTTACAAATGTATCAAAGTTAATTCTTTTTTTATTTGCTACAAGATTGCACATTTTGGTTAACCCTTTACCAAACAATTCAGAATTTTAACAATCCTGACGAATGATTACATTTTTAACATGGTGTAAAAGGGAGAAAATGTTAGTTACCAGCATTTTCTCGTTTTCTAACCCTTGCAGAGACAAATTCCATCATTTGACCCAATATCTAATACTCGTATACTTTCTACATTTACTTTCAATTTAGGACATATATAAAACTGTGCTGTGTCGTGTTGAATTAAATGCTTATGGAAACAAAAATCAAAGGCTGTCACTGATTTTGACTTAATACCCCACCAGTTCTTTGTTGACAGAAACGGGCAATTACTAATATTTTGTACGCAATGGCAGCTTTGACTCTTTACCACACAATCCTGACTTTTAACGACCCTGAGAAAGAAAGCCTTTGAAGGCATTGTTGGAAAACGAGAAAATGCCGGTATTCGGCCTTTTCTCCTTTTCCAACAATATTTTCTACCCTGTCCAATTCGGAATTCAATTTTAGATCGATTTTCATGGTGTCGTCTGCAAACGTTTTCAAATTGGACTATAAAAAAAAATCGGTTGGTAAAGAGTAAACACCTTGGTCTCTTTTTGTGACAAAAAGCTCCAACATGGTCTATTTCGCGCTCTAAAGACTACAGTACATAGAAACATTGTGAAGGAACCATCGAACAATACAGTGTCATATCTAACAGGAACAGAAAAACTAAACAACTTACCTCTAGATACTTACCCCAGTCATGTGTTACAGTGTCATATTATTTTTGGTGTGAATTCTCTTAACCCTTTATCATACAATTAAAGCTTCGAACAACCCAGAGAGATAAGCCTTATAATGGAATTGTGGGGTAGGGAAAAGAGCTGGTTGCAGGCATTTTTTCCTCTTCCCACTTTGTCTTGTTTTTTCCATACCACAACAAAAATCCATAATTCGAAATACTATGAAAATGTCGCGCAAATGCTTTCAATTTGGATAGGAAAGAATTTACTATATGGTGAAGATTTAAGGCTGAAAATTGCAAACAAAGGAACTATATTGCTTAGCCAGGGCACTGTGGGGAAGGGGTAAAGAAGCTGGTTGCCAGCTTTTTTTCCTTCTCTTACAAAGTTTTCCTTCTACAACCAACATAAATTCCATAATTCGAGCTACTATGTGAAACTGTCGTCTGCAAATGCTTTCAGTTTAGATTGAAAAAAATGTTATGTGGTGAAGTCGAAGGCATAAGATTGCAAACAAAGGAACTTAATTGTTTTTACAAGGCATTGTGGGAGAGGAGAAATAAAGCTGGTTACCAGCATTTCTTATCCATTTCTCACAATGTTTTTTCCTACCACCCCAAAGGCAATTTTCATTATTTGAGCTACTTTGAAACTGTCGTCTGCAAATGCTGCCAATTTGGATAGGACAATTTTTGACAAGGCATTGTGGGAAAAGGGAAATAAAGCTGGTTACCAGCATTTTTATCCTTTTCTCACAATGTTTTTTCCTACCACAACAAAGACAACTTTTCATAATTTGAGCTTCTATGAAATTGTCGTCTGCAAATGCTTCAATTTTGGATAGGAAAATTTTTGCAATATAGTAAAGGTTGAAGGCTGAAGATTGCAAACAAATGAACTAGATTGCTTTCCTAGGTCATTACGGAAAAGGGGAAATAAAGCTGGTTACTAGCATTTTTTTTTTACCACAACAAAGATAATTTTCATAATTTAAGCTACGTTGAAACTGTCGTCTGCAAATGCTGCCAATTTGGATAGGACAATTTTTGCCCTTTGATAAAAAATTATGGCTGAAAGATTATAAAAAATTTGCAAGTCTCTTTTGTCAAGGTCTATTCGAACCTATTTTTGACATTTTTAAGCAGTTTTGTGTTCTCTTTATTATATCACTGCTCAATAGTGACAAGAATGACACAGAGATTCAATATGCTTTTGAAGCGGCGAGAAACTTGAATATCCCTATCTGCTCATACATTTTATATATATCTGGGAAATATCATGTAGAGAGGAGAAATTGCATCTAATGAATAGATTGTAATCTCTCAGCGTTTTTTTTGTTCCAATTATTTTGTTTATCCATTGTACTTTGCTGCGTATTTTTTTGCACAATGCTTTGTTTCTATCTTTTTTATTTTTACTTGTCGAATTCTTCCCACGTTTTATCCTCAATATTTAGTATTCCTTTTTGGCTACAAAAACTATCTGTTTGTAAGAATCATTTGATATGACTAATAGTTTAAAAATCTTGTCAGTGAACTGTAGAGGTCTTAATAACAAGAATAAAAGGCTATCGGTGTTTCAGTATCTCCACAACTTAAAACACGACATTTACTGCATACAAGATACCCATTTTACGATACTATATGTGTTACAATTAACGATCAATTATTTCTCGAAACACTATTGATGGAAATAATTGGCAAGTCAATTCCTTACGGTTCACATAGAAAAAAAGGTGAAAAACGAAAGAGAACTTGAAATTCAATCAGAAATAAAACTCTTGGAAGAGAATCTTAGTCAAAGCAATTTAGATGAATATTATTTATTAACAAACGAATTTGAGCAATTGAAACAGGAAAAAATAAAAGGTGCGATTGTACGATAAAGAGTAAAATGGAATATTGAAGGTGAAAAGCCAACAAGATTTTTTTGTTGCCTTGAAAAATCAAGCACTATTTCAAAACTGTACAAAAAATAATTAAAGATGATGGATCTGAGATTACAAATCAAAAACAAATTCTCGAAGAAATTAAAGCATTTTATGAGACTCTTTATATCTCAAATCAATCTGACTTCTCTGATATACTTTTTGATGGCTTTATTTCTAATCTTGAAATCCCAAGACTTTCAGTTAAAGAATCGGAAAGCATTGAAGGAAGAATTACTATGACAGAAGCATCTCGGACCTTAAAAAATATGAAAAGTAATAAAAGCCCAGGAACATCTGGTTTTAACGCTGATTTTTACAAAGTTTTTTGGGGTAAATTGGGAGATTTTGTTGTAAGGGCTCTGAATGAGGCATACAATGTAAATTCATTATCTGAAACCCAAACACAAGGTTTAATAACGTGTATCCCAAAAGGTAATAAACCAAAAGAATACTTAAAAAATTGGCGGCCAATTACTTTGTTGAATACAGTTCATAAAAAGGAATAGGATGTATTGCAAACAGAATTAAATCATTTCTCCATAAACTTATCCACACAGACCAGTCCGGATTTATTAAAGACAGATACATCGGAGAAAATTTACGATTGATATATGACCTACTACATTATACTGAAGAAAATGACATTCCTGGAATTTTACTTTTAATTGACTTTGAAATTGACTCTCTTTCTTGGTCTTTTATCAACAAAACTCTTGAAACTTTCGATTTGGACCATCAGTTATAAGATGGTTTAACATTTTCTATCAGGATGCAAAATCAACAGTATCTCAATGTGGATATCTATCCAACTTTTTCAAAATTGAAAGAGGATGTCGTCAAGGAGACCCTTTGTCCAGCTACATTTCCATTTTATGTTCCGAAATTTTATCTATTAACATCAGAAATAACAAACATATAAAAGGAATAAGAATAAATCAAACAGAATTTAAACTTTCACAATTTGCTGATGATACAAGTATTATTCTTGACGGATCTGAAAGATCCTTTAACGAAACATTAAATGTTCCATCAAGATTTTTCAAAATTATCCGGTATAAACATGAATTTTGATAAGACTAAAGTTATTTGGATTGGAAAGAAAAAATACAGTGCTGATACTATCAAAACAAAGTGGAAATTAATATGGGGCGATAATAAATTTGAATTGCTAGGTATCATTTTTCATGTAGACCTGGATAGAATAATTGATATAAATTTTTTGGCAAAATTTAATGAAATAGAAAACATAGTTAAAAAATGGAATCGACGTGTCCTTACGCCTATTGGTAAAATTACAGTTTTGAACAGTCTACTGATTTCTAAGATGAACCATTTATTTTTTGCTCTATCCAATCCTTCTGAAAAACTAATCTCGAAACTAAACGATGTTTTCTATTCATTTATTTGGGAGGGTTGTCACAAAGTAAAGAAATCAGTAATCACGAAAGACTATGAAGAAGGTGGACTAAAAATGTTAAATATTGAATCTTACATTAAAGCACTTAAAATCACGTGGATAAGGCGCTTACTCAAAGATAATAGTGGATGGTCAAATATCATTAAGGAATTCATCGATATCGAAAAGTTGTGTTTATGTGGAAAAGATTACATAAAAATCCTAATTGAAAAAATCAATAACCCGTTTTGGATAGACACACTAAAAGCATTAAGTCAGCTATTCGATAATATCAGTATTGGGGGTACTAATATTGCAGAATGTCCTATTTTTCACAATAACAATATTCACATTTCTGCAAAAAGTTTTTATTTCAAAAGACTGTTCAATGCCGGTATTCACTGCATTGGAGATACACTTGATATTAGTAATTGTTTTCTAACTCTCGATCAGATAAAAATAAAAAAATATAATAAATACAATATATCTGCAAATTATTTACATTATATACAGATTAAATATGCTATAAATGAATATTTTAAAAAATTGTTGATAACACATCGAAATAAATTTACATCAAAAATCGCATCTGCCACCACATTTTCAGATCATTCTCAAAGATTCGCAGGGTTCTAAACATATCTACCAATATCTGATTAGAAATAAAGATGAACCTGCCTGCATAAAAACTTGGACAAAAAAAATAAACATTGATCTTGACAAAAATGAATGGAAACTGATTTTTTCTTTACCATTTTTAGCAACAAGGGACACATACATACAGTGGTCCCAATTCCGTATAAATCACCGTATCCTTGGAACAAACTATTTTTTGTATAAAATAAAATATATTGATTCTGCGAGCTGCATTTTTTGTTCCAACGATCAAGAAACAATTGAACATTTATCCTGGAATTGTCCCAAAGTTCAACAATTAATTACAAATTACTTGAAACATGATAATGCCATTTATATGGACCTTGACATCAGTAAAATGTTATTTGTTTACACAAAAAATTCAAAAAGCGCTAAAAACATCCTTCTCATTCTTTTTAAACTGTATATTTATAAATGTCGAACATGAAAAAACACACCCACTCTAACCGGTGTTGAAAATTTATATCTTATAAATATAAAATTTTGAAAAAAGTTGCTATTGAAACAAAAAAAAATTAGAGGAATTCGAAAGAAACTGGAACGATTTTGGATCTTTTCTTAAAGAATAATAGGTAAATAGCAACTTTATTACTGTTCTATTTTATCTTATTTTCAAAGGCTGGGAAGATTCGAACCGTTACTATTATAAATTACTCTTTACATCCTTTCTTCACTATTCTATTTTCTCCTTTCTTCTTCACTTTCCAGTTTTCTTTTTTTTTCAGTAGTTTTTTTTTCTTCACTTTTTTCTATCACATAAAAATGTTTTTTGTCCCTTATTACGTGTATATATGTAAAACGTGAAAGATTGTAAGATGTGGAGAGGGATAGATCCCCGACCCTCCTACATCATTATACGGGTACAATAAACTTTATTGAAAAAAAAAAATTGTAAGCAGACAGACACACGGTTGGACACACGGACAAACATGCTGATTCCAGTATACCCTCGAAAACATTCATTTTTCGGGGGAGGGTATAATAAAAACCTTTAAAATGGCTTTAATACTGATTGATTGAATCGGTTCAACACTTTCAACAGTATTTCATTTGTATCATGAATACAGCTTACACTTGCGTGTATTTCCTGGATTTTTGTGTGCTATAATGAGCCCAAGAAAACTGGACAACATATTCATTACTGCCATTTTTACTCTTTTCCCAAAACATATTCTACACTTTCAAAGAAGAATCCCATAATTTTTGCCGTATTTCATTTGCTGCCTTCAGTACTGTTGCTCTCAATGTGGGTGAGTCCAATTTTTTTTGTCTGATGTTGTGTTAACCCTGTAAAATGATTTGTATTGATTAAGTATAAAAACCTCAGGTTTCATCGATTTCACTAGGATCAGAAAAGTATCCAATAATCATAAACAAAAAGAGTGAGTATTCTATTTCTTCTCTATTTACATGTATATTGATCAATTGGTACTTCATACGACTTTTTGGGATGGAAATTTTACAAAAATACTAAAAAAATAATCCTAATATTCCATAAGCCGTTTAGTTTTCATTTATGAAGCCCCAGTAGTCGAAAACCATGCAGCAACAAGAGAAATTAGAGATTTACCACGGCCCAGGTTGACACCGATGGGAAAGACGTTTTATTTTTACAAAAGCAACTCGCTCATTTACATACCAGCTCAATTAAATGTTTGGGGTCTGTTACAAATTGATCCTAACTCACAATTTAACATCAAAAACCATATAAAATAACAGTATAATTATTTTACAATGACTTTGTAAAATCAAGAGGGCCATGGTGGCCCTGAATCCCTCACGTTAGCTTATGTAGGAAGTGGCCGCTACAGTGCACACAAGGTTTTCCTAGTATTTGACCTAGTGACCTACTTTGTGACCCGACAAAACCCATATTGATACTTGAAGATTTCATTGACACTAACACTTTGACCAACTTTCATGTTGATTGGACTCTAGAGTGCACACTAAATTTTTCTAAGATTTAATCTAATGACCTATTTTTTGACTTGACATGACCCATATTCGAACTCATGTGAGATTGGATTCAGATAAACATTTTGAAGAACATAGATGCTGATTGGACTGAATATGTAATCTCTAGAGTGCACATAAGGTTGTAGTAGTATTTAATCCAGTGAACTACTTTTTGACTAAACATGACGCATATTCAAACTGAGATTTTAATTGGGACAAACATTTTGACCAACTTCCATGTTCATTGGACTGAAAATGTAGAGTGCACACAAAGTTTTTCTAATATTTGACCTGGTGACCTTTTTGAGCCGACATGATCCACATTCGAACTCGTCTGAGATATCATCAAGATAAACATTCTAACCAAGTTTAAACTTGACTGAACTGTAAATGTGGTGTGTAGAGTGTACACAAGGTTTTTCTTACATTTGACCGAGTGACCTATTTTTTGACCAGACATGACCGATATTGAAACTCATGCAAGATATCAAGATAAACATCATGACCAAGTTTGAGCTTCATTATACTGAAAATATGGCCTCTAAAGTGAATAGAAGAATTTACTAATATTTGACCTAGTGACCTATTTTTCAATTGATCTGACCCAAAATTGTCCAAGATTTCATAAAGACAAACATTCTGAGTAAGTTTCATGTTGATTGAATCAAAATCATGGCCTGTACAGAAGGCAAATTGTTGACGATTTAAGAAGCACAACAGACAGAGGTTATCACAATAGCTCACTTTGACCACTACATGTTCACATGAGCTAAAATTTATTGACATATAAACCCTTGCAAAAAGTATTTTACAATTTATCAAAGCTCTGGGTGATTTGGTCGGGAATGATATCATTTTATAAGCTTGTGAACCCTGGGATAGGGTGACTTTTTACCCCAGGAGCATTATTTGAACAAATGTGGTAAAGGTTCACTAATTGTTACTACAATCATGTGCATTCCAAATATGAAAGATATTATGACTTTTCAGTTTAAAAAATAAATGAAGTTTCACAACGAAAGCATGTTTAATCCTTCCCCTCATAGAGATGCATTTTGACACATTGGCAAACACAGCAGACTCAGATCAGAAAGCTGTCCTATCAGGGTCTCTCCTGTTCGCTAATGCTATATTGAAGCTAAGGCTTTACTCTATCTGTATGGCAAAGAATAATCCATTGTTTTAGTTACTGTCTAATGTAACCAATTACCACTGGGGCAATTTTGAACTTTTCAAAATTGAAAGGATTTCCAGACGACAAAATTTAAACTGTACAAAATTGAATCTGGTTTTCTAATGGGATAGAAAACATAGTGGGAAAAGGAGAAATTGCATGTTATGTGCAATTTCTCCTTTTCCAACAATGTTTTCTAAAGTCATCGGCTGCAGACTTATAAAAACAAGGCACTGACTGCGAAAGGGTTAATTAATATTTATTTAGTCATAAATACATGTACATAATGAAATCATGTGTTGCTGAAATGTGAAAAACTAAAAAGGCATACTAACAATCCTTATTGATTACATGTATATGAGAAAAATGAAGCATGAAGTAACAGTAATTTTCAGAGAACAAGTGACCATAATCAAATTTCAATTTCCAAAAGAAGTTTATGTATTACAAACAGGAAATTATAAGTAATGCTTTTCTGAGCACATAAAATATGGTGATTGTTATAATTAAGAAAGCTCAAAAGTCATTGCTGTGTCTTGGAATCTTGACTTCCATCTCCAAGAGTGGGCCCATCAGATTCACAGAAAGAAAGGTCACAACTTGAAAGATATGTGTCCTCCTTCAGTTCATCCACTTCTTTCTGAGGACCTAATGTCTTCTGTTTCATAAGATATTTCTCCTTGTTGGCCGCTTTCAGTTGCTGCTGTAATTGAAGGTTTTTGTGCTCAAGGGAAGTAATCATCTGTTTTTTGGTAACCATCTCTTTCTCTAATCCATCCACAAGATACAGAGCTCTCTGGAGATGACTGTTTGCAAGCCTTTTACTTTTCTCTATCTTCTGATTTCCTTCTTTTAAGTTCTGCCTGTTGAAATAGTATGCTGCAGAACTATTGTACAGATCCTAGTCTGAAAGCGTAAGCTGGAATGTCTCTTTCAAATCAATTAACTTCTCTTTTTTATTTGGAGTTGAAGATCTAGTGTTTTCAGCTTTACGCTTTGGTGTGAGAGAAGTAAGTTTTCCTTTGTCCATTGGAGACATTGGACTGGATTCTGATGTGATGTTATTTTCACTTTCACTTCTATTGAAAATGTTTATGTTGCCATACATAACCGTGGTTTTCTTATCCATGATGAAGTTCAGTCTTTAAATACTGGAACTGAAAATATAACAGTGACAACAGGTCATGCAGGCTCTACAAGTTCAAGCCTGTGACTTCAGCCAGATGACTTGTCATGCAGGAGCACTGAGTGAAAAAATAAGCTGAAACATTCCCATCACCATCCATGCAACCTATACAGTAAGTTTAGAAGATATCTCCTGAATTTCTGATTATTCAAGCTTTTGTGTAAGTATCTGACATTACAGAGGAAAAAGGGCACTTGAATAAATGTAACAGAAATCTGATTTTATTATATTTTCAACATTCAATTTATTTTGTTTTTAAATCCGATTCCAAGAAACCTGCTTGTATGAAAAACTTTTAAATTTACTAGGTAAAAAAAGATATAACACTGAAATTTGTGTGAACAAAGTAATGTAATTTTGCTGTACAAATGTGCCTTGTCAATCTAAAAAATAAGTATTCTGTTTGAATGAAATATCTTTAGTATAAAAAGGGAAAGAATTCAAAAAGGAACCACTGTGAGTTATGTTTCCTTCACTTAAAGAGCTGTTTAATTATAATTTCAACATGATATCTTCAATACTTTCAGAGTCATGGTCCAGACTATTAGTTATACAGATTGTTGACAGAATATGGTAAAAGTTATTCCCGGCTGACTGGAATTATGTCATTTTTTTTACCCAGCCAGGAATGACTTTAACATATCCTGTCAACCTGTATGATAAATTTATTATAGTGCAAAGTTTTACACATAAAACACTGAAAAACAAAACGTCAATATTGCAATGTTGCATAAACAATCTTATCATGTAAGCCCTGTTGTGCCTCTTCTGATGACATAACTCGCATGCGTTTTTAGTGGCAAACTGTGTGTGTTTTACTGAAATGCTGTATTGTCCGCCGTTTTTAATATTTATTTTGCCCATTTCCTGTCAATATTCACTATAAAAATGAACTTGTGATGTGCCTTTCAGTAACTGAAACGTTATTCTAAAATTGAATTTTATAATACGATTGGATATGGCTGTAATTATCAATTGAATTTTCTAAGCGTAAAAAACATGTCCACCATGTTTGTTTCAGACTGAGAGGCTCTCCACGGGAAAGACCCTGATATCGTTTCTTCACAAGTAATATGATTTTCATTTCCTGGCTGATTTACCAATCACAATATGAGAATATTCTTTGCACTCTAATAAAACTTTTTATAATGGGTGGACAGTAAAAAAGATGGATAGAGAGAGGACAGAGAAGTGGTATCTGGCATGCAGCTACTTGTAGTAGATGACAAAAAAAAAAAAAAAATCATACTTAAGACTATCCAAGTTAATGTTTCTTCAATAGTGTCTTGCATGTGCAAAAGCCCTTTTTTCTACTGCTTTCAGTCAAATGATACATGCATAGGATGGTGAAGATTTTACAAGCAGTATGATAATAAGAAAGCAGAACACACAGCAATACTGATTATACTACAGATTATAATACACTACAAACCCTGCACCCAAGTCTTCTGTTTACGGTGCCGCCATCGGGAAGACAGTCACACTTATTTCACAAGTAAGAACCAAAGAACAGGGAAAGGTATCTTTATACAATAATATTTATTTTGTACTTTATTGATTAAAAGACTTGTTATAAGATTTTTGTCCTTGAAACCAATGGTGATCGTTTCCAAAATGGTTGATTGATTGATTGGAGTTGAACGCCACTTTTAACTTCTTTGGTCATATTGCGGCGGTCAGGTCTCGAACTCGTGACCTCTGAATCATCAGTCAGAGATGCTACCGACTGAGCTACTCAGCTGACTCGTTTCCAAAATATAAATTTGAAATGAAGATTAAGCTGCTGATTGATAATTACTTGTGTAACCGGCACCATATAGGGGTAAAAAGGGTTAGTTCTACAATGCCCACTATACACATAGGATATTAAACAATATATCATTGTATATACTTACTTGACATGGATCAGGTATCATTTTCTTCCAGGGTCCTTTATGCACTGAAACAGCTTAAATTAATGCTACATACAAAGTATGCAAATTTTTAAAAAGTACATAAACCTTACATAGTTGTCAAGTGTGAACATATATGAAATCAAAAAATGCTCAGCAGGCAAAAAAATAAGCCTAACAAAATAACAAAGGGTAATAACTAAAAAAATAGAAATGATAAGAGTTATCAATATTATGTGTTGCACTCCTCTTTCATGAGATATATCCACCTTCGAAGTTTGAAGAAGATACCTGAAATAACTTTTGATTTATGTTGTGAACAAAATTAAGCCTGAAAAAAAAATGAGTCAATAACTCAAAAATCATAAAAAGCAGAGTTATCATTATTGTACACTGCAGTCCTCATCAATAAAATCTATCCACGTATGAAGAAACATATCATTAACTGAAATAATTTTTGAGTTATGTCCTGGACAAAAACTGAGTCTGAAAAATATCGAAGGGCAATAATTCAAAAAATCATATTGCCAGATTTATCGTTCTTGTACACTGCACTCCTCAGAGTAAGATCCATTCACTGATTAAGTTACATATTCATATCTGAAATAGTTTTTCAATTATTTTCTGGACAAAAGTTAAGCCTGAAAAATGAGAAGGGGTTATAACTCAAAAATTATGAAAGAGTTATTATTCTTGCGCACTGCACTTCTCCTTATTGAAATCTAGACACATACAAATTTTCAAGTTGATATGTGAAACACTTTTCAAGTTATGTTCTTGGCAAAAAAATTTAGCCTGAAAAATAACAAAGGGCAATAACCCCAAAACTTTGAAGGACAGAGTTGTCATTCATGTACACTGCACTTAATGACATCTATCCACTTACGAAGTTTGAAGTTGGTTTCTGAAATACTGTTTAAATTATCTTCCGGATAAAAATTGGGGACGGAAGGAGGGACTGACAGAGACTATCACCATATCCCCCACCCCCAACCAGGGGGATAATAAGTATGAAAAATAAACTAGCACTTGTCCCAGAACACGATAAATTCATCAAAGGGTAACCAGTCAAAAAAAACCTGTGAATCTAAATGGAAATGTGCGAACAAAACTCCAAAGTAAAAATTTACGAAGGACAATAACTCCAAAAATACTGAAGATAGAGTTATGGTTCTTGTGCACTGCACTTCTCGTTAGTAATTTCTATCTGTGTGTGAAGTTTCAAGTTCCTAGCTTTTATACTTTTGGAGATGTACGCCAGACAGAAATCCATAGTAAAAATTAACAAAGAGCAATAACTAAAAAATTACTGAAGACAGAGTTTAGGTTTTTATGAAGTGCACTTCTCCTTAATGAATTCTACAAGTATATACAGTTTGAAATTCCTAGCCTTTGTACTTTTGGAAATATGCTCCGGACAAAATTCCAAAGTGAAAATTTACGAAGAGCAATAACTCAACAATTACTGTAAATAGAGTTATGATTCTTTAGCACTGCACTTCTCCTTAATTAGTTCTATATGCATGTGATTTTTCAAGTTCCTAGCTTTTCTACTTTTGGAGATATGCTCTGGAAAAAAATCCACAGTTAAAATTTACAAAGGGCAATAACTGCAAAAATACGGAAGACAGAGTTATAGTTGTTGTGCACTGCACTTCTTCTCAATGACTTCTATATATGTGTGGAGTTTCGAGTTCCTAGCTTTTATACTTTTGGAGATATGCTCAGGACAAAAATTCAAAGTAAAAATGTACAAAGGGCAATAACTCTAAAAATACTGACGACAGAGTAATGGATCTTGTGCACTGCACGCCTCCTCAATGAGTTCTATATGTGTGTGAAGTTTCAAGTTCCTAGCTTTCATACTTTTGGAGATATGCTCGGGACAAAAATTCCAGAAAAATGTACAAAGGGCAATAACTCCAAAAATACTGAAGATAGAGTAATGGTTCTTGTACACTGCACGCTTCCTTAATGAGATCTATCCACTTGTGAAGTTTGAATTAGATATCTCAAATACTTTTGGAGATATGCTCCGGATAAAAATGTGGGACGGAAGGACGGACGGACGGACGGAATGACGGAAGGACGGACGGAGACTATCACCATATCCCCCGCCGCCTTTTCGGCGGGGGATAAAAATGCAACGAAGCCAATAAAAAAATTGACCTTCGATTTGTACACGAAGTCCGAAAAGCAATCTGGCTACCCCGCCACTAAGCAATTCCAGTCGCTTCAATCCAACAGAAACACGGGCAATTCAACCGCAAATGTCGTTCTTTGTCTGGCGATTTGGTCGCATGATGTTTTCACAGCGAACCCGCCACCATACCAATCAACCGATAAGTGCCGCTCTTACATAATTTACCAAAACATACATACCTGCAGGGGCAGTTTTACAACACTAACGTCATTTTGAGGTCATAGAACAACGGTTAAATACAGTTCAATTTTGGACGAAAAAATGTTTATGAAATAGTTTTCCTTTGTTACTCTAGGTGAAATTTAAAAAATGGAAATATTGAAAATTTTGGATCTGATTTACAACAACTATGAACTCAATGGTATTTGTCTGGTTGAAGGTTCCCTAATTTGTTGATTATGTATTGTAATTCTTTTCCTAAGTTTATCGCCTGCTTGACCTATATAAATCTCTTGGCAGCCATTGCATACTAAAAGTCCCCCAGCCAGACGGGGTGTAGAATTCGCCGGCTGCGGTCCTGCTGAGTGGTAAGACCTCACCAATGGACCTGCCTGTTTGCCGTGGGTGGAGACTCGTAGGCCGGAAAAGAGGGTCCATGCAGTTGAGGGGAGCCCAGGGATCTCCAGTTCTTGAACACACTGCTTCGGCCTCGGCTTCGGTGTAAACGAGAGCCTAGATGGGCCCTATCTAGTGCAATCGGCTGGTCGCTTTTAAATTTTGGGCATTTTTAGTTTCTACCGAGACTTGGATAATACCTTTATTGTTTCTAAAATTACGATTAGTGCACGAACTTTAGAAGATTTCTCTTCATGCTGCATGTATCCTGTACACATTATCTAAGTTATCGCATATATTCATACATTATGACTATGTTTCAGCTTACAGTTTTTACTTTACATACCAAGTTTTAGTCCTCAGTCTAATACAGGCTTATGGGCTAATTGGGTGGTACGGGTTTCGTGGTTGAGGCAGAAGCTTCCATGACTGTTCTCCGATTTCCAGGGATTAGCCATGTCTGCTGTATGTCACTCTCCTTTTCCTTTGCTGCCCGAGTATATCATCTGGGTAACCCTGGCATGAGGAGCTGGATAGTCTGCTTCATATACCATGCCCCCTTGTTGGGCTCCATGGAGGGCGGGGTCCGTGGATGGCGAATTTAATATACTTCAACAATTGAACAACAAACCAAAAAAAGATCACGCGAACAAATGAACTCGGACACGGAAAATGGACAAAAACAAACTTCTTTTCCTCGATTTCTGATCATAGAACCAACGAAACTAGATCAATCTTTGTCGAAACTATCGAAAATCAGCAGTTTGTTTACAAGAAACATACCTTAAAGAACAAGACAAGTTGTCTTTAAAATACCACTCTTGTTACATTAAGAACATCCAAGGCAATGACAAAGCTTCTGGTGGAGTAGCCATCATAGTAAACAATAATGTTCCGCACCACTCTATTAACCTTGAAACTACTCTACAAGCTGTAGCGGTGAATATTTCACTTAACAAGACAGTTACGTTGTGTTCTATTTATCTACCTCCCAGCTCACCAATTGATATTAACAAACTTGATAACCTCTTAAATCAATTGCCAAAGGCTTTCATTTTGATGGGCGATTTTAATTCCCATCATACAATATGGGGATGTAAAGACACAAATGACAAAAGTAGAACTATGGAAGAATTTATTACGAAACATGACCTTGTTCTGTTGAATGATAAATCTTCAACTTATCTTCACCCTGCTACTGGTTCATATTCATAACCAGATCTCACTATATGCAGCCCTAGAATTTTTCCAGATTTCAACTGAAAGGCTGATGACGACCTTCATGGAAGTGATCACTTTCCGATCACGGTATCGGAAGTAGGTCCTTCAATTCAAGAACGTCCTGAACGTTGGAAGCTTCATAAGGTAAACTGGAAGCAGTTCCAAATCCACTGCGAACAATCAATTTATCCCAATGCCTTTGATGATTGCGAAAATCCTGCAGAGCTTTTCACTTCTTACCGTATTCGGTTGCTAAAAATCGATTCCTCGAACAACGACAAATCCAAAAAACCCTATCAAGCCATGGTTTAATGATCAATGCAAAAAGGCTATAGCTGAACGAAAGTCTGCTCTCAGACAATTTAATCTTAGACCAACACCAGAAGATCTTTCAAAGTTCAAAATTGCAGGTGCAAAAGCACGGCGAACAGTTAAGGAAAGTAACGTGCGTCTAAGCGACAGTATGTATCTAGATTAACTTCTAGATCGTCTGTCAAAAAGACATGGGATATGATTAGAAAATTTAACGGAAAAAACTCTTTAAATGTTCGACATTTTAATGCTGGTAATGATATCGTCACTTTCAAAGTAGATATTGCAAATGTCTCGGCTGATACTTTCGCAGATAAGTCATCTTTTTCAAACTACTCGACATCATTTCGGAAATTTCAGAACACGAAAGAAAAAACAAAACTGAAATTTAAGTCTGATGATATCGAACATTACAATAAAGATTTCACTTTAAAAGAATTGAAGAAAGCACTAAAGAAGTGTCATGACACTGTTGTTGGATGTGACGACATCCATTATCAGTTTTTGAAACATCTACCATTTCGATCCCTTGACAGTTTAGTTCGTATTCTTAATCAAGTCTGACACACTGGTATTCTTCCAAATTCCTGGAAGGAAGCTATAGTTATTCCAATATCTAAGCCAGGTAAAGAATCTACAGGTCCAGCAAATTATAGCCCAATAGCCTTAACAAGTTGCATTTGCAAAACCATGGAAAGAATGGTTAATGACCGTCTTGTTTGGTTTCTAGAGAAAAATAAACTTATTGCTACCACCCAGTGCGGATTTCGCAAACAAAGAGGCACTCTTGATCATTTAGTTCGATTCGAAACTTTTATTTGCGAAGCTTTCATTAAAAAGGAACATGTTATTTCATTGTTTTTCGATCTTGAGAGTGCTCATGATACCATATGGAAGTATGGAATCATGAACGACCTCCATGATTGCGGTATAAGAGGTCGCCTTGCTTATTTCATTTCTGCATTTCTGAATGAACGTCAGCACGGCGGGGAATCACGTGACACAACAACAACAATAATGACCGTTATTTGAAAAAATTCCCCAACTTCAGGTAAGAAAATCTTCAATAATTCCGTTAATACGTGACCGATTGGAATTTGGTTTGAAGCAGAGAAGGCGAAAGGACTCCGGGGATTTGCTTGATGTGTTAGATTTTTTAAACAACACCTGATAAAAAAGTTATTGACAAGCAAACACATTATCCAGGGTAAAAAATTTGTTTGCTCGTCAATAACTTTTTTATCAGGTGTTGTTTAAAAAATCTAACACATCAAGCAAATCCCTGGAGTCCTTCCGCCTTCTCTGCTTCAAACCAAATTCCAATCGGTCATGTATTAATGGAATTATTGAAGATTTTCATACCTGAAGTCGGGGAATTTTTTCAAATAACGGTCATTGTTGTTGTTGTTGTGTCACGTGATTCCCCGTCGTGGTCAGTTTAGAGTCCGGGTTGGAGATACTCTCTCAAACCCTCATGAACAAGAAATGGCTTTCCCCAGGGAAGCATTCTCTTTGTTACACTGTTCAGTGTCAAAATCAACAATATTGTGAAGTCTGTGTGCCCTGGCGTAGAATGCTTTTTGAATGTTGATGACTTCTGTATTTGCTATAGATCCAAACATATCCATACAATAGAGCTGCAGTTACAAAAAGTACTGAATAATTTAAGCAAGTGGTCAAGAGAAAATGATTTCAAATTTTCTAAAATAAAAACCAAATACATGCATTTCTGCCAATCAAAAAATTACAGTTGGATCCTGAGTTTACATTAGATGGGATACAAATTGAAGTCGTTCCTGAATTCAATTTTTAGGTCTTTTACTTGACTCTAAACTGTCGTCTATTCCCCACATCAATAACTTAAGTAATAAATGACAAAAAATTCTTAATCTTTTACGAGATGTCTCCAGCATGGACTGGGGAGCCGGCAGAAAAGTCTTACTAAGACTGTATTAATCACTTGAAAACTTCTAGCGCTGCTTTTCTTTGGGCTCTGCCTGTGTTTATATTATTTTGCATTATCTGAACATACTATTTTTGGCCAGGACTGAAATAAATTGCATACTGTAAGTACGTGTTTTAATAGAACTCTCTCACACGTTCCTTTTTCTTTTCAGGAATTTTTCTCATATGCTGGTTACCTTACATGGTTGCACTTATCTGGCGGACCTTCGAGAAAAAACTAACCAAAGACACCGAATCCATACATGTTATCTTGGAGTTTGCTGTCATGTGTATTGCCCTCTTGAATGGATTCTTTAACCCGGTGGTCATCATCTTTTCCAACAGGATCTACACTAGGAAAATTAAACGTCTTTTGTTCCGTCGATTTGGTTTGTTCAGTGATGATTTTAAAAACAGGTGGTGTGGTAGTGTATAAAGTATCGGACTACAACTACGAATACCCCGCCAGTAACTACAGAAATTCGAATAGAGACGCAATCGAATGACAGATTTGTTTTGTTTAATGTCTTTGCGAGGTATAAAATCCAAATACCATCACTCCAATCGGGTAATTGATTAACTGTCATCTCTGTGCAGCATGTCATAATCGGAATAAAGATAAATAAATCCAAACTGAAATAATTTATATGTTGGGGTTTCGGGCAGTTGTTCAAGCAACTGGTATTAAAATAAAAAAAATATGGATGGTAGTAGATAAGGCGTATTCTTTGGTATGTTCCCACAGATGGACAGATCGTTTAGTAATTGTATTTACATACACATAAGAAAGATGACCTCGATAGAGCCATTAAGGACTACCTTAAAGGGATTTTAAAAAAATGAGAAGGGAGGAAAGTTTTTTTTTTTTGTTTTAATTATTAGTATCTTTATTATTATAACAGTTTCGTCTTTGTTCAGTGCAATGCAGCTATTACAGACATATATGCCTTACACACGTATAAGACAAATATACAGTTTGCCAATGCACTGTAACCCAAAGTGTTCGTGAGAGCTTCGATGCTGCATAACTGTGTTGATGACCTTTAGTGGTTGAGGGTCATTTTCAGTTATCGCAAAAATTACTAGTAATTTTGTACACCGGTTGTTGTTGTTGGCTCGTGCAGTTCGTGTGGACACGTCGGAGAAAAGACAAATAAAGGCTTCAGAGCCGAAAATGACTTTGTTTTTCGATGCCGCTCGGTTAAAAATGCTTAAAACAGGTATAGACATAGAATCACCAATACAAAATGGTAGCAGAGCGAGGTTTGAATTCGTTGTAGAGCAATAGAATTACGAAATGGCGTCGAAAGAATATAAAATTAGTGGAGGTAAGAAGGACCACGAACTGAGGCCGACATTGCAGAAATAAAATTCCGCAAAAGTAGGGCTAAAGCAGCCTTTACCAGAACTAGGAATAAGCTACACGGTCTTCTCGCAGACGAGGACACATCTGTTGAGGCCTTTAAGGTGGGTATATAGAATTTTAAAATCTCACCAAATTGAAAAATATATATATCACTGAAATTAAAATGAAAAAATAATACGAATCATCAATAATTAAGAATCATAAAATTACAAATAAAATTTTTTGATGGTATTCCCTTAAAAGGCTACATGTACGTAGCCTCTTATGCTGTTTTTAGATTTCGCGTCAAAATCAAAATAGCATTGTGGGAATGTCAAGTGACTGGCACGTGACTAATAACACTTAAATTCCATTACAAAACCAACGTGTAATAATAATTTCCTTAATGTCTTCTTCGGACGCTATGTTATATCAATGAAGTCATAGCTGAGGAATTGGGAATTAAAAATAGGTATGAAAATGTGATAGTTACGACTTTGAATGGAAAGTCTGAACATTTTCGAACAATGAGTGTGAATTTCAATCTCAGTTGTCTACATGGTAACACTCATGTCAACATGGAAGCAAATACTACACAGAGTGTGACGGGAAATCTTAAACCAATAGATTGGAACCATTATTTTCAAATTGGTCACATTTAAAGGGGCTACAATTTCGCTCAATAGGAAGAAAACCCAAAATTGACTTATTGATTTGGCTTGATTACTCAGAACTTCTTAGATCACTAGGTGAATTGATAGGCGCAGAAGGGTCACCCACAGCTAGATTAACACCTCTTGGTTGGACATGCGTTAGGCCACTGAAAAAGGAAATGCAAAATGAAAAAAGTATGTTTGCTTTTCACTCAGACTGTCAGATTCTAGATGTTAATGACATTTTGAAAAGATTTTTGGAAGTTGAAAATATTAATGACTAGAAACACCTCTTAACCACTGAAGACAAAAAAAGTTGTGGATTTTATGAAGGAAAAACATTTTATGATGATGAAAATCAAAGGTATGAAGTTTCTGTACCATGGAAACAAAGTATATGTGCACTTACTAACAACCGTAAAATGGCCAAGAAAAGATTAGAAAGCACTGAAAGAAAACTGGGCAAAAACCCCGAGTTATTGAAAAGATATTGTGGAATTATAGAAAAATATGAAAATAAAGGATACATCACTGAATTTACAGACCGTGATCAGACAAAATGGTATACGAAGATTTGTCATTGAATTATGTAATTTATCCAGGCCCTAAATTGCAGAATGAGCTATTCAATGTTCTTTTGAGAGTTCGCAAGCAATCAGTTGCAATACTTTGTGACATAGAAGAAATGTACCTGCAAGTAAATCTGTTCAAGCCTGACAGAAAGTATCATAGGTTTTTGTGGCGAAAAAACACTGAATAAAGTAGAGGAGTATGAATTCAAACGTATAGTCTTTGGAGTAAATGCTTCTCCCTTTTTGGCACAATATGTTTTCCAAGAGAATGCAAAAAGATATCAAGATCAGTTCCCTTTAGCTGCAGAATCCGTCATGAAGTCAACTTAGATGGATGACACAATGGGCTCTGTAGAGAGTGTTGATCAAGGAATAATGTTATATCACCAGCTGTGTGCTTTGTGGGGAAAGGCAGGTATGAAGCCAAGGAAATGGATGTCCAATTCAGAACAAGTTTTAGCCCAAATTCCACAAACTCAAAGAGCCTACCAGATTGACCGAGGAAAAGATGAACTACCTTGTATGAAAACCTTAGGCTTGAACTGGATTTCAAAATCCGATGTGTTTTTTTAACCACCATAACGAACTGAATCGGAGCATGAAATTTACAAAGAGAAATATACTGAAAACCACTGTAGCTCTTTTTGATCCCTTAGGGTTCTTGGTTCAATACACTGTTAAAGCAAAGATTATCCTTACAAAATTATGGTTGGAAGGCGTTGACTGGGACGAAAGACTTTGGGAGCCATAAGAATGTGAAATAAAACAATGTTTCAGTCAGCTGAAAGATTTAGACTAAATCAATGTACCAAGATGTTTGAATGCCAAAGAAAACAGTGAAATCCACACTTTTGTTGATGCTTCTAGTGATGCATATGGAGCAGTCGTTCACCACAAAATTGACAACAACTTGACCACTATTGCATCAAAAGGAAGAGTCACACCATTAAAGTGTTTCAGCATGACTAGATTGAAGTTGATAGCAGCAGTTTTATGTGTAATGTTAACTGTTCTTTTTTGTACAGCAATTGATATAAAAAATAAAAAAGTACCTCTTTGGACAGACAGCATGAATGTTTTGTACTGGATAAAAGGTCAAAGCAAACAATGCAAGCCATTTGTTGCTAACCGTAGTGGAATGATACATGAATTTTCCTCACCAAACCAGTGGAAATACATACCAACTAAAGATAATCATGCTCACCTAGCATCCCGGGTAGTGTCTAATACAGAATTAGCTCAGAACAATGTCTGGTGGGAGGGTCCCTCTTTCTTGAAAAATGATCCAAGGTTATAGCCAGAATAAAAAATTATGATAGATAAGATGCCAAAATTGAGATTAAGAAGAAATCTATGGCACAAACATTTGTGACTTTGAAAGACAATGATACCCCAAGAGGGAATTGGCCTGTAGATAGAATTGACAAAAGTCCGCAAAGGATCTGATGGACATGTTTGTGTCGCTGATGTGAAAACAGCAAAGGGACCATTTCGTCGTCAATTACTCGTTTAAGTATCATTCTGGAATCAGATAAATAAATTAGTGATGAGGCATAATAATCCTAATGTATCTAAAGTTTTTTTTGTGTGTTTGTGCATGAAAGAAGTCAAACTAAAAATACTGTATACAGAGAGAAAGAATCAAATTTAAACTGCAAAGGGAAAAAGAAAACAGTTTCAAGACCAAGAGGGATACAAGTTGTAGAGGTCATCCAATATTGTATACTAGAATTTTGAGTATTAGCATATTGACTCAAATTTCAGACATAGTGTTTAACCCCTCTACCAAACAACAAAATTTTGACTGTCAAAATTTAAAGCATATGCAACTGAGAAATTAATCAGTCAATGACCATTGGAATCCTAATTTAAGGACAGAACACTGCTAAAAAAGAAGAAAATGCTGGTTACCAGCATTTTCTCAGTCATTTTTCCACATTGTTTTTCAAAAGCCTTTTTCCTTGAGGACATTAAGTTTCAAAACTGGTTAAAGGATTAGGGATCAGATGTGAAAAAAGTGGAAATATTGTACAGATAAAGCCATTAGTTATTTAAAAAAAAGTGCATTTTTGAACTGTGAAAATAGTCAGGATGTTCAGAATGAGATCAGCATAAAGATAATTTACAATGATCCTACTCAGAAAAGTCTGATAGACTGAAATAATACACTTATTTGCAATTTGAAACTGCTTGTTATCATTGAAATGGTACATTGTAATCAAATAAAGGTTTAGTCATAGTTTTTTGAATTTGTGCTTCCTCTTAATTAAGTATTCCAATTAACTGTAAAGGTATTACAATAATGGGGTATTCATGTAGGTGGTAAAAACAGATAAATTTGATTTTGATTTGAATTTAATTGTTATGAGTAGTGGAATGCATTATTCATTAAGAAATCATTGAAGGTTGAAGACATCCGCTGAAATAAGTATTGAAGTCTCTTGGATCAGATGGATCAGACAAGAATATTTATTATACATGTATCTATAACTAAATGTACCTGCATTTGTTTGATGTATGGATTTGTGAAAAATAGATGTTAGTTTGTACTTTAGAAGGGAATTGAATAAGTGTGATAGAGAAAAAAATAGGATTAAAAAACATCTCTGTGATGCATTTTACCAAAAGCAAGTCGTGACGTATTTACAGACGCTTTCATCGATTTTTGTCTAAAACCTCGTTCAAGCGGTAGAATGGTCAATCAACATGCAGGAAATTAAATAACAAAAAGGCCGGAACTTCAGGTCCATTTTAACCTGTTGTAAAAAAATGCTTCCAGAGTTGTTTTGCCCAAATGCGAAAAGTTAAACACTGAAACATTGTGCAGAAAGTAGAAAAGTTGTTCTGCTAAACAACTGTTTTCCTTTGTGGCAATGATTTGACATGGACAATTTGTTTAATAAAGTTGCAGAAAATTTGTAGTTGTGAATATGTGAAACTGTGAATATGAAAACATTTACTGTTAAGCAAAGCTTAAGTATTGTTTCTTTAAAGTATTAGAAAGTTAAACAGAACTGTGCACAGTTGGTAAAGCTTATAGTGCAGAATAAACAGAATGGAAATAAGTAAGGACAGAAAAAAAGATTTTTTTAAAGAGATTGTCTTAGCTCTGAGTACAATGTAAATCTAAGATCAGACTGCACTTTAGTGTGATCTGATCTTCATCTGCATTGAATTACAGGCTGACAAAATTGTTGCATACTCTTGAAAGTTACAGAGAGGAATAACTGTTTTGATCGATTAAAAACTTCAAAAGAAATCACTAAGATATTCGGTACATGTATAGCTATCGAAATCGACAATTATCAGATGTGCCAAATACTCTTATTATAGGTTGTAATATTTTCTGGGTAAAACCTAGCCATTTGTTTAAATTTTCAATGGTAGTGTCACCTTGGGAATACTGAGGTATAATGAAATAACAGACTTATGGAAACATTTAGATTAGGATTATCTTTGAATGCATTTGTGTTTATATATATATATAATAAGAAAAACATCATATGAGAATATATATCAGTAACATTTATTGCCAATCGGTTTCGTTTTGAAAGCTCATCCGGGCAACAATAACAATAAATCACGTAGCAGCGTTACGCTGCTACACACATAACGCAATAATTGATGACGTTATGACTTAATGTTCAATTTAGGCATAAATCTATTAATAAATGATTGTTCTTTAAGAAACCTAGCTGAAACATTGTCGTTATGCATTTTAAAGAAAGGAAAGATCGAGAATTTTAGAGAGGTTTTGGAACATTTGTCTAAATTCGAACTTATAGGCATTTGTCTTGTTAATGGGTCTCTGACTTTTTGATAACGTACTGTTTTCTGTTTCTTAATTTGTCATGTAAAATTCCCTACACCCATTACAAATTAAAACATAAATAGCATTTTTAACAGTGCAGTCCATATTTTCCTTGTTTTTAAGAAAATATGGACTGCACTGTTAAAAATGTTATTTATGTTTTAATTTGTAATGGGTGTAGGGAATTTTACATCGACAGACTGGTGACAAATTAAGAAACAGAAAAACAGTACATTATCAACAAGTCAGGGACCCATTAACAAGACAAATGCCTTTAAGTTCGCATTTAGACAAATGTTCCAAAACCTCTCCAAAATTCTCGATCTTTCCTTTCTTTCTTTAAAATGCATAACGACAATGTTTCAGCTAGGTTACTTAAAGAACAATCATTTTTCAATAAATTTATGCCTAAATTGAACATTAAGTCATAACGTCATCAATTATTGCGTTATGTGTGTAGCAACGTAACGTTGCTACGTGATTTATTGTTATTGTTGTCCTGATGAGCTTTCAAAGCGAAACCGGTTGGCAATAAATGTTACTGATATATATACTCCCAATTGATGTTATTCTTCTTTTTTATGTAATATCCTTGAGCCGGAACCAGTTGATTTTTCCATATATAGATTGATAGACATGACCTATCAATGTGTGGGGGTATGTTCGTGAGAGCTTCGATGCTGCATAACTGTGTTGGTGACTAACAGTGATTGATGGTCATTTTCACACTTATCGCAAAAATTACTAGTAATTTTGTACACCGGTTGTTGTTGTTGGCTCGTGCAGTCCGTGTGGACATGTCGGAGAAAAGACAAATAAAGGCTTCATAGCAGAAAATGACTTTTGTTTTTCGATGCCGCTCGGTAAAAAATGCTCAAAACAGATATAGACATAGAATCTCCCATACACTGAGCATTATCTTATAAACATAGATGACCCAGGCTCCTCTGGATAACAAAACTATATCGTTGTGAGAATTTTAAATCTGAAACTTTCGGGTAAACGATACTAAAGAATTAACAGAGCTTGCGTTAATGCAACATACATATTCTCATGTATAGTATTTTAAATTTACATGTACCTTAATGATATTTCAGACAAAGTAAAAGAGCTAATTTGACCTAGTGGATATAGTTTAGCTGTCTTCGAAGAACTCACCTGGGATTTCCGCCTTCGTTGTTCAAAAACTTTTACATCATATCTCTTTTTAACTGAAAATAAGTACTTCAACCTCGAATTAGCGATTTACCTTCAAAAGGATCCTATACAATACGCGAGGGAAGTAGCAACATACATAACACAGTTTTGCCCTTTCTCGACGTAGAATCTGCACTGAAAATCTGTAACTGTGGTTGAACGCAGGTATCGACATGCTGTGTTTGAGTTGTGATTCCGAATTCACAAATATTATCATAATTATGTTAAGCTCCCACAACTTTCAACAGACGAGCAACGGTTAAAGGGGAGGACCCAATTAGAATCTAACTTTGAAATATAGTTAAAACCTCTCACAATACCAAACAGTTTATTTCCATAATTTCTGTGGTATAATTGCATGACCTTTGTTACAAAGATTTAAGCAAGTCGCGTCCCAATAAGATAAAAGAATATTTTACAAATTGTCTAAATACATTATGGAAGGAACCAATTTAAGGAAAATCACATTGATGTTATTTGTGCATAGAGAACCGGGTGGATATAGTTGGTATGTACCTTTCGTATCATTTATGCTATAACTTTTGATTCTACTTTGTCCCCTGTCTGTCCTAAGTAATAGTGTCAGCAACCATTGCATTTAATGACATACAGTACATTATGTACCTGGCAATTCGTATTTGCATAAGCTTTTAATATCTTACCATTGAAACAACCTCTGGTTTCGAATATTCGATTTTTTTTCCAACGAACGAATAACTCCGTTTTTTTTTCAGACAAGAAAAAATTCAGATAACGTCTTGATAAAAAAAAAACTTGAAACGACTGACAGAAGTAAAAATGAAAAACTAACTAAAATCATGAGTAAGCCAAATTTGAAGGAATGACAAATATACCAACCAATTGTCATTTATCCAAAAGGATTATATAAAACATATACTGAATAAACAAATTTGCGTGGGCTTCGATATATAAGAGTTATTAAAATTTCAAACATACTATAGAAATTACGGCACACAAAAAGGTAATAACAAGAAAATTTCACCCTACTCTACACTGGCACTGACACTTTGTAGAAATAAAACAGAAATCATATACAAAACATTAAAAAATGATAAATAAATTTGATTTATCCGATTATCCGAAAGCCAACCCAGTCCAAAGCATGATAAAAAAAGATTACAAGTGGAAATGAAATAAGAGTGCTCTGGAACTCAAAACTGAGAATCGGATAAAGATCTAAATTATTACTATTATTATTGAACATTAGAGGGTATTTTGTAAGATCATGCTCGAAATGGATAGACAAAGGCGAAAAATTAACCAACTATTTTTTGAAAATCTTGACAAACAACACAATTCAGCAAAGTTAGTAAGTTTTATAGAAAAACAAAACGGCGAAAAAAACAATACCTAAGAGGAAATCTTAAATGAGACATTTTTTTTAATGAAAACCTATATATAGATAAGATAACCAAGATGATTTTAGTATAACTGATTTTTCACTTAATTGTAAAGTAAATGAATTAGATTGTGTCGAGTCGAAAAGTCTAGAAGGTCTTTTAAATTATCAAAAGTTATCCTTGACTTTAAAACAAATGACAAAAGTTGTCTCCTAAGCAAACTTCCTCAAAATCTGTCGGCCTAAGATCGGACATTTTGTCGTTTGATCCCCAAATTGAGCCATAGTAAATGACTCTTTTTCTAGCTCTATAAAATTGGAAATCATGTTTTCCAAAAGATAATAAACCGAAAAAGTTCTTTAAAGATTAGAGACCGATAACCTAAAACTGGGGTTAATGGATAACAGTTGGAAATTCATTGGGTTAAAGTCCATAGAGACTATTTTAGGTAAAAATAAATAAAATTCTATTTCAGGTATTATAGTCTCATAAACACATCCAAAATTTTTCAGAAAAGGATGATACTAATGATGATGGAAATTTGATTTTAAACTATGCCAATCCCTCTATTAAAAGCAATTTAAATAAAATTTTGATATATGAAAAAGCCAACAAAGCAATTTATAAAGCAATTAATTGAAAACAATGAAATTCCTAATAGCCAAATGAAATGGAAGTCATTCTTTCCTACTTAAAACTTTGATTGGAAAGACATTCATAATAATATTTTTAGAAATATAAACGATTCGTATACCAAATGGATGCAAAAAATAGTTCATAGATTTTTCCCCACTAATTATCTATTAAACAAATGAACATTGACCCAAATAACCTATGCTATTCTTGCAAAACTAGTGAAGAAAGTCTGCTCCATGTACATGTATGTGAAAAGGTGAAACCCCTTGTTAAGTATTTAGAATATAAAATAAGAGAACTACACCCATTAAACACAGACATATAAATGGTGTCAATGTTGTAATTGGTACATTCAATAATGATGGCAAATTTTATACTTTCTTTCTGTATGGCAAAAGATATGTCGCAATTTGTAAATCTGAAATCCCGACACTTTATGGCCTTCAAAATAGTTTATATTTGGCTTGGACCATTTGCAAAGAAAGAAAATGCTCTCACTGTAATTTAGAAAGACGGTCAATTGTAAGACATATTTCTCAAAACCATTCTTGATATAAAATGGACTGATATATAATTATTCCATTTTTGCAATTATTCAATAAGTCAATCCTGTTTTCCTCCTTCTTTGTTTATTTGTTTTATTTTTTTTTAAATTTTCATAGCTTTGTAATACTATTTATTGATTTAGATTCGGTGAACAGGACAGGCCGTTGTTTGACACTTTCCTCTTCTACTCTATTTCAAAACGTAAACAAAAAGATAATAATGTTAACATGAGAAGAGATAAGAAACATTGTACAAAGGGTGCAAACAGCTCATTAAGATTAATTTCATACTTTCCCGCACTGCTTTACATAAAATCAATAATTTACAATCACATTTCAGCTAGTTAGGAATTGTCGTCTGTTACGGGAGACCACTCCTTCATGCATGGCTTTGTTCCCATTTAGATACAATAACTAACTACTGCGTTGGAGAGATATCTCTTTGGCTCAGTGGTTAAGGTATTGGCCTTTCGTCCGGGAGCTCTGAGGTTTAAATCCCGCCCGGTGCCTTATTTCTACCATGCATTTATTTGTTTCTTTGTTACGGACTTTGTTCGTAAGATGGGTGTTCGTCCGGGACTTGCCAAGGAGCCATTTATCGCATTTGTTGTCCAAAAATGGACTTTCTGCCTAATAAGATTTTGAGTCATCAATAAATGATGACTTTAAGAGGGGGTGTGTTACAGGAGACCACTCCTTCATGCATGGCTTTGTGCCGATTTAAATACAATATCTAACTACTGCGTTGGAGAGATATTTCTTTGGCTCAGTGATTAAGGTATTGGCCTTTCGTCCGGGAGTTCGAGTCCCGCCCGGTACCTTATTTCTGCCATGCATGTATTCATTTATTTCTTTGTAATGGACTTTGCTTATAAGACGTCTCACTCACAATGTAGAGCTGTACATAAGATTTCACCACAATACCTTATCTGAATCTCTCAACAGCTCATGTATTTGAATAATTCTTATCATGCAAATTGTCATCATAGCGAACAGTGAAATCCAAAATTAGTCTACACATCAGTGCACTCGAATCTTAATCTACACTGTTTGCAAAATCAGATTCGCATTGAGAAAAATCAGAGAAAGGAGACTGTTTTAGACGTTTAGTTCGCAGGATAAGTGTAACAGTGGCCTGTTACTAACACCATACATTGAACAATGCATTCTGAAATAAACAGTGTTCACTTTTGAATTGGGGTATTGTGTACACAGGTTGGACAGAGTTGGACAGAGAGAAATCATAAAGGATGAGTGATACACTTTGCTTTTCATATATTCAAGTCGCATTTGTCTGCAAATCAGTCCGATCTTATTTTCTGATTAAATGGCTTAAAAATAATGCTTTTAGTTTAACAAGCCTTTTACTATGCGTATGCCTAGCTTTGTGCATGTATATGTGTTGCTACGTTTATGCCTAGTATAGTATTGTCATTTGTGTTGCAGGGGTTTTGCCAATTTTGCTGAGCGTGTGTTTTCTTTCTTATTTCATGTAGGTCGGGCCCCCGCCTTTTTTCTGGAATGTAGAGTTGCTTGGATGATTTCCGAAATATGCTATACAGAGAGCGTGAAAGTTTTGAAGAGACTCTATAACAATAGGCGTTCTAAAATGTGAAGGTTCGACTCTGATTACACACTTTCTTTTTATAATACTATTTATTAAATGACATCGTTCGATTTTGTTATTTCTTTCTCACAAAAAGGATTATGAGTGACAAAAAAAGAATACTTGGGATCAATTTCACGTCCTTGCAATGGTGGTAGCGGTTCACCCCCATCCTGTGAGAGCATAACTTCATAATCGGCTATAACGAAAAATATTGAATGTCTGTTTCAAAGCACTGACAGCACCACATGAAACCTGCATTACAGCAATGCCGTTTGCATTACTTGGAATACAAATAAATATCAGATGAAGTGTTGACCATAGGGAAATTAACCACTTCTTCATGAATACCAGAAAAACTAGTGTAGCAAGTGAACATTTTGTGCGAAGTTTGGCCAATTGACAGGATTACTGAGAATGATTAGTGACATTTAGAGTAAATTGTTAGAAAAGGGCGGGGATATTGAACATTGTTTGAAATTATTGAAAGAAGTGAGTATGTCTGAAGAAAAAGCGGTAGAGAGGGAAGAAAGAATTGCAGAAAGAGAGCTAGAGAAAGCTAAAATAGAGAGAGATATCAGATTGAAAGAGTTAGAACTTAAAGAAAAAGAGGATGCTGTTGGTGCAAAAAGTACAGAATATGCAAAACCTAAAGTAAATTTACCAAAATTTAGTGAAGGGGATGACATAGAAGTATTTTTGATATCATACGAAAAACTCACAGTTAAATTAATGGAAACACTGTGAATGGGCAATTGGATTGGTTCCTCAAGTGAGTGGCAAAGCATTAGAAGTATATTAAAGAAGGTCAGTAAACGAAAGCAATGACTACAACTTGGTAAAGAGAGCAATTCTAGAAAGATATGGCTTAAATGCTTTGGCATATAGAGACAAATTTCAATACGTAAAACAAGATAAAAGTGAAAGATTTAAAGACTACGCCATCAGTGTAGAAAGTTATTCAAAACACTGGATTATAGCTGAGAATATCTGCAATAACTACGAAAGATTGTACGATTTGTTCATGCGTGAACAACTAATGTTCACAGCATCAGCAGATCTACAAATCTGGTTAAGAGACAGAAACCCAAAAACATTTATAGAACTTGTTGAGAGTGCAGAAACATATCAGCTAGCACACAAACAAGCTACTGTACTAACAGATTATCAGAGGTATAACAGTCCATATGCACAACAAGAAAATAAGAAGACAAACCAGTCATTTGCAACCATTCAAAAACAACCTTTTGATAATGTAAAATAATGTTTCTATTGTAGCAGTCCAGATCACTTTATTGCAAACTGTGCAGAGAAAAAAGCAAAAGACAATAAAAGCACAAGACAAAGTGTAAAACAAATAAATGAAGGCCTTACAAATACACATACTAGCGCTCTGTTGTTGTCTCCCAAAAAGTTAGATAGGGGCTTTAGAAATGTGAGTTTGCCAATTAAATCAAATTATGACAGTTCAGATGTAAAAATATTAGAAAATGGCTTGAAACTTGTCAAAGGTGTAGTAAATTGTAGAGAGACATGGATGTTACGAGATACAGGATGTACGACTGTTTCTATTTCAAATTAGTTTGCTGATCAAATAGGAAGTACTGCTCAGGAGGAAAATGGATTAGCTTGGCAAATGGAGAAAAGTGTTTATGTCATGATATTGATACTCCTTTTGTCGCAGGAGTTGTTACCGCATTGACAATAAATTGCCCCTTTGATGTAATATTGGGAGAAAATGCATATGTCAAAGAAAACATGCTTAAAAATGGTCTTTCAATTAAAGGCTCTTGTTGTGAGATACTGAATTCAGCTTCCAAAGAAAAGAAAGAAAGAAATGAGTTTGAACACAATATAGCTATGGATTCTCGAGATTCATATGTAAATAGTATTGAAATATGTCAGAGAGAAAGACAAAATGAAAATATTCGAAAAGCAGAGATAGAATACCAACAAGACAAATACGACAGACAGAGGAAAAATGAATCAACAGATCAACAGATCATATGTTACATGATTGCATTAAAGACATTTCAGTCTGAATTTCAAAAAGGAACAAGAAAGTGATGAAACACTGACTAAGGTAAGCGAACTAGCAAAGAAAAATGTTAGAGACAATGAAGTTATTTTTTTCTTTGTGAAAAATGGCATAATATACAGACATTTCAAAATGCAGAATGGTGTTTCCTTAGAACAGTTAGTTGTCCCATTTAAATATAGGAAAACTATAACGCAGATATCCCATGATACACCTTTAGGAGGTCATTTAGGGAATACGAAAACAAGAGAAAAAATTCTTGTACATTTTTACTGGCCAGGCATATTTCCAGATGTTGCTATGTACTGCAGATCTTGTAAAAATTGCCAAAAATGTTTTCCCAAAGGCAGAATACAGAAAGCACCATTAATTTCTACCCCCCCAAAGGAAAGAGCCTTTCAAAAGGTCAGCGATGGACATTTAAACAGATCAGTCAGGGGTCAAAAGTAAATATTAGTGTTGTGTGACTACACAACAAAATACCCAGAAGCGATTCCTTTAAAATCAGTCAATAGTGAAGAATGTAATGGTGAAAGTTTTTAGCATACTAGGCATTCCAAAAGAAATAGTGACTGATCAAGGCTCAATTTTTTTGTCATTGCTAATGAATCAACTGTGTAAGCTTCTTAGTATTGAAAAGAAAAGAAAAACTAGTCCAAATTATCCACAGGCAAATGGCTTAGTGGAGAACTTTAATGGAACATTAAAAAAAATGTTAAAATGCTATGCTCAGGAAGAACCAAATGATTGGGACCAACATATCCCTTACGCATTGTTTACATACAGGGAATCTCCACATGAATCAACAGGTTTCTCTCCGTTTGAATTACTATATGGTAGAAGAGTACGAGGCCCATTACAATTATTAAAAGAAAACTGGGAGAACGAAGCCAGCGCTGATCAAGCATTTCTGGTAAGCAACGTTCTAAATACAAGACAAAGACTTGAAAAACTACATGAATTAGCTGCAATTAGAGAAAGTCAAGCAAAACAGAAGTAAAAGAAATACTTTGATATTCATAGTAAAGAGAGAGGGTTTGAAGTAGGACAGAAAGTGCCCATACTGTTACCAACATCTAACAATAAACTTCTGGCAGAATTGAAATGTCCTTATAGGATAATTGAAAAGGTAAGTCCAGTTGACTACAGAGAACTTTTGAATAAGAAAAATTCCAAAGTGTATCAGGTAAACATGCTAAAAGGGTACTTTGAAAGGGAAAACATTTTAGAAGAAAGAGAAGAGTTCTGAACATGATTCGTAATTTAAGTGAAAAATCACAAGAAGATGAGCAAGTTACATGTAATCCACTGTTAGTCAGAAATGAAGGTATTGGAAATGTAGTTTCAAATATACTTTATGAAGACAAGAAAACTGAGATATATGAGTTGTTAAAAAAGTTAGATGTCATCACAAATATCCCTGGACGCACATACAATAACGCTAAAAGACAAAACACCATCATTCAAGAAACCATATTGTTTACCATTTGCCATCAGAGATAAGGTTAAACAAGAAATTGACAACATGAAAAGTGCAGGTATACTTGAAAATTCTCAAAGCCCTTGGGCGGCACCAATCGTTTGTGTCCCTAAAAAAGATGATATTATAAGGTTCTGTGTAGATTACACGGGTTTGGACAGTAAAACTGTATTTGATCCACAACCAATGCCGAAAATTGAGGAGGTTGTAAACAAACTGGGAAAAGCAAAATACCTAAGTAAACCTAATCTTACAAAAGGATATTGGCAAATTCCTCTAGCGAAAAATGCAAAACCATTGAGTGTTTTTGTAACCCCATTTTGTCAGTTTTAATTTTGTGTCATGCCATTCGGAATGATTAATTCAGGTGCAAGTTTTGTACGTCTAATAAAGAAGATCCTAGATGGAAAGGAAGATTTTGCAAACTCTTTTATAGACGACATAATTGTTTTCAGTGATACATTGAGTCTCCATATACAGCATTTAGAAATTGTATTGGATGCACTCAGAAGTGCGGGTGTCACTGCTAAACCTTCAAAAGTAAGAAAAGTAAGATCTTTTATAGGGTTTATGAATTTCTACCGACGCATTATCCTAAATTTTGCCGAAATAGCCGCACCTTTGACTGACCTTGCCAGCAAAAATGCCCCAAATAAGGTCAAATTGACAGATATACATGAGACAGCTTTTAATAAGTTGAAACAAGCAATAACTACACACCAAGTACTCATAAACCCTGATTTCAGTAAACCATTCATAGTCCAAACTAACAGCAGTGATAGGGGAATCGGGCAGTACTGTTGCAAGAAAAAGAAGGTAAGAGATTGCCTGTTATGTTCATCAGTAAAAACTTACTGCCTAGAGAAAGGCATTACAGTACTATAGAAAAAGAATGCCTTGCTATAGTAAGAACAATATCCTATCTACGTGAATATCTAGAAGGAAAAGAGTTCATTGTTGAGTCTGACCATTTCCCTCTACAATGGCTTAATAAAGTAAAATGACAGAACCAGAGACTATTAGACCTGTACGAATTATGACGAGCGCGTGAGTGAACCTCAGAAGACGAGCTCTTTGCAAGGGAAAAACTCAAACTGATCGGTAAAAAGTGACCGATTACATAGGCGTAGCAAACCCAAAGGAAATTTTACTTTGAAAGCACTATACATTTGTATATGATTTATACTTAGATTCAGTTAATATGCGTTAATCACTAAATACTTTATAAACGTTGAACATACTCTACAATATCTATCCTTGACACGCCAACAGAAACCGAAGTGATTTTCAAGTACATTAGGCTATTATGTTGAGGAAAATGGAGCTACCAGATTTAATTGTATACGAGAAGCTTTGTTCAATTGATAAAGACAAATATTATAGATCTGATTAAATAAACGTCTGCAAATCAGTCCTGCGATGTAACTGGTATTGAAATTTATATAATACGTTACTGTATTTTTCTCGTTAACTTATTGTATGATGCAAGCTTGGCTTGCTCGTGCATCGAGTATACATAGGCTAAGCCTATTTTTCTTCGTTTAAGGTTATGGCAAAACACTTTAAGATACCTGTCTACAGCCGGTGAGCAGAAACGCTGTTAAATTTCAAAAAGAAAAATAGAATTGTACAGAAATATGTCCTTTGTGTACACAAGGATAAATTACTGACATATATCGTGTAAATGAAAAAAGAAACAGGGGGTTTGTGTGAAAAACCTAAAATTGGTCAAAGAAAACTGGCTGACGATCGAAGCTGTAAACAATGGCGGTGACTCACGGAAATTTATCGTTGGTTTCCGCCTAGAGTCGAATACGGTGTAACTTACATATAGGCTTCGATCTCCGTCTAAAAATAGAGGCTGCAACAGAGAAGCATCCATTTTCCTTTATTTACCGCATCAAGGCCAAGGTCAGATATAGTCATGTTACAGTGTGCATGATCATCATACGAATCTACCCGAGTGTATAACGGATATTGAAAATCTTCGATTCAAAATTCGGAAACAACCAGTCTGTTTACATTGAAGGCCGCAAGTCCGCGAAATGCATTTTCTATCAGGCGTAATCTAAGCAACCTTGCAACCGTCAGGCACAATATTTGGCATAGATATATAAGAATGACTATATTTTGATAAAATAAAAACAAAATGAGTTACAACTGGCTTAAAATGAGTATTATTGCCTCTTTAAGTAACATTAATTATTTTCAGTTACGAACTCAAAAGTTAAAATAATTTAGTTAAAGCAGTAAAGAATGAGGCATTGCCCATTCTGAGGTCATACATGGCCCAACAAAGAAAATTGGGCGATATGTTGCAGAACATCAGGAAGAATGTGGACCAACTGCTTAACGGTGCTAGGGACCTTATAAACATGGGTTTAATTACCTAATGGTACCAGAGACCTTACAGATACGGTCCTTTAAAAAGTTTGCAACAGATATCTTAAAACGTAAAATGATTACTGCTCAAGATTAAGACTACGAAGATACAGAGATTTCAAAGCCAAACAGAGTGGTTACCAGCACCTCCATTTCTTTGATTTGATAATTCCATTTGAAAGAAAGATTCAAGAGGCTGTTCAACATAGCTTGATGATCTAGGTTTTTGTTTCAAAACTAGTAATCGGAAAGCATTTGCTATTTGACTGCTTTCGGATGCTGTTCTGTAATGCTAGTGATTTAAAAAAAAGGGGGGGGGAGGAGTAAGGAGTTGTTTCTCGTATTCAATTGTCACTCAGCCCGATTTGATTTTCCAATTCGAGAATAACCTAACAGCTACATTAATCAGCCGAATGTAAATTACAAAAAGTAACATAAACATGCAAAGGCTTACCGGCCTCATCATAAGCCCTTACAGGGGACTATTAAGTTTTTATGCTGCAAACAAAAAATGTTGCAAGATGTAGATAAATACAGCAAGATATATTTTTCTCTGTAATCATATACAATGCACAATTTTATTCAATGAAGATGTGCATTTTGGGTGTTTGAATAAGGGGATGATCATTTAGCAATCAGTAACTTTAATTTCATTACATCAGACATGACGTCATCATAACGTTATCACACTGATTTGAATACAAATCTTTATAATCAACGCGTTATTGATCATGTGACAGTGCCACTGGTCTTTGTGAAACTCTGTAACAAAATCGAAAGTTGCACAAAACAGGTTACATAACCAATTAAAGATACTTTCCTTTTTTTTTTTTTTTGTTTCTTCGTTACTAATCACTTGCCAGCTATTGGTTTAATGAATTTAGTGATACTTACTTTCTGAGTGGTCATTTGTTGTTGTTTTGCATGACCTATTTTAGTAGACCTTCGGCAGGTATAGAAACGATAAATTTGTATTTGGAATATCTATTAAGATTAATTTTACATTAATAACCAGTTTCTCCTTTTCAAGCAAAGTTTTCCTAAATATCAAATAGAATTATCAAAAGTACGCTTAAGTACATCTTAACCTATTAAGTTTATACTTATGTTGGTCCAGGTTCAAGGAAAAGAGGTAAAAATGGGGTAAATAAACTACCAACCCTAGTCATTTCTGTTTGGTAGATGTAAATCGACATTAACATTTTGCTTGGCCTTTTATGCATTTTGCTCAAATAGGTTGAGAACGCCCCTTAATCGAGTCCGCTACTCACTGTCGTCGTCCAAAGTTCTCGTACAGTTCTATTAAGATGAACCCTGCTCCTGTAGGAGTTTAGATTTACTGTCCATCATATCAAAGGCAAAGAGAACGGTATAGCCGATTTTCTATCAAGACCATTTGAAACAGAGTTATAGTTAAATGATAGATATAAACATTTATCAATTGTTGGAAGATGGGTATGTAACAGTGGCCTGTTACTAACACCATACATTGAACAATGCTTTCTCAAATAAACAGTGTTCACTTTTGAAAAGGGGTATTATGTACACAAGTTGGACAGAGAGAAATCAGACAGCATGAGTGAATAAGAGGTGAAGTGTGTTGGAAATAAAGAGAAAAGAGGATTTTCAGAGCCTTCTGCTACTTTGTGTGGATGTATGTTTGGTGTATTTTGTGGCGAGTCATTTACTTTTGCAGTTTGCGATTATTTGTATTTGCATTGTAGTATGCTTAATTCTATTGAAACTGTTTCCTTTTTGTTTATTTTGTTGATACATGTACATTTTGCTTTTCATATATTCAAGTCGTATTTGTCTGCAAATCAGTCCGATCTTACTTTCTGTTTGCATGGCTTAAAAATAATGCTCTCACTTTAACAAGCCTTTTACTATGCGTATGCCTAGCTTTATGCATGTATATGTGTTGCTATGTTTATGCCTAGTATAGTATTGTAATCTGTGTTGCAGGGGTTTTGCCAATTTGCTGAGCGTCTGTTTTCTTTCTTATTTCATGTAGGTCGGGTCCCCGCCTTTTTTCTGGAATGTAGAGCTGCTTTGGAGATTTCCGAAATATGCTATACAGAGAGAGTGAAAGTTTTGAAGAGACTCTATAACAATAGGAGTTCTAATATGTGAAGATATTTCTTTTTATAATAAAGTTGTTCTTTCACAAAACATGTCTGTGTTGTTGGTGATTTCAAATAATCAAGAAATAATCTTCTTTCTATCGCAGTTTATCGTTCATTAAACCACAGTTGTAAGTTTTGAGGAACAACAAATAATCCACAAGGGCGATAGCCTGAGTTGTTTATTCATTGCCCTACATACATGTAACTCACAACGTGGTTTTTTGAACGATACATGTTAAGATTATTTCGATTATAAGACAACCAGCTCTTTGTCTAAGAAAACTAGTTCATACTTAGAGTAGTTGCAGATTACATTCCATTGAATAACTTACTTATTACATTAAACCAATCATGTCACTCTTATTAGAGTGAACTTACTCTCTATAGAAAAAACGAAGACTTTACCATTCTTCCTTTGCAGTGCCTTAAAGGTCACCCTTCAGGTTTTGGGATGAACATTTTACAAAAAAAAAAATAAATTTTTACACTCCCAAAGCCTTTCCAATTTTCATTCATAAAACACCAGTAGTCGAAAACATCCAACAACAAGAGAAATTAGTAATTTACTGCTGCCCAGGTCCAAACCGACGGAAAACACAGTCATTTTTTTAAATGAGCAACAGGGTAATTCACATACCGGAAAAAAACAGACGAAGCTTCAAACATAGCGTTCGAAGAAGACATTATATATATATTATATTAGGGACCCTTTAACAAGACAAATACCATGGAGTTCTCATTTTGATAGTTGTTGTAAATCAGAACCAACATCTTCAATTTTTCAAATTTTTAAATGCAAATCACCCGACGTTTCAGCTAGAGTAACAAAGGAAAAATATTTCATAAACATTTTTCGTCCCAAATTGAACTGTATTTAAGCCTTGTTCTATGACGTCAAAATGACGTTAGTTACGATGTTTCATTAAAGCCCTGATGAGCGAAGGCGAAACGGTTGGCACGTTGAAAATATTTTTTGCAGTGCAATATATATATATATAACTGTGTGTGTGTGACGTGTTAGTGATAAAAAATGGTTTTACAATTGTCACTGATATTAATTTCAAAATTACAGATTCTAAGCTATATTTGAATTTCAAGTCATGTCACCAAAAACATAACAAGGTCAATATTCCGTTCTCCCTAGCGCGGCGGATCTGCACAATAGTATCGGACAGAAAAATTCTACAGTTAAGATTACGTGAACTTGATACCCTAAAGCAGTAATCTTATACCTGTTATACCTGTTCCGAGACCTCTGGTAAGCCTAAGGCTTTTAATGGTCCTTCTCTTCTTTGGTTTTTCCTCAGATTAATGTCCATAAAACATTCTGGACTGAACTTTGAAGGGTGATTGCGCCAATGGTTGTTAAGACGACTCTTAAAGGAATTTACACTTGGAGCAGTAACAACCTCATCTCGTAGAGAGTTCCAAGGGTCAACAACTCTTAGACTGAAGGAATTTTTCCGCAGTTCTGTTTTTGAAGCTTTTTTTGTACAATTTTAGTTGATTTCCTCTTATGGCAGTTTTTGATAATATTAATAACTTGGTGTCAGAACATTGATCATAGCCATGTAGAATTTTGTACACTTGAATCATGTCAGCTCGTAATCTTCGGTATTCAAGAGTTTGTAGACCTAATTCTCTTAATTGTTCCGTGTATGACAGGTCTCTTATTGATTTGATACATTTAGTGGCTCTTCGCTGTACCTTTTCAAGTACAATCTTATGTTTGATTAGATATGGGGACCAGACACAACTAGCATATTCCAGATGTGGACGGACTATTGATTTGTATAAATTGAGAAATATTGCTTTATCTAAATAGGTGAAGGTTCTAAAAATGATTCCCAAGTTCCTGTTTGCTATTTTCACTTTAGATGTAATATATGTATGGAAGTCTAGGCATTGGTCAATTGTCACTCCTAGATCTCTCTCTTCTTTAACAATTTTGATGTTGAATAACGAGTTGGAGTCGTCGGTGATGAAATAGTTATACTCTGGATAGTTTTTCCCGATGTGAAGTCTTTTGCATTTTTTAATGTTGAGATCCAAGTCCCATTCTCTTGTCCATCGATAAAAGTTGTTTGTAGTTTGTCGCAGTTTTTCGTAATTGTTTGGGCTATTTGTTGTTGAATATGTTTTGGTATCATCTGCAAACAACTTAACTGGAGTGTCAGCTAAAGAGGGTTAGTCATTTAAGCAGATCAGGAAAAGTATGGGTCCAAGAACGCTTCCTTGGGGTACTCCACTGAGGACTTCTTCTGGTGTTGATTTCTTTCCACTGATAACTACTGTTTGAGAACGTTTCGTTAAGGAATCTTTCATCCAGGTAAGAATTATCTTTAATCCACGTAAGAATTTTAGCAGGTATAAATAAAACTCTTAATATTCCAAGACATACTCTTTTACAAGTAAAGGTTAAAAATAATGACAATATCATGACATATATTTCGACATTTAATCCTAAAACCAAAGAGTTATTTGGAATTATTAAGAATAATTTAGAAATTTTGGAAAATTATCGAACAATGTCACAAATAGTAAGGAATACCAAATTAATTAAATGTAAGAGACAACTTCCAAATCTTAAACAGATTTTGATTAAATCTGAATTCAAAGACACAACTTTAAAATCTTCTGTGAAAAAATTGCAATGAGTCCCACTGTGGACTCTGTAAACATATTATCGAAGGAAATGAATTCAAAATCAAGGATAAAACATTTACTGTCAAAGAAGATATGGATTGTAAAGTTTCTAACTGTTTGTATCTTTTAATATACAATTGCTGCCAAGAGTTTTATATTGGTCATACAGGCGATAAACATAGGAATAGAATTACAATACATAATCAACAAATCAGGGACCCTTCAACAAGACCAATACCATTGAGTTCTCATTTAATAGTTGTTGTAAATCAGATCCAACATCTTCAATTTTTCCATTTTTAAATGCAAATCACCCCGACGTTTCAGCTAGAGTAACAAAGGAAAAATATTTCATAAACATTTTTCCTCCAAAATTGAACTGTATTTGACCCTTGTTCTATGACGTCAAAATTCATTAAAGCGCTGCCCTGATGAGCGAAAGCGAAACCGGTTGGCTCGTTGAAAAAATACTATTTGTAGTTTCATTTCTCTTTCATTATATCTTTTCTTGTTCCGGTATTCTTCTTGTTCTTATAAGATATATTTATTACTTGAATAAGAGGCATTACAATGGGTCCGGCTAGCCCTAAAAGGGCAATAATTGAAAATAGCAGTTCGGAGGTATCTAAAGAATCGATTTAGATGGAAACAGAGAATGGACAATTATCTGAGATAAGTGCTAAGTTATCATTAATTCTTTCAGCAGTACAGGATTTTACTAAATAAAGTGAGTGGCCTTATATGCAACAAAAAGGTGAATGGGGAGTATTACCTGTCCTTATTGTGGTTTCTGTTCTGTAACCGTGTATGAAATTCTGTCCAGGCGTTGTCTTCTATGGAGAAGTTCGTCTTGCAACGTCCGCGCGGTTTGCCTGTTACCAAGAGAGTAAATACTTCGCAGATGGGTCCCGGATGTCGGTTTTTCCCGCCAAAAATGTTGTGAGTAGATATTTTTGCACATGTCACAACACTCCCCCCGACCTTCTTAAAATTGTTATAGTGGTATCCTCACTAAATGTATACATACGGGATTTCCATGGAACTGTCATCGGAATATTCACTCAATGTCATTGGTATATGGACTAGAAGCCCATTATCATTACGTAATTCTTACAAGACTAAAAGCCTTGTGTTTGATCCCTAAGCCTAGATTTGAGTTGCTGTGACAAAACTATAAGCCTTGTCAAAAGTCCTTATGCAGAACTAAAAGCTCTGCTTTTAAAAGTGTCCACAAACCTGATTAATGTCTTAAAATGTTTCTGAGTGGTCACTGATTAATAGAAGTCTATGCAAAGCTAAAAGCCTTGCGTTACACTAAATTATGATTATCTGTTCATAAACAGAAGTTAGTCTCGGTGGTTTCGGTAGTCTTTAAAAATAAGTTAGCAAAACTAAAAGCTTTGTAATTTTTTTAGGTAACCCGACAGTATATGAATTTCACACAGCCATTTAACCAATTTCCCTTGGTGACTAACCAGTACCAGAGCTTATTTTACTGGAGTGGAGCATGGCTTGAGGCCAGTACTCCACGGTTCTGCCATTACTCGTTTCAATACAGGTTGCGAGCATTTGTTGTTGTAAGTTGAAGCACCTTGGTTACAGAAAGGCTTCGGTGACGAGCCATATGTCTAGCCACAGTGTACAGTTGTCCCGTTGAAGATACACGATGTCTTCTAACAGTGAAATATGGTGCGTCTGACTCTAACAGTAAATGGTCTTCTCCCAGCATCTTCAGCGCATCAATCTGATCTGGTTTAAAAGACTTGATCTCGTTTGTGAAGCCGAAAAAGGTATTAGGAAAAGCTTGTAACCATCTCTCAACAACATAAGAGTTTTCCGTAAAACAATGTAAGTGGATACGATGAGCAGGCTTGACATGTTTACGTACAAAAAGTAGTAGTTGCAGGAAGGCTTCTGTTCCACAATCTCCATCCATCCCCCTACAGTGCAATACAAGAACGTGTCTTTCCTGTAGCAATGGCAGAACTTTTTCCAGTAGTATCAGCTGGCTAGATCAATCCCTCACCGGTTCTGTTTTATCCAATCCTACTTCCCCCAGAGCAGAAACACGTGGATGCTTCATCCATCTTGCGAACTGGGAAAGAAGCATGTCTTGGATGAAGGCCCACCGCAACCTTCATTTCTGCCTTAATCTCTTGAAGAGATTGAGGCGACGGAAAGGTATTGGGATCACAGTAGACTGCTACGGTTCCAACAAGGGTAATCTGCTCGTCCGGGTCCACTGGAATATCCTTCAAAGAACTTTTACCAGAAATGCCTAATTTGTTTAGAGTACGGTCAAGGTGAAAATGAGAGTCTATTGCAGCAGGATATCGAGACGTTTGACCTACAATGAACTCATCAGCTGACTCTCCAAAATTTTTCTTCCAGTACTCTCTTTCTTCCTGGTTCAAGACAGCCACTATCAAAAGTACCTTCCAGTGGACCAGAGCACCTGGAGAGTTGGCTCCAGCCAAATCAAAGTCCTCTGGTTGCTTGGCTTTCAGATGCTTGCACATACCAATCATGGCATTCCTTTGTACGTCTGAAACGTCACAGTCCTCTACAGTGTCTAGAAGACGCTGAATCCTTAGAAAGGATAGCAGGTCCTCCAAAGTGGCTGGTTTCCCAAGTAACCATCTTGCTGCTTGCTCCAAAGCTTTAACTCTGTGTTTATTCACATGCTTCTCATCGTAAGGAAGCCCCTCGTGAAACATCCCAGGAATGTGCTCCCTAAAAGCGTGCGGTTTCATAAAACCGGTCTCCGAGGAAGCACATCCCGGAACACTACATGCTCGCACTTTTGTTGCCTTCTCTCCTCTCGGGCTTGTTGAACTGTTTGCTCTGTCCATTGCCTTTTCCTTATTTGAGGAGAAGGGCCTTTCAATGGTTTTTTCTTCTCTGTTTAACAGCCAACATTCCTTACATGGACTTTCAAGAATACCCGCAGGTCCAGCTGACGTGACTGTGCGCTGTCGGTTACCTTTTCCTGGCTTAGAGATCTTTTCTTTGGTAATTTCCGTCGGGGTTTCTTTTGTGTTTTTACCCTCAGCACTAGCAGGACTAGAAGCCGCCGCCAGCCTTTGGGATCTTCTGGGACTATAAGTTCTTCTGTCTCTACTCTAACTTCCGGAAATGGTGCGCTGGGTTGACCATGCGCACTTTCTGTTGGCATATTCGCCTCGTCTCTGTCTTGCGGTTCCGGAGAGTAGAGCAACTGTTCTGCCTGCACATCCGTGATGTCATCCACGAAGAAGGATACCAAACTAGAAGTCTGATCTCACTACCGCCTGGGCAGGCCTTCTACGGTGAAGTCACCGCTCATGAGTTTATTTACCTCTGATAAGTCTGACATCTTGAAATCTGAAATGGAGTATAAACATTCTTAATACTCTACCCTGGTTTCATTTATCTTACAGTTTTCACACTTATATTTGTCAATTTGCAAGGAGTCTGAAATGCTTACATTTACGCATGACCCATGATGCCATTCATTGCAAAAGTCACACTGTATCATGAACCTGCCTTTCCAAGGCTGGCGACAAATACAATAAAGAGTATCATCATCATCATCAGGTGGCATTATTTGGTCGTCTGCTGACGTCTTGTATTTTTTTATCCAAGCAGGTAAGTTACGATCCCTGCAAGGCATCATTCTATCATGGTTAACGACAAATATAGACTTACTTAATATCACTCTATAAATGTAAGGTGACAATTTCTTTGTGATAATTGCCGGGCCCTTCCAAGGTGAACATAATTTTCTGCACTTACCCTTAATGACAGCGGTATCTAAAAGATACACAACGTCACCCTCGGCATAAGGTCTTAACAAGATCTTTAGATCATAATTTCTTTCCATTCGCTTTGAGGAACATTTCAAGTTTGCTCTTGTTGTATAGTGAGCAATTTGTAAATTTCTTTCAAGATCTGATACATACTCACAACAGTCTTTTGACTGGATGTTTTGGTTTGCAAACATCAATTGTGCTGGAGTGTTAACTTCTCTTCCCAACATTAATTTATTAGGAGTCAATGCAGTACTGTTATTAACTGATGCCCCCATAGCCATTGCTATTTAATGGATGTATTGATCCCACTTACCTTGTTTTCTCCCCAAGAAACACCTGACAACATCCAACAAAGTTCGATTGAATCTCTTAACCTGACCGTTGGCCGAAGGCCGATACGGAGTAGTCCTTGCCTTGTGGATCTGTAAGCTCTGTCAAAGGGACTCAAACAACTTACCATCAAAGTTTCTTCCCTGATCAGATAGAATCTGGAAAGGGAACCCCATTCGCGAAAAGAAGTTATCTACAGCAGCTTTTGCAGTTTCTTCAGCCCGCTGAGATGGTAGTGGGATACATTCCACCCACTTTGTAAATTGGCCCACCATCATTAGACAATGTTCATTGCCATTTTTTGTTTTTAGTAATGGGCCTATAAAGTCAATGTAAACCCTTTCCATAGGTGCACCGGCCTGAAATTCTATAAGGGGAACTTTGCAATATTGTTTGTTTTTCTTGTTTTTGTTACACACATTGCATTTGAGAACATAATTTTCAATGTCCCGAGTCATATGAAACCAGTAGAATTTTTCTTTAAGTTTTTGTTTAGTTCTTTCTACTACCTAATGGCCGGATGATGGAATATCATGATGCAGGGACTTAGCAGATTCTTTGAGGCTTTCAAGGATCACGAAAAAGCGAATCCCCGCCTGCCTTCTTCTTTTCATCATATTTAAACAATAGTCCATTTCTGAGATGATACATCTCCTTATTCAACCAGTGGTTCTTCTCTTCGACGCTAACTAAGAAGAGATCCTTTTCACTTGGTTACTTGTTGTGTTCTAGCCACGCTAAAATCATGCCTAGTTTCTTGTCGCTTTGCTGTGCTTCCCTTATGTCGTTATTCGAGTAACCCCAGGTATGTGGTTCGTCAACCCCGTTACGAGCACTAGAAGTGCTTGTTTGAACATTGCAACATGAAATGTGATGACCAAAGTCTTCCCGAGATGTCACAATGTCAAAATGGGCTTGTGACACTCCCCCATCCTTGGATATTGCCCGAGACCATGAGATCTAAAAGATCACCCTGACCCCCTTGCTCTACCCTTGGGCCTCCTGGCCTCTTTAGTGATTTTATTAATTCCCACTGAACTTGGTTTAACTTTTTGAGCATCTGCCTCTTTATGGTGCACCACCCCACCCCCCCGGGGAGTTGCCCCCTTAGGCGCTTTGCTAAACCTACTGCCTCATCGATGTCTTTGCTAAATCTTGCCCATTGTCGATGTGCCCTTGAGCATTAGTGGCAACCTCCACATGGCAGATCTTCAGGCTTAATTCTAGCTACATAATCAGAACATGGACTTAAAGGATCTGGGATCCTTGAGAGTGCATCCATATTTCCATGTCTCATTCCCGCAAGCTGTTTTACTACCATATGGTATTGAGAAAGTTCCTCAATCCATCTAGCCAGCTGGCCTTGTGGTTCTTTGAAACGCAATAACCAAGTAAGACTGGAGGGATCTGTACGTACAGTAGAGATATTACCTAAAAGGTAGTATGGAAACTCTTGTAAATCTAACTATAGCGAGAAGCTCCTTTCTTGTAGTGCAGTAGTTATTTTGCTCTGGTGTTAGAGAGAAACTGCTATAAGCAATGACTCTCTCTGCATCATTTTGAACTTGAATAAGTTCAGCACCTATGGCGACATTGGATGCATCTACATCCAATATAAATTGGTCTGTTGTATAAGGCATTGCTAACACTGGTGGGCTTGTCAATGCTGCTTTTAAAGGTGGCCCTTCAGATTTTGGGACGAAAATTTTACAAAACTGCAAAAAAATCATCCGTATACTCCCAAAGCCTTTTAATTTTCATTCATAAAACCCCAGTAGTCGAAAACCGTCCGACAGCACGAGAAATTAGAGATTTACTATGGCCCAGGTTGAACCCAGCGGGAGACACGTTCTATTTTTAGATGATCCGTTCAGTCATTTACTTACAGGAATACACAGAAGAAGCTTCAAACATAACGTCCGAAGAATATATTATGTAATATAATTATTACATGTTTGTTATGATAGGGAATTTAAGCGTTATGAGTCACGCGCCAGTCACTTGACATTCCCTCAATGCTTTATTGATTTTTGGCGGGAAATCTTAAAATACCTTAAGAGGCTACGTAGCCTTTTAGAGGAATACCATCAAAAAAAAAAATTTTTTTTTGAAATTTTATGAATCTTAATTATTGATGATTTATATTATTTTTTCATATGAATTTCAGTGATATACATATTTTTCAATTTGGTGAGATGTAAAAATTCTAAATACGCACCTTTAAGGATTCAAAGGACTTTTTCTCCCTTTCTCTCCAAACAAAGGGACAACCCCCTGTCAGTTTGTACAAGAATTGGGCTTACTCTGCAAAATTCTTGACAAACAATCTGTGATAATTTGCCAGCCCAAGGAACATTTCCACATCTTTTGCAGAAGTTGGCTCAGACCAATTTCTGACCGTTTCTGTGTCTTTCTCTGTCATTGAGAGCGATTCGCCATTGACATTTGTACCCAAAACATCACAATTTTTTTTAATGTGGTTTTCAGATGTTTTCTCCATGACCAAGATATCATCCAAAATGCTAGAACAACTTTCCATGTCAGACCTTTTAGAATAAAATTCACTACCTTTCAAAATGTTGATGGAGCATTTGTTAGACCAAAACCCATTCTTATATGCTCAAATAACCCAAATTTTGTTAAAAATGCTGTCTTTTTACGGTCTTCTGGCTTGACACGAACTTGTCAGTATGCGGAATTTGCGTCAAGTTTAGAAAACCAAACATTACTAGCCAACGTATCTAAACAATCTTCGGCCAAAGGTAATGGAATATTCAAGGCTCTATAATCAATACACCAGCGAACTTATCCGTCTCTTTTTCTTATGAGTACGGGAGACGAAGCCCATTCTGAACATGATTCTTGAATAACACCAGCATCTATCATCTTTTTTAGGTGAGCTTCCTCTTCATTGACGAAGCATGCTGGCGGTTTATCGGTTTTCTCACCCTCAAGAACTTGCATGACTGACAACGAATCAGTAAATAGGATGTATCGCCAATAGGCGTCCTGTTCAATATGGTTGACGGCAAGGTCAATCGCCTTTATCTCCGCAGAAAAAAAAGAAGAGTTATTTGGTAGGTGGAACTGATATAATTCGCCATTAAGGATGGCAGCTGAAGCTACATTTTCTCCATCTTTCGAACCATCTGTATAGATCTCTTCATGGGTATAATATAGTTCTTTAATTTCCAAGAGTTTATTCTTAAAGATCATAGGATCGGTTGTAGCCTTCTTGTCTGAAGCAAGCTAAGGAACTTCAGAAATCTTGTGGTTTGCTACATCCTCCAAATTAACATCGATACAATTCAGATCCGCTTCACAGCGCAGACTGAAAGGAGGAATAACTTTTTCTTTTTCTATAAACCCATCTTTGTACAACGGTTCGAATACTACCTTGTAAGTGGGGTTATCGGGATTTGATTTTAACTTTAAAAAGATGGGCTGGCCTCAGGTTAAATTTTCTGAGAACAGATTTTCGTTCTGTTATAGCCTTTTTGCAGTCATCATTAAACCATGGCTTGTTTGGGTGCTTTGGATTTGCCGAAGTTCGAGGAACTGACTTTTCAGCAGCCGAATAAATCAAGGAAGTAAAGAACGTGAAGAGCTCAGGAGGATTTCCACAATCTTCAAAAGCATTGGGATGAATTGTCTGTTCGCAATGAATTCTGAATTGTTCCCAATTGGCTTTGTGAAGTTTCCAACGTTGAGGACGTTGTTGTACTGAAGGTCCTACTTCCGATACTTTTATCGGGAAGTGATAACTTTCATGAAGGTCATCACAAGCCTTCCAGTTAAAATCTGGAACAATTTCAGGGCTGCATATTGTAAGAACCAGTAGCAGGATGAAGATAGGTTGAAGATGTATCATTCAGCAGAACAAGGTTGTGCTTCGTGATAAAATCCTCAATAATTCGACCCTTGTCATTCGTTCCCGTACATCCCCATAAAGTATGATGAGAATTAAAATCTCCCATTAAAATCAACGGCTTTGGCAGTTGATCTACGAGATGATCAAGCTTTTTAACATCAGTTGGTGGGTTAGGAGGAAGATAAATGGAACACAAAGTTACGGTCTTAGTAAAAGAAATGCTTACCGCAACATCTTGAAGGGTAGTGTCAAGGTTGATAGAGTGATGTGGAACACTGTTGTTCACAATCACTGCAACGCCTCCAGAAGCCTTATCATTACCACAGAAGTTTTTCAAATAACAGAGTGATATTTCAAAGTAAGCTTGTCCCAGTCTCTAACAAATGTCTCTTGTAAACAAACTGCTACTGGTCTTTGTTCATTGACTAGAAGGCTTAATTCCTCTAAGTTAGCATTTATACTTCGACAATTCCATTGTAAAATATTATTACTTATGATAAAGTTACAAGTAAGGATAATACCACAGAATAATGGAAGTGTGTATTTGATCATTTTTTGTTATTGAGTTTTGAAGCGAGGAAAAGCCGAAGTTGGTAGAGAGTTGTCCGAGTCAGCATCTAGTTGGTCACGTGTTCGGTTTTTATTTTGATGATCCATGGTCAAGGTTTAAAGTTTTGTCATCCTCGGAGCCCAACAAGGGGGCATGGTATTTGGAGCGGAAAACCAGCTCCCCATGCCAGGGTTACCCAGATGGTATACTCAGATGCCATGAATAAGTCGGAGCGACAAGGAAAAGAATATGGGTAGCCCCCCAGGTCAGGGGTTTGCCATGGCAGTCAAAGTCTCAACGAAAAATCCATATCACCCAATTAGCCCATAAGCCTATATAAGACTAGGACTTTAAAGTACATGTCAAAGTCAAAGGTAAAAAGGCACTTTTCAAGCAAACATTGATTTTGTGTTTAACATGTTAGATTATTCCACTCAATATGAAGACAAGATGAAATATGGAAGTAAAAGCGGGAAAAGTGTATCAAATATTCCAAGTTTGCTTAGAATCGACAAATCTGAGTTTCAAGTAGTATAGTGGGACACATGCAGGAAGGAGACATCTGCAGAGGATACAGATGTCCTCCCCCCATACAGCTCCACAACACATTACAGGTAAACATAAAATGTGCTCAATCTTAAAACGACCAGCCGCTTGCACCAGACCGGGCCCATCTAGGCTCTCGTTTACACAGAAGCCGAGGCCAAAGCAGTGTGTTGAAGAGCTGGAGATCCCTGAGCTCCCCTCAACTGCCAGGAACCTCTTTTCCTGCTTACGAGTCTCCACCCACGGCAAACAGGCGGGTCCATTGGTGGGGTCTTACCACTCTGCAGGACGGCAGCCGGCGAATTCTACCCCTGAGCACATATCAAGGAGTGCACCAAGATGATGCATGATATCGTGCCCCAACAACATCTCATCGGCTATGGGTAAAAAATATACCCGGTCTTGAGATATTTTGTTGTTGCCAGACTATTAATTCAAACTTAAAACTTATACATACTGTTTGAATACACTGATGGATATTATTTTACAGTTTTAAGAATGTGTTCCTAGCTATAAATATTAGTAGAATTTGTTTTTGAATTGAAATGGCCTATCTAGTTACCGAACAATGTGAGATTTAAATAATTGCAAAAAGTTCAGAAATTTTGCTTCATAAAAATTAATTCTTTTTACAGATGATGATCACAGTGATGTTGATGAGGCAGGTGATGGGAAACAGACAGAGACCAACGAGGACATTGGTGGTAACCAGACAGAGATATGTGACGCAGTTAATAGAAAACAGAAAGAGACAAGTCATGTAGTTGACCTTAACCAGAAGGGAACTAGTAAGGTAGTTGACTTGACAGGAACCAAGAAACAAGTGATGTATTTGACGGGAACCAGAAGGAGGCTATTTGGACAGTGAACGGGTACCAGGTTAAGACTAGTCAGGTAGTTCACAAGAACCAGAAGGAAACCAGTAAGGCAATAAACAAGAACAAAAAGGAGACTAGTGAATATTTGATGGAAATCAAATGGAGACTAGCAAGACTGTAAATGAGAACCAGTTGTGGACTAGTAAATTAGTTAAGGAAATCCAGGAGACTTTTTAAGTAGCTGACATCTTTCATTGGATCCTTCTGAAACTTGCACGGACCCTTTGTTTCATCAAGGGCTTTTAGCTTGCTGAAACGGAAGAAAACCTTTCGGATATTTTTTTTAAGGAAGGAAGCAGTTTTAAATTTTAGTGCTTGTTTACTATTTGACAATTTTCATCAGATTCTTTTGAAACTTGTAGATGTTGTTCATGTCATTCATAGGTTAAATCCTGCCGAAAATGTTGAGAATCTATGTAATATAAATTTGTGAAAATGTAGCCATTAACATAAGAATTAATGGCTCCTTGAAATGTAAGACTTCCTTAAATGTCAAGGATTAAACTTTAGAACTGCTTTCTTCACTTTTGTTGCCAATTCTTCACTTTTGTTGGCAACATGATATAATAGTATATCACTTTGTAGCGGGTCCCTATAAAGTAAGAAACGGAACCGCAACGAAACGCAACGAAACGGAACGAAACGCAACGAAACGGAACGAAACGAAACGAAACGCAACGAAACGGAACGAAACGCAACGAAACGCAACGAAACGAAACGAAATAGAACGAAACGGAATGGAACGAGAACGAAACGGAACGAAACGAAACGGAGTGCTATTTTTGGTACAAAATCAAGCAGAAGGAAAACATAATTTGTTTTTGTAAATAACCCTACTTTTGATTGCCGAAATTGTTACGAAGTAAGACTTAAAATTTTGACGGCGCACTATGATCGTGATACTTGGGTGAATTTTGACAATTTAAATGAAGACATTTTATTTTAATGTTGGTTTGAGTGAACTTAGACTATTGTTTACTTTGTTATGACATAAATCTCCAATAAAACGTTCTTCATGTTTCTGGTCATCTCCGGGAGCCAAGGTTACGATCACTACGTGGATCTTACCTTGGCTGATTGAGCCCGATTTCGAGATTCCTGTGATGCGCCCTCTATTACACCCTTTACATCATATTTCTAAAAGCCAATGAAATATCGGTTTACAGACCGCTTACGAATACACATGAAAGCGATAAGCAGACATCCACGTGGGTTTCCATGTTTGCCTTCTATTTGAAAGGTAGTGATCTTGATCTGTTTTTATCAAAGATGAAATGCTACGAGCGATTTCATCCGTTGCAGTTAGGGCTGGCTGCATCCAATGAAAAAGCGTATTTGGTGAAATGTAAACATCCCGCCAAGGGTAGAGTAGCGTAGTGAATCGTCAGCCTTGGCTGGCAAAGATGGTTTTTGGCAGCCATCAGTACTGCAAATACGTCGAAGTCTGGTTGATATTTTGTTTATTGTTTCCATAAATACTGTGATTAAAAATTCATGTCCAAATACAGCAAGGTTGAATGCACTGATATCCGATTATGAATGACTGATTTTGTATAGCGTTAAACGCAGATGTCAACATAATTTCAATTACAAAGCAGCTGCCAGTGCAGGTCTATCGGCGCTTTCATAGCCAACTTTCGCGGACATGGAAAAATCGATATCGGCCAATTTTACCTGCATTTTTTTATATATAATTATGAAGGGCCTAGGTAAATAAACGCTTATAACTTCATCAATTTTCAGAATTGAAAATTATCTCAAGTGAGGTAAGAAAATTCAATTTATTCTCTTTCAAATGAACTTAGTTTGAAAAAATTCGAAAAAGAAACTTTTGGTCCTTTTTTAACTTAAAAATTGTAGGTATGGTTTATATAGAATAAAGAGGAAAAACGCATTTTCCGAGGTCAAAAACTGTAATATTTGTTTAATTTTCTTTCTTTGTGTTGAAAAGTCAAAATTATCTCAAGTGGAGTGAGTTACTTTATTCATTTCTCTTTCAAATGGTATAATTTTGAGGCGTTTAAAAAAATAAACTTTTGGTCCTTTTTACAGTTTTTTAATGCCACTATCCTATTTTTTTCTTTTTCCGTGAACGTTCGGATTATGCCGGACTTTGCCGATATTGGCCGAGTCTTACTGTTAGATACGCCAGCCGGGTATCTTTATTGTGTTACGTAATGTTTCATTGACAAACGGACCCCCTGCTATGTTTATGATATACATGTATCCACATGATTATACACTGGAATTTATACCCGGGTTGTTTTCAGATCGAATACCGTTTGATCCTGACAGAATCCTTAAGATGTTTTATTATGTATCCTATTTATCTAAAAGACCAGAATTTAATACTTATGACATTATTTCCTTTTACAATGATTAAGATTGACATGTGAAATAAGAAAATGAACGTTTGATGATTTTTTCAACTTTTCAGCTTTTTAGAAATTAATGCCTTATATTTTTTTTTCTGGCGACAGCTCACAAACTGATGTTTCCTTGCTTTTTTCACATAGGTCTTTAAACTGTCGTATCACACAGAAGGCCTTGAAAACATTGAAGAAAAAGATTTTAAAGCTGGTTGCCAACATTTTCTCATTTTTTTTACACTATTTTTAACCCAATAAAAGATAAGTTCCACTTTTTCCATGCTTTATTTGTCTTAAGAAAATTACTTCATTGTGAACAAGTCTGAAATTTTGTCTTTTGGTAAAGATTCAAATAAAAAGCTTAACCTGTTATTGTATAAATACGGCATCTAACGACCCTGCTGTTGATTGTTTAGGATAAAATATGGAAACAGGCGCATTATCTTTTTACAAGTTATCTTCTACTTTTCAAACAATATTGTCTACATCACGCAATCGGTTTATCCTGCAAAGAGTATTTACCATTCAAAGAATGACAACACTAGATCAAAATTGACAACTTTTCTTTAACATAAATCAAATAGTTTCTCCCTTCTTTCAAATGTCTCCCACCTTTAACATCTTTAATATTTTAATTGTTCATTGGAAGAATTAGCCTAAACACTGAGGTTCTTCCATCTTTAAAACGATGCAACCTGCAAAAAGCATAACCGCTATGAGTGAATAAAAGATGGAAAAAAATGACATAGACCATGCATGTACACGGAAATGGGAATAATACAAGCTACTTCTCCTTTACCAGTAACTTAAAAAGTTACCTGCTGCATAATCAGTATTTATTATTTCAAGAGATAGTACTCAATCAACCTTGTATTAAGAATGACCTACATGTATCTTGGTTTGAAAACGGTTTTTAACACAGCTTGCTGGTGAATTCTACTGATGATTAGTTGAAATGACACCATACATAACTTTTTTAGAGAAAGAAATATCATTTTATCTTTATCATGCCTGTAAGCGGCGCTAGACTGTAGCATCGGATCAGTTCACAAGTGCTGATCTGTTACTTTCAACAGGAACCTTTTAGTAACTTTCTGTTGAGTCTCGAGCACATTTTCCCCCCATTTCGGATGCAATAAAAAGAATCTTAAGTATATACTTCTGCAGATTTTTAAACTTGTGTGATAATACCGGTAATATAGCTTGGACCTACTTTTATGTATAAAAATATAGTTTAGTGCATAGATAGACCTAAGTTGTTCCAAAATACTTATACTTAAACAGCTCTAAGACTCACTCAAAATGGAAACATCTTAGTACATTTAATACATTTATTGATAGTAGTAGACATTGTAAGCAAATGCAACATCCCTCATTAAGCCAAAATACAAATCGGCGCCACACAGTACCATTTTCTTTTATTTGTTCGATGAAAACCAACTTTGAATGAATGCCGAATCTGTAACTTTTCGTCTGCGTAAAACCATGAAAATTTACTCTAATGGTTCTGAGCAGCCGGTGAAATTATTTTATGTGCTATAACAGTTTTATTTCTCCGCCTTCCCAACCTTTTTTCTTTTAAAAATCGTAGAAAGCAGAAATTATAAAAATCAAAACCATCAAACCACACATGCACACAAAAGACAAAGTTTACCCAATCAAGATATAACCATTAGCTATTTACTAAACGACAAAATATATTATGATTCTTTTTCTTTTTTTTTTGTCAATTTGAAAGAACTTACAGACGAAAAATACCCTTTCGAAAGGGTAGAAAACACTGTGGGAATCGTAGGAAACATGTTATATACGATCCCTAGGAAAAATGAGAAATTGTCCACCACAAGTATTTTCTCCTGTCCGTGCTTGCTTTTTCAGGGTCGGATTGGTCTTTCTTTCTCAGGGTCGGATAGGTCATGTAACTGCCACAGAAAGCAAATCTTCTCATAAAAAAAACCGAATGACGAAATTTTGGACACCACCAAGTTAAAAACATATGCAGACAACAAAATAAATGCAACTCAAATTATAATGTCTGTCTTTGAAAAGGTAGAACATTTTAGGAACAGGAGAAAATTTTCTCCCTCTCCGGCAAAGTTTATAAAAGCCTTTTTTCTCAGGTCCGTTAGATTGCTGTAGTGTGAAACTGGTATTCTCAAAACGCCGAATTTTCTGCTGAATTCAACTTGTTGATTTTGCTATGAATATCAAAGATTTTTTTTTCTAACCAAAATAATTTTCGACATATAGAATCGATCAGGTCCAAGATCAGACAGCTTGTTTTGTGCAGCCTGTTATAAATCTACAATGTCAGCAAAAGTGCATTTGAACGGATTAGATTTCAGGATCAGACTACCAAAAGTGCATTTGTCGAGAGCAGTTTTAGGACCGATCAGTTTATGTCTCAGAGAATCAAAACTTAACCCTTAATCCGAGGATAAATGAATTACAAACCGAAAAATAATGCTGAAACATAACAATTTCAATGTTCTTTTCTCAAGAAAAATCTCGCTTTATCAGGAGGTGTTGTTCCAATATGCTGTTGAGTCTAATAAGGGTGCGCATTATGTGCAGTCTGATACTGATATTCAAGAGCCACACTGGTTTAGGTTAGGTTAAATCAGAAAAAAAAAATGCCAGGACAGATATATCGTCTAGGCAAGGATTGTGAATTTGAAGCAGGCCACTGTTACGTAATGTTACGGTTCTCTTATCTTTTATCGCTGCAGGCTATTGAATTTCGATTACTTGTATACACGATGTAAGTTCGCCAAACTCCGGAAACTCCCGGACCTTTACGTATGATATCGATTTTTTTCATCGATTTGTTGATATGCGAGACTGCTGATAAGGCATGTCCTTGAAAGTTGGCTATGCCTGGAATTCTTACAAAAGTTTTCAACATAACGTTGTTTACATGCCATTTTTCTGCTTTTCTACATAACCCTCGCCGACACAACAGCCTTCGACGAAAGAGGAATGAATCTTACTGCAATGACTATCATCAGTCGTCGAAAAGAAATTGGCAGAGTAGGGAATCGAACCAGCAACTATCTGTTCTCAAGTCCTGTACTGAATGAGATACCGAGACCTTTTGATAACACCTACTGCCGGTAATGAAACCGGTTTGGATTCTTACAAGATGCTTTAGAAAAATAATCCATTTATATCAGGCGAATTAGAATGCCGGTTTTGAGTCTTTATTTAAATTTTGTACATTTGTGCAGATATCACCTTTCTTCATGCACTGTCTGTTTTTCAATCACTTTGATTTCTATCCCAAATAGAAGCCTCGAAGACCTTATGTCACTGAACATGGCTAAATATATTGAACGTCTTTTTTTTGCATGAAACAGACATACATAAGAAATCGGGTCCCTATAAACTGAGAAACGGAACCGAAACGAAACGCAACGAAACGAAACGAAACGCAACGAAACGGAACGAAACGTTACGAAACGAAACGAAACGGAACGAAACGCAACGAAACGGAACGAAATAGAACGAAACGGAATGGAACGAGAACGAAACGGAACGAAACGAAACGAAGTGCATTTTTTGGTACAAAATCAAGCAGAAGGAAAACATAATTTGTTTTTGTAAATAACCCAACTTTTGATTGCCGAAATTGTTACGAAGTAAGACTTAAAATTTTGACGGCGCACTATGATCGTGATACTTGGGTGAATTTTGACAATTTAAATGAAGACATTTTATTTTAATGTTGGTTTGAGTGAACTTAGAATATTGTTTACTTTGTTATGACATAAATCTCCAATAAAATGTTCTTCATGTTTCTGGCCATCTCCGGGAGCCAAGGTTACGATCACTACATAGACCTTACCTTGGCTGACTGAGCCCGATTTCGAGATTCCTGCGATGCGCCCTCTATTACACCCTTTACATCATATTTCTAAAGGCCAATGAAATATCGGTTTACAAACCGCTTACGAATACACATGAAAGCGATAAGCAGACATCCACGTGGGTTTCCATGTTTGCCTTCTATTCGAAAGGTAGTGATCTTGACCTATTTTTATCAAAGATGAAATGCTACGAGCGATTTCATCCGTTGCAGTTAGGGCTGGCTGCATCCAATGAAAAAGCGTATTGGGGGAAATGTAAAAATCCCGCCAAGGGTAGAGTAGCGTAGTGAATCGTCAGCCTTGGCTGGCAAAGATGGTTTTTGGCAGCCATCAGTACTGCAAATACGTCGCAGTCTGGTTGATATTTTGTTTATTGTTTCCATAAATACTGTGATTAAAAATTCATGTCCAAATACAGCAAGGTTGAATGCACTTATAACCGATTATGAATGATTGATTTTGTATGGCGTTAAACGCAGATTTCAACATAATTTCAATTACAAAGCAGCTGCCAGTGCAGGTCTATCGGTGCTTTCCTGGAATTTCTTACAAAAGTTTTCAACATAACGTTGTTTACATGCCATTTTTCTGCTTTTCTACATAACCCTCGCCGACACAATGGCCTTCGACGAAAGAGGAATGAATCTTGCTGCAATGACTATCATCAATCGTCGAAAAGAAATTAGCAGAGTAGGGAATCGAACCAGCGACTATCTGTTCTCAAGTCCTGTATAGTACTGACTGAGCTACCGAGACCTTTTGATAACACCTACGGCCGGTAATGAAACCGGTTTGGATTCTTACAAGATGCTTTAGAGAAATAATCCATTTTATATCAGGCGAATTAGAATGCCGGTTTTGAGTCTTTATTCAAATTTTGTACATTTGTGCAGATAGCACCTTTCTTCATGCACTGTCTGTTTTTCAATCACTTTGATTTCTATCCCAAAATAGAAGCCTCGAAGACCTTATGTCACTGAACATGGCTAATTATATTGAACGTCTTTTTTTTTGCATGAAACAGACATACATAAAAAATCGTCGAGACCGGGACAGACGATTTTGATTGATTGACTGATTCTAGATTAAACACCGCTTTCAAACAGCTCACAGATTCATGTATTGTGAGTTCCACCAGTACATGGCTAGGGTTCTGAATGATCTTGCCACAAAAAAGCCAGTGGATCCAGTGAGGATTGAGCCCAAAGCCTCCAGGTCACAAGTCCTACACTTTACTACTGAGCAACTCAGGACCCTGGAAAATGTTAGGTTTGAAATTATTTTTCTAAGAGAAATTATGTCTGCGGCATATGTACAATTCATTTTAAGGTTTCTGGATACATCAAAAGTTTTATGCACTATTTTTCCCTTTCAGTCACTGTTTGAAACCTTCCAGTTTGCTCTGTCCTAGTTCATTTTAAATAGAAATAGAGGTTTCTTAAAAAGTACATAAAGAAATTTTAACTAACAGTAGCCCCAAGAGATGACTTTAAAATAAGTTAATACTAACTTACAGTTCACAAAATATACAATGATCCATGCTCCGGCAAAGGGGGGCTTAATATATCTCCGTGATGCATGATACCAAGTAGGTCCTCGCACCATTTTAGATCCATGAAGTCTTTTTTTGTGTGTAACTTTACACTGTAACATGAAGTATTCTGGTCCTATGACATGCAGAAAAGTGACCAATAGGGAAAGGTTTCGGCTCACGTCACCCTGCGGGGACTGCGCAGGCTGACCTGGGTGGATACTGTTTACAGTTTACGGATTCGTTAAGCTCTCTTTTACAGAATATTGTTCAAATTAAGAATTAAAACCCTGGGAAAAAAACATACTTGAAATATTCCAACGCTTGATTTTATCGACTGTATAGTGTCTAACACCATTTTCAACATTATTGTGTGGCGTCCGTGGTCGTAGGGTTGAGCGTCGGCCTCATAATCATCAGGTCCCGAGTTCGATACACGGGAGCGGGTGTCAGCTTTGGGATTTTTCATTAGCCCACACATTTGGCGCGAGTACTGGTTTAGTTCCGAGGAAGCAGAATAGCGAGAGATAAGTACAAGTTGTAAGAACTTGTTTTTGAATCGATGTAAGATAAAAATGTTTCATCTAAACATTATATCAGTTGTATTGCTGCATGGCGCAATCTGTGCAGGCTGATCTTAATTGAAAATGTTTGCTAGTTAGTCAATATTCTACCTAGTCAATATTCTACCTGTCAAAGGACCAGTGTACATCGTGATTCAGGCAGCTTTTAAAAAAAGAAGGAAATTATGTATCCATAATAATACGATGACCTACTTGGTATCATGCATAACTGCGAGGCATTAAACCCCCTTTTGCCAAAAGCAAGGCTCGTGTCTAATCGTAGTGTTACATTTTCAACAATATGCACAACAAAGAGGAAAGAGATGAAATTGCTTGGGTGGTAAAAACAATAAAAAACGTCAGCAGAGTCAACCGATGCAGTCATAGAATTGAAATCGTATGAAAAGTGGTGTAAGACGCCTTACAACCCAAAGGCCAGCTAAAATTTGTTAAGCTATGCCGAGATAGCGACGGTCACAGACCTGCCGTGACCAGGATTCGAACCGGAAATGTCGGCTACTTCGCAAAGCACTAACCACCATACGATCACAGCTCTCATTGCAGAACAGATATGACCTCAGTTTTCGATTCAAACATGAAAGAAACAAACCCCTTGTTATAAAATCACGAGTTTCACCGCCGCTAAAGGAGAATACTAGTACTTTTGAAAATGTTTTAAGAAAAGGATAAAATGTTCGTTACCAGCATTTTCTCTCTTTACTACAATGTCTTAAGATCTAACGCCCTATACAACATGAGTTGTATCGTTGCATGCATCGCTACATTGGGCCCGGCCGGATAGCTCAGTGGTTAGCGCATCAGACCCGTGATCTGGACCTGGTCAGTACTGGTGTGAAAAAGCCAGGAAACACATTAGTGCGACACTGACCGCCATGATATGACCTACGCTGTTAAAAAGGCATTAAACTCTAATACAAACCAAACAAAATCGCTGCATTACACCTATCTGTGTTTTCCTGCAGTTCTTTTTACAAGTACTTCGAGAGTAATATTCTTCCCACTGGCTGCTCTTAAACAATTACTATCGGTGATCACTGGAGAGAGAGGAATGAATCCTGTCGCAATGACTATCATCAATCTTTGGAAAGAAATTTGTCGAATGGATATTTGAACTGGCGACCCATGTTTTGAAGTCCTGTACGCTACCAACTGTGCTACCCAGGCTCGCCATATTCCGGCGCCCTGTGATAATACTCTGATACCATAGTGACAGAACAAAATTAAATTTTCCCTACACGTCAAATATTTAAAATTGCACCTAATATGCTTTTTGTGCAACCTCAAAACCACACTCCCTTGTAGAGGATTATCGTTTGAAGTGCTTAATCTTGACTTTGACCAGATTTTCAATGCAAAATAATCGCAAAAATTCAGCGACATAATCCTTTCTGTACCTTACATACACTGTGGGATAAAACAATTGGAAACAGTACAACAGAAAAACGATAAATTGAGACAAAAAAATAAGTTTAAAAATAAAAACGCTGCTAGATTTCATTTCGTTTCATTCCGTTTCGTTTCGTTCTCGTTATATTCCGTTTCGTTCTATTTCGTTTCGTTTCGTTCCGTTTCGTTGCGTTTCGTTCCGTTTCGTAACGTTTCGTTCCGTTTCGTTGCGTTTCGTTTCGTTTCGTTGCGTTTCGTTTCGGTTCCGTTTCTCAGTTTATAGGGACCCCTTCGTAGCCCACTGTCTTACCTTGTTTCAACTATGATTACTTTGAAGTTCACCTGAATCTAACTTGTCAGTGAGAGACTTTGTGATCACTCTGTCCAGTGTCATTCAGGCGTTAGTTAGCATAGAAAGAGGGGCAAAACTTCACATTTAGAATGAAAACTCTTTGATCCTTTACCTTATGAACATTTAAGTACAATTTTATGAACTGATTAATATTTATTTACAGAACTTCAGGTATGAATCAATGTATACTTCTTGGCCATGCGGAATGTGAAAAGTCTGACATACATTATTGTTTGAGCTAACAGAGGTGACCCTGATCAGACAGATGTACAGGAGCTGTCTGATCAGGGTCACCTCTGTTTGAATTCATGTCTAAATGAGTCTATATATGCTAAGGGATAAAGCAACTTCTGTAGTGAAGTGCAACTCAGCAAAAAGGTGTTGGCACCTACGTAGAGCAAACGATGTTATATTTACGTGTAAATGTATAATTTTATTTAATGCTTAATCCTTTCCAAAAACAAGCCGAGGTTTTTACGTGCCTGCAGTAAAAGTCTTTTGAAAACACTGTGGGAAAAGGAGAAATTGCTTGTAACGAGCTATTTCTCCTTTTCCCACAGTGTTTTCTACCCTTTTTGAAAACTTTCTGCAATTTTCTCCAAATCAAAAATTGTCGTCTGCAAACTCTTTCGGTTTGGAAGGGTCCAAAATTTATTGTCTGGGAAAGGATTAATGGGCTACATTACGGAACATCATGAATTTGGCAGCATGAGTTGAACTTGAGCAGAACGCATAAACTCTAGAAATTGATTGAGTGCCGAATGAAAACCATTCTAGGATCGCTATTAGAAAATGTAATGGGAAAAGGAGAAATTGCTTATCACATGCAATTTCTACTTTTTCGCCAATATTTTAAGAAAAATATGTCAGAAAGGTTATGCAAAAGATTATTGGATAAATGATAAATCTATATTTACATGAACACAAAGAGTGGAATGGAATGGGAACATTCATATTAGGGGATGGGAATGATTGGAGTGGAATGGCATTAATTGTCAAATTCATGATGTTCTGAATTGTATTATAATGTCATTAATCAAGTGATTTCGTATTGGCCCAGTTACAGGTCCGAGGTTAGCCGTATTGGCCCGAGGCCGAAGGCCAATTCGGCTGACCGAGGACCTGTAACTGGGCCAATACGAAATTACTTGATTAATAACAATTTTATTAATTAACCCTTTACTAAACAATCTCTGGTTTTTACCACACTGAAAAAGAAGCCTTCTGAAAACATTGTGAGAAAAGGAGAAAATGCTGGTAACCAGCATTTTCTCCTTTTTCCCACAATGTCATCCACCCTGCTGGAAACAAATATCAATTTGGGTTACGTTTACTTTGCCGCCTCCTTGAACGTGATTGGCTAAAAGTAAGCGCAGACGCTCACGCCACTGAACTTTTTTGACAAATCACTTCAAGGATTTCTGTATTGGTCGCGGGTCATTAATACTGATACGAGGTCAACTGTATTGATCGGAGGTCAAGTCGTATTAAGCCGGGGTCACGACCTGTGTACTATACGAAATCAGAAATGCGACTGGTATCGCGTGGACCGGTTTCCATGTATAACTTCTATATATCCAACAGTTAATTAATAAATTACTGTATGAATTTTAAATTATCATTGTGATTCATTAGATTTTCATGAGTTGGTAGAATATGTTTTGATGGAAAGAGAAATAGCTGGAAATAAGCATTTCCTTCTTTTGAGAAAAATGTTTATAGATACTGTCTTCTTTGTGGTATTAATATGTTGTCTTTATCAGGGAAATGACTATGCCTTCCGAAACGTGCAAACCAGTCGCAGCTTGCTAGTTAAGCCTATATCAGACAACGATTTTAGATTTCTTCCAAATTGAAAGCTTTTGAAGAGGACTATAATTATGTAGAGGAAGCGGAGGAAAGAGCTCCAAATATGTAGAAAACATTGTGGAAAAGGAAGAAATAAGCAATATCTCCTTTTCTCATGAGGTCATGAAAACACTGGAATTTGTGGTAATAGGTAAAATTGCAGCAGACAACTTTTGAAAGCATTAAGGCAGAAGTAAAAAAATTCTCATATCAACCTTTCAATGGTTTCATGTACCATTTGCATATCAAATGGAAATCCTGAAAGATCTTCCATACGTGTACAAAATTTAAAGATGTCGGGTACAGAATTTAAAAACAAAAAAACGGGGCACCTTTAGCTCCTCTGTCACACATTTTCACAAAATTTCTGCTGTAGTATACATTGACTTGTTTGTTGTCTAGCTGTGACTTAATGCATTTCTACAAGAGAAATCTTTTGAAAACCTAATGGCCAAAGAAGGTATTGCTCAAAATGAGCAATATCACCCTAGGCCATAAGATTTCAACCTTCTTTTGCAGTCATATAAAAATTCTGATTGTTTTCAGCTATCTACACCTACAGTTTTGCAGCAGATTTGTTACCTTGAACACTTTTCCAAAGGACAAACTTTTAGATTCTTCCATTTAGGTGACAATTTAAAATTTGTTGTATATGAATTGTACATGTCTGCATTGTGGGAAAAGAAGTCCTTGTTTATGATGAACATTTTCTCCTTTCCCACAATCTTTCTATGATATCAGAGAGTTGGAATTCATTAATATTACATTATGATTTTTTGTCTGTAGACTCTTTCTTTTGGGAGGAGAGCCCAAAAGTATTAACTAGTAAAGTATTAAACTGTTAGAGTGTTATACATGCTCACGAATGTGAAAAGGGCATACAGAGTTACCCTTTTCCATAGGTCCGAACTGGTTAAGTTTTGCGCTAAAGTCCATTTCCTTAAAACTATATGCGTATTGGGCATACGTGTATCACACAAACAATTTCTACTATTTTGCTCTGCTGGGTAAAGGCCATACGAGCTTGGCTTCCTTTAGACTTTTTCTTATTTACGCGATTAAGTCTACAATTTTAGTTTGTTTCTGAAACTTGCACAGCATGTTTGTTTCAACAGGGGCTTGAAGCGTAATGAAAATGAGGAAAACCCGTCTTGGAAAAGTAGCCGTTTATAGTCGAAAAATTTCAATTCTTGTATACCAGATAAAACCCGCATTTTCAGCCCAATTCTTTAGAAACTTATTCGGAGTGTCTTTGACGTCAAAGGCATAAACTCTATTTAGAATGAAGAAATTCCATTGGGCAATACTGGAAAAGTAGTCATTTTGCTTATTTCTCTTATTTACACAAAGTCCACACATTTCAGTTGATTGCTGTGAAACTTGCACAGACTGAATATGTTATGATAAACAGTAATCCGAAAATGTAGGAAATTTGTTAAATATTGTGAGAAGAGGAGCAATTTGAGATTTTGGATATGTGACTGATTAAGAGAGATAATTGGCGCATAACTAGGAATATGCAGTATAAGCCTAAAATCAAAATTAGATTAAATTTATGAATGAATTTGTTGTAATGGTCAATAACCCAATTAAAGATAGGTAATTATTGGTCTAGCTTGTATTAAACTTGATGATAGAGACATTTAGTAAGTACAAACATAAATCAGATCTTACACAGCTGTATACATGTATTAATAATCAGTTTCTTTTCAGCAAATAGGCTTCAGGTTAATATGCATCAATACATAAATAAGGTTTTGCATATTCTTTACAGTGGACAGACATTGATTAATAAACGTTTACCTCATGTACATTCCTCAGCAGGATTAGGCTTCACATGGGAAATGGAGAAATTGCACATTCAGGTTAAATTTTCCTTTTTCCAAAATGTTTTCTACTCTGCCAGAAAATTCTGGAGATATTTTCCCACTTTTTAGCTCACCTAACCATGAAGTGGTCAAAGGTGAGCTATTAGGATCGATGAATGTCCGTCATTCATCCAAAATTAGTTTGTTAACAGTCTATAGCCTTCATTTATTCATCAATCCTAACCAGACTTGGGCAAAATGTTAATGACTATAAAATCTCGAAGGAAATTTATTTTGAGCTAGATTAAACTAGTAAATCTAGAATTACCTCCCTTGAATTTGAAAGTATGCTATATTTTACCTTTGTCACACTCTAACGCCTTCATGTCTTCATCAATCCTAACCAAACTTGGTCAAAATGTTTATAATTATAAAATCTCAAACGTGTTTGATTTTGAGTTGGATCGAAGAAAGTTCAGAGTTATCCCCTCTTGAATTTGAAAAAAAATGCTATATTTCACGTTGTCAATACTCCGGCACCTTCATGTTTTCCCACTAATCTTAATAATACTTAACCAAAATGTAAATGACTATAAAATCTCGAACGAGTTCGATTTTGAGCGGGATATGATCAGTAAGTCCATAGTTATCTGCCTTTGAATTCGAAAAAAAAAAAAAAAATAGCATATTTCACCTTTTTTAACATTCCACCACCCTCTCTTTCTGTAAAATGGTCCTTAAACTTGGTCAGAATGTGCGTCTAAATAATATCTCAGCCAAGTTTGAAATGGGGTCACATCTGTCTAGAAAGTAGGTCACTAGATCCAATTTTAGAAAAAAACCTTTTGTGCACTCTCAAGGCAATTTTGTGTCCGATGTTCGTGAAATTTGGTCAGAACATTTGTTTTAATGGTATATAGGCCAAATATGGATCATTTCCGTCCAGAATTTTAGTCACTAGGTCAAATCTTACAAAAACCTTGTGCGCTCTGTAAAGGCCATGTTTTCTGTCCAATGTTCATGAGACTTGGTCAGAATGTTTGCCTTAGTGATATTTAAGCAGTTTCAATATGGGTCAAGCTCGTTGAAAAAGTAAGTCAGTTGGTTAAATCTTACAAAAACCTTGCGTGCACTCTAGAGGCCTTATTTTCTGTCCAGTCTTCATGAAATTTGGTTTACATATTTATCCTATTTTATAAATATCTAAAACGAGTGTGAAAATGGGTCGTGTGCTTCCAGAAAATAGGTCACTAGGTAAAATCTTAAGGAAACCTGTAGAGCCCACATTTTTTGTCAAATTTTCATGAAACTTGATCAGAATGTTTGTCGTAGTGATTTCTCAGACAAACTTTAATATGGTTTATGTCAGTCTAGAAAGTAGGTCACGAGGTCAAATATTAGAAAAACTTTGTGTGCACTCAAGAGCTCACATTTTGTCCAATGGTTATAAAATTTGGTCAGAACATTTGTCTTCATGACATCTTAAAGAAATTTAAATATTGGTCAAGTCGGGTCAAAAAATAGGTCACTAGGTAAAATCTTAGAAACATCTTGTGTGCGCTCTATGAGGTCACATTTTTTGTCTAGTATTATTAAAACTTGGGCAGAATGTTTGTCTGGATGATATCTCAGATAAGTTCATCATGTCTTCATCAATCCTAACCAAACTTGGTCAAAATGTTTATAATTATAAAATCTCAAAGGTGTTTGATTTTGAGTTGGATCGAAGAAGAAAGTCCAGAGTTATCCCCTCTTGAATTTGAAAAAAATGCTATATTTCACGTTGTCAATACTCCGACACCTTCATGTTTTCCCACTAATCTTAAAGGTGGCCATTCAGATTTTGGGACGAAAATTGTACAAAAATGCAAAAAAATCATCCTTGTACTCTCAAAGCATTTTAATTTTCATTCATAACACCCCTGTAGTCGAACACCGTCCAACAACACGAGAAGTTAGAGATTTACTACAGCCCAAAGTCGACACTGACGGGAGACACATTCTATTTTTAGATCAATTCGCTCATTTACATACAGGAATACACAGACGAAGTTTCAAACATAGCGTCCCAAGAAGACATTATGGAAAATAATTATTACACGTTTGTTATGTAAATGAATTTAAGCGTTATGAGTCACATGCTAGTCATTAGGCATTCCTGAAATGCTTTATTGATTTTTGCCGCGAAATCTAAAAAATACCTTTTAAGAGGCTACGTAGCCTTTTAAGGGAATGCCATCAAAAGATTTTTTTTTTGTAATTTTATAAATCAATTATTGCTGATTTGTATTACTTTTTCATATGATTTTCAGTGATATTTATATTTTATTAACTTTAAGAGATATAAAAATTCTAAATACCCACCTTTAATTATACTTAATCAAAATGTAAATGACTATAAAATCTCGAACGAGTTCGATTTTGAGCGGGATATGATCAGTAAGTCCATAGTTATCTGCCTTTGAATTTGAAAAAAAAAAAAAAAAGCATATTTCACCTTTTTTAACATTCCAGCACCCTCTCTTTCTGTCCAATGGTCCTTAAACTTGGTCAGAATGTTTGTCTAAATAATATCTCAGCCAAGTTTGAAATTGGGTCACATATGTCTAGAAAGTAGGTCACTAGATCCAATTTTAGAAAAACCTTTTGTGCACTCTCAAGGCAATATTTTGTGTCCGATGTTCGTGAAATTTGGTCGGAACGTTTGTTTTAATGGTATATAGGCCAAATATGGATCATTTCTGTCCAGAATTTTGATCACTAGGTCAAATCTTACAAAAACCTCGTGCGCTCTGTAGAGGCCATATTTTCCGTCCAATGTTCATGAGACTTGGTCAGAATGTTTGCCTTAGTGATATTTAAGCAGTTTCAATATGGGTCATGCTCGTTGAAAAAGTAGGTCAGTTGGTTAAATCTTACAAAACCCTTGCGTGCACTCTAGAGGCCTTATTTTCTGTCCAATCTTCATGAAACTTGGTTTACATTATTTGTCCTATTTTATAAATATTTAAAACGAGTGTGAGAATGGGTCATGTGCTTCCAGAAAATAGGTCACTATGTAAAATCTTAAGGAACCCTTGAATGCCCTGTAGAGCCCACATTTTTTGTCAAATCTTCATGAAACTTGATCAGAATGTTTGTCGTTGTGATTTTCAGACAAACTTTAATATGGTTTATGTCAGTCTAGATAGTAGGTCACGAGGTCAAATTTTAGAAAAACCTTGTGTGCACTCAAGAGCTCACATTTTCTGTCCAATGGTCATGAAATTTGGTCAGAATATTTGTCTTCATGACATCTTAAAGAAATTTAAATATTGGTCAAGTCGGGTCAAAAAATAGGTCACTAGGTAAAACCTTAGAAATACCTTGTGTGCGCTCTATGAGGTCACATTTTTGTCTAGTATTATTAAAATTTGGACAGAATGTTTGTCTGGATGATATCTCAGATAAGTTCGAATATGGATCAGAAAGTAGGTTACTAGGTCAAATAAAAAAAACCAAGCAATTTCGTTGAAATGATATCCCCCGCCGAAAAAGACTTTTTTTTATACAAACGTATAGGAGGTATTCTGTTTTGCATGTACATGTGGCCTTTTTGTTATTGGTCCATGATGAAATTATACATTAAGCTCCCTTGTTCCATGGCACAGGATTTCATTACATTAAAAAAATATAAAAGAGGTCCATAACAGGATTATACATTAAGTATCCTTTTGGCAGAACTTGGCATTTCATAAAAGTTGGAGATACACTGACAAAAAATTAAATTTGACATAAAGTCCCCTTTTTCCATGATACAGTGATAAATTTCAAAACCCTGACAACATGTGCTAGGTCGCATGATCTGTGAAAATCTCGTCCAAATCTGTTGAGATATGTTCAGTAATTAAAGAGATACAGGTGAAAAATGAAATTATAACATGATGCAGCTACAAATCCCAAAACCTTGACAATATGGCGTAGGTCACATGATCATGTGAAAATTCCATCCAAATCTGCCAAGAAATGTGGGAGGTGTTGTGTTAGGTCACATGATAATGTAAAAATTCCATTCAAATCTACCAAGAAATGTGGGAGGAGTTGCCTTCACAAGAAATAGAATAAAATAAAACATGAAGCCCCCTTTTTTCATGATGCAGCCACGAATTGCAAAACCTTGAGAATATGCAATAGCTCAGATGATAAGAAACATTCTGTGAAAATACCATTGAATTCTGTCAAGAAATATGCGACGAGTTGCATTCACAAGAAATAAAATGAAATCAAACATGAAGCCCCCTCTTTTCATGACGCAGGTACAATTGCAAAATGTTGACAATATGCAATAGATGACATGACAATAAATTTTCTGTCAAAATTCTATTCAATTCCGTCAAGAAATGTGGAATGAGTTGCCTTCAAAAGAAATGGAATGAAATATAACCTGAAACCCCCTTTTTCCATGACACCTTATTACAAAAACAAGGGAAAATAACTGTGGTGTTGCACGGTCAATGTAGGTGAAACTTTTCTTCCTGCATTTCCTAATGGAGGTTGGCAGATGTGACAAGTTCCATGTAAAAACTTTGTATAGATTTGAAGAGAAGACTCCAAACATTAAAAGTGTACTTAAGTGTAACTTAAGTGAAACTTAAAATCGCTCTCAGTCGGCCATTTTGCATCGAATAAAAAAAACAAAAAAATTGTCTCGGGAGAATGGGTCATTGTACATGTGTGTAAAGTTTCACCCAATTCCGTCCAATGGTATTGGATATTTTTGCCGGGACGGACACACGGACGGACGGACGGACGGACGGACAAAGCTAAAACTATATCCCTCCGCCTACGGCGAGGGATTAAAAAAAAAAAAAACCTTGGCCTGATTTGATTAAATATTAGAAAGACGTGAACACTCTGGCGGCTGCAAGATTGTTCACATTATAGCCTTAGAATATATTATGATTTCCAACGCTGAGAATGTCAAACCATTTTATTTCATGACTTAATGCATCAATGACAGATAAAACTCGATTCAAGTAATATGTCCTCTTGATCTCAGGTGAGCGACCGTGGGCCTCTTGTTATGTCTTTCCTTCATTTGCTTTCTAATTTAGAGATCAAAAAAAAAAAAAAAAATTAATAGGTAAAAGGTTTAAGTTGCAGTGGCAAGACTTTTATCTCTGTGCCATTAGTCATACTGACAACATTGTTTTTGACTTGCATTGTTTCAAACGCCGTTTCCTCCTGAATATCAAACACTTGATAAACAGTGTAAATATTCTTTCTAACAAAACCACTTAAACTATTTTTGTATCTTCACCAGCAATAGTGATGAGCCATTTTCAAGAGCACTGTTGATATATATTTTTTTTTAATTACTCGTCTCATCAAACAGATAAGATGGGAGCCATTCGACATTACAGCTTGTCTTCATCTCTGTCAATTCCTGCACATGCACCGTATTGCCGCAGCCTGTGCTGGGCCTGGTCGGTCTTCAGGTGTTTGCTGCAATTAATACAACGTATTTTGTTATTTGATAACAACTGTGGTTTACGTTGTTCAAGAATTGAACTCAATATTTTCTGAAACTGAATTACTTTGTTACATCACTGAGTGATAATTGAAAAGCTTTAAGCAACTTTCATCGTAATTCCAGTTATATCACTTCGACAAGTCAATCATGCATGTAGCCTACGTAGCAGGTTTCACGAATAGCATGCATGTTTACCTTATAAACAATAAATAGACAACGAGAAAAATATGATTATAAATTTTTACTGAGTAGATTAAATGGAATTGTTCATAGGTGGTATTTTTTCTCCACAATAAAAATTAGCAAGAATCTGTGAAAAGGGAACTGTATTCATCTGCGAAAGTATAGTTCTTAACCAGGTGAATATCAGCCCGAGTAGTCCGCGCAGGCTGATTGGTCTGAAACTTTTCGCCATTGGTCAATGTTCTATTTGTCAAAGGAGCAGTGTACCCTAAGGTTCAGTCGCTTGATATACGAGAAAGATTTTTAGGATCGATATTTTATGATAGCTTCATGGGTGTGTTTCGCGGAGATGTATGAAGTCTCTTAATTAATAGAGCATGGCTGAATTAAATCTATATGAAGCGTTAGAGACGACCCCGCCACCTTCTACTCATTGCATTATACGGCAAGTATGACCGAATATAATCAGAAAGTCCATTGATATGGCTATGATATTTTTTACTGTGATAAGATGGACAAGACAATGAATTCAAGTTGTGGAAATTAAGAAGGAAAGAAGTGCAATCAATTACCTCAACACTTGATGTAGGCGCGTCCGTCATTTTGGTTGGTTACGTACAATCACGTGACAACTTTAATACATAACCATGACGTTTTTGATCATGTGATAATTACAGAGAAACCCGCTCTATTTTAAAACAGAATTGGCTTCGACTCGGGGATAAAGTGTTTTTCTTCTCCCGAAATACATTATTTCTTACGTTTCGTGATTGTGATTAGTCTCGCTATGTAATAATGTCCTCGAAAAAGAAAAACTATCAATATGCAAGAGGGTTTTTCTCAAAATATGACCATGTCCATTTAATGTATCAATGTTATCCCGCAATTTTGCTTCACCAGTATTTCATACAAACTTTACTATATAACCATCGTCGAAATGAAGACTAGCGGTGAGAAAAGAACAAAAATGTCGAATTAAGCATTATGCATCAGCAGAGAGAAATTCAAACCTAGATTCAAACCTGTAACCCTTTCGGTCTATAGTCCTGCACGCCTCCTTCAACTGTGTCACAGAGGCTTTGATTTTGTATGAAAACAGTCTGTGACTTAGAAAGAATACTACAAGCAGTGCTAATATGGCGAATTTCGGGCACATGCAATGGTGAACCGGCTGCCGGTACTTAACTGAATATTATCTAGGGTAGATGTTTTACTAAATTAACAGAAAACGTTACTTTGAGTAATATTAAAGACAATGTTTATGATTCTGTCCTTTGTTTCAAAATGATGTAGTTTATATGTTGATATTTGAAGTAAAGCACGACAGTAGCGTGTGTTTACGTAACAATGAATAACTGATAGAATGTATTTTGTATAATTTTATTAGCTTGCGTCTTTGAACGAGAGCCAATTATGTTTATGGAAAATGTGCCTACAAAAAAAAAATGCTTTTATAACTCTGTACACTCTTGAACATGCCGAAAGATTTTTTAATGATTCTCCGACACTGATTTTTTTTTTAAATAAAGATTATATCACTGGTGTGTGTAAGATCTATCATATTTATGTGCTAGTATACGTGTTGGTACAAAGGGTCGGAGATATATGCGTTCAAAATTCGAAAGTCGTCAGTTCATTACTGCCTTTCGAAAAAAAAAAAAACGGAAATGCATTTTCTTTCTAGGCACATAGACCGTAATGGTGAGATTTAAATGTGGCATCTAGATAAATCACTAGGAATGTTCGTCAAATGTGACCAAATCTTAAACTTATCTTAGATTTTATCAGAAGAAACATTTTGACCAATTCTGGAATCAATTGAATTGAAGTGTGACCTCTAGAGAGCCTTGGAGTTCAATTTCATGAATTTGACCTGGTTTATAATCAGAATCCTGTGAGATTCTATCACGAAAAATATTATGACCAATTTTCATTTGAACAAAACATGTGACATCTAGAGTGCCCACAAGGTAATTCTTTCATTCAGCCTAGTAACCTAGTTTATGACCCCAGGTAAAACAATTTGGAACTCACTGAACATGTTGTGCACAGAGGGGCTAACAACCTTAGAATATGCCAAACTAGTCTACGCCTTCCAGTTTCAGCAAAGAAGTACTTTTAAGTTTTTGTTCCTATATTCGAACTCGTGGGATAGGGCCACTTTGATCCTGGCTGCATCATTTGAACACAGTTGGTAAAGGTTCACAAGAAGATGCTACATACGAAACAGTAAGAGCCGTCATGTTTTAGAGAAGAATAATTCTTTTTCTTTTTTCCAATGTTCAAACTTATTATCCCCTGGGCAGGGTCAGGTTTGACTCAAAGTTCCAGTTTCAAACATGAATAATTTCAAAACTTTCCTATTTTGTTCCTTTCTTTGAGTTGGTGCACCCCATCCTGGGCCAAGCCAGTCTTGAGCCCAGGGGGCATCATATGAACAAACTTGGTATTGGTCAAATAGGAGATGCTAGATACAACATATCAAAGCTCTATGCCTTCCAATGTCAGACAAGAAGATTTTTTAAAGTTTTCCTACCTTGGCCTCATGTCTTAAACTTGTAACCCCGAGGCGTGGCCAGTTTTGAGCGTAGGGTTATCATATAAATAAACTTGGTAGAGATCTACTAGGAGATGCTACATACTTAATATCAAATCCCTATGAATACTAGTTCAGAGAAAAAAATAATGTTTTCTTTCTTTGTTTCTATGTTTCGAACTTGTGACCACCTGGAATGGGGGTCAGTTTTGAAGATACTTTGTAGAAGTTAAGTAGGAGATACTACGTACCAAATATCAAAGCTGTACTCCTTCCAGTGTCAGGGAACACGGTTTTCAAAAGTTTTTTTTTTCTTTTGGTTGACATGGTAACCGGTATTATGGGTGTAATTCAATTGCTGTCGACACACCAGAAGTATACTGCAATAAAACGGCGACCTAAATGAACTACTTTCCATTTCTACGATGGCTTTAAAGCAACTGGTTATATCGACTATAGAATAAAGAAAACCAGCGGCAAAATTCCTTCTTGCCATTGGCTAGTAGAGACAATAAGTTACCATAAATGCAATGTAACCAAGGTGGTAACACGTGCATTTTACAGAGTTTTCTTTCGCCCTATGACGCAATTAGGTTTAAACATCTGAAATAAGTCACATCTCAAAGGTTATGCAAGTTATGTTGTGTATGTGCTTCAATTTGTCAGGGCAAAAGAACATCTCAGAGGCAGTATGATTCTAAAGGGAAAACCTCTATTCCATAGATAGATTTCGAGGTGATCAGCAGGTGCGTTTAATTTTCATTTATTACTGTTTTACATTATTTAAAAAGTAAAACCCTTTTCCACGGATGTATTTCGAGTTGATAGCCTGGTGCGTTTGATTTCTTTTTTTATTTGATTATTTGCCAGGAAACTCCTTTGTAATCTTTGTTGAATAGGCCCTTGTATAAAGTAGGCACCTGCTGTGTATTTGGTGTTTTGTGGTATTATCTTGCATTAAGACTTTATTACACGAGTTTACAAAAATGGTATTAAGAGATATCAATAACATTTTTTGTAAACCCTTTTGATAAATTTTACCTAAAAAGCCGGTAAATGTCCGATTCTTTTCATTACATAATTATACAAGAATCACATATAATGTGTTAAAATATAGGCATACATGTATAGTGTGTACTGAAATTTAAATGAAGATACATTACGACCGAAAAATCCTTTAACTTTGGTTTTAATCTAAGAACGAGTTAATTAACAACTTTATCATGATAACGTATTTTGACTGTTAATTTCACAAAGGAACCCATGTCAGAAATGTCTTAGAAATGGTATGTATAGTTTCAGCGTCAACTAAATACGGCGCTATTTTCTTATCTAACACATGTTTCTTGTAAGACAAGAAAGAAAATTCTTAATGGTTATGTTTTATTGAAAACAAGGGGAGTTATGTTACGCGCATCATTATACCATCAAGGTCGATACAGTTGTTACAGCAAATTGCAGGAAAATATGATGAAAAGTTTGCCCTCCGTGTAAAGCAGCCAATTTACTCAGATTGTACACGACTGTAAATGACAAAATACTGCAATATTCATAACATTGTAAATCAACTCGCGTTCCGATTTAAACTTAGCGTCGAAAGTATCCAAGTTGGTTAAAATCAATTGTATATTCTCTTCTAAAAGATTAATGATAATTCAAACGATTTGATGTTGTATATCACCAGTGAATATTTTTTGTTACTTTGCTGGAAATGTTTCGTGTTGACCAGTATGGATAAGCATGGATTTACATTCTGCGATGTATGCTCGTGATCAATAGTTTCCCTGCTAAACGTTTTACATATCAAGTAAATTTAAGGCTTATCTTTTTTTCTCTCTCATTTTGTTGTTTTCAAATTCATCTCTTGAGCAAAGTTCTTAAAAACACTGCATCTTAATGGTTAACCCTGTCAGTGACACCAAAAAATAAACTTCACTTATTTCGACGGCTCTGAAATGTATTTAAAGTTACAAAGATTCCAGTTATATAAACTTTACCAGACAAGCGGGCGGTAGATGATAAATCTGACAGCACATTCTATACAGTCTGATCTTCATCTATGCCGACCGCAAAAGTCAACATTTTCGGGGCCGAAAAGCAATCATTTATAGTCTGGATTTCTACAGTTAAAGTTTCCCCTTCCACGTCAAATCTGTGTATGTGTGTGTGTAAGCATTTTATGTGAATTCTTTTAAGTGCTTTGAATGCATTATGAATTTACATGCGAGTAATTTTGTATGTACTCTTTGCAATGAATGAATTTATAAGTAAATATGTATTCTGTCTTGGAGTACATATGTGTGAGTATATATGTGTTTTCATGGATTATTTTAGTATGTATATTTGTGGCAAAATGTATTATGGGCAGATGTTGGTATGTGATAGTTGCACAGTCGGAGGAATACACGTCATGTACTCCATGACAAAAGTATATCTTACTGTAAATCAAAGGACTGATAGTCCTGAGAGTCGCCTGTAGGGTAATGGGTTAGAAGTTTTCACCCTTTTTTGTTGAAATCTATTAAAAGCATTCAAGATACAAAATAACTTAACCACAAGACAGTATTTTATGCAAGCATATTTCTGAGTTGTCATCCTAAAATTCAAAATATCCGTATTAAAATTTACATTTAAAAAATGTGGTGGAAATCAAAATTTAGGCACTAGGACCAGCTTTAATGAGTTCAACGTTTTTTATTCACAGATAACAACCCTTTACAAATAAAGACCAGATTATCTTCTGGTATAGGATCTAGTCACATACTTTTAGACAAAAAATGCCCTTTTGCAACTCGCTCATATCTAATTTTAGCAGTCTGACAAAGTTTCATAAGTATTACACTGAACATAAACGGATTCTACAGCTCTATTACGGTTTCGTCTGATTTGACCTAATGACAACCTTAAGGCTTTTTCTTTTAACCCCAGGTGACCTATATTCAGTTTTGTCAAAGAAATTATTGAGACAAACAGCCGGGCACTTTCATGATCATTGGACTGAACTGTAGCCTTTGGAGCACAAACAAATATTTGACTCAGTGATCTACCTGTCCTTTGGAAATAACTTGTTTTTGTTGTTGTCCAGGTTGAGGTTTTGACCAGCAATGGACTCTATGAATGTGGCTGCTACAACTCAATAAAATCTTAACCCAACAGCATGATCATCAGCCTTTAATATTTGTCTGCGTTTTATAACGTCCCAGGGATTATATAGTGCTTCCACACGAATCGATTGTCTACGTGTATATTGCTTTTGTGTAAATTAAATGTTCGCGATTCGCTTTATTACCCTTTACAAAAACCCTTCACAAGATTACAAACACTCCAATAAAGAACTTGTTGTTCGAGCGGGTAAACACTGATCTGTTCTATTATATTTGAATTATAGCGCAGTAAAAAGTCAATTTCTCAGATTGCTGGTTGTTAGAACTGCGTAACTACTTGTAAATTCAGATTTTGGCAGTTACAAAAGCACCTATGCATTCTAACACCCACAATTGTTCTTTAATAAATACTAGATCTAAGTTAATCGCTCATTGAAAAAAAAACAGCAGACTTTAACAAATTCGGCCGTCTTTATGAACGAAAACCAATTAAATATAGTAAATTTCCAACCCTCTCTCTACATAGGTCGGTGCACGCTGAAAGTAAAAGCCGGTTCAGCGACTGATTCATAAATATGTAAATTCATAAAGGTTTCCGTGGTGCAAATGACGTTTATACGTCACGTGATTACAAGATCTATATTTGCCGCAAAGCTACATTCCAGAAAACACCTGCAAAGCGATAACTTGGTACAGACTAGAACCGTGTACATTGCATACGCTATGTACAATCTCTGGTGCACCTACAATATGGGTGTGCAAAGTATCTAAAGTCTAGATTAAAAGCTGGGAAGAAGCAACGTGTAAGAATGTCTAAGAAGGCAATGCAACCATTCCATATCGTTAAAAATTCGTTAAAAAAAAATTAGCCTACTGTTGCCATGTTAACTCGGCATCGCCTTTCTCTGTCCAATCATAGGTTGAGCGCTGAATTGAAATAAGGCTTGCAGTTAGGATTGTAAGATTGTAAGAGTTAGAGTGTACTTCTAATAGGTAATTATCAAACAATTTTCACTGAGAATTGTACTCAAATAGAAGCAGAAAAGATGCTTGTAGTTGAAGATTTCTCAGCGTGTCCGCAGACTTGTTTAGTTCACGGCAGCTATTTTTACATATATACGTAATGCGCTATTTTTAGAGATGATGTCTTACACAGACATCAGGCTAATGTGTGCCCTTGTGGACGAAATGATTGTTTCAAAGGTTTGAACCGTTAAACAGCTCAGTCTTTATAGACATAGTCATTATCACAAAGGCAGAATTGTAAATTCTTTACAACAGAAAAAAACTGGGTTGTTCACCGAATTATTAGAAAACTGTTTTATCTCGTAAACCGGAACTTGGGAAAGGAAGCAGTACAAGGCTGGAGGTATGCTTACGTCACCCCATAGATCAAGACGATAACAATGAGAGCCTGTTTGCTACGCAAACAGGCGACTCAAAAAGCATACACTTTGCCGCCATTTCCAGTAGGCTAATGAACAAATGGTATTGCAGATAGGCAAAATGAAGACAGCTTAGGTCTTTGGTAGTTTTAAATGAATCGGTTTTGTAATTATATAGTGAAACAACGTCATGTTGAAAATAGAATTAGTTCTATGTAGCGACTTCGGTCAAAGTTATGTGAAAAGCAGTTATCACCGAAACAAAGAAATAAAAGAAAAAAAAATGATCACAAGATAGTTCTTAGCTATGTAGCCTATACACTGAAACGAATTTCTAAACGGCCACTTTTAAGCTGTAATATCCCACAGACCTTTTCTCAGGTCCGCTGCCTATAAAAGGGACAGCATAATTGTTGGTTTCACTTTTGAGGAATAATTAAGCGGTCTGAAAACATACCTGAGCCAAATTCTGAAGAGAATTAATTTAATGTTTATCGCGGAAAAAAACTGATTTGTCGTTAATTCACTCATCACTGTCAATTAAAAAATCATTTTTTTAAAGACTTCATGCTTGATTTTTCGGATTACATTTTTTCACAGAACATTATTTTCGTGTTTTTTTCTCATTGCTTACAAAAGGTTAGTATCTTATGCTTCTCTTTTTTTTTTAACTGTTTTGGCTGGTAGACACCGCGCATACACAAACAACTAGTTTTCCTTGTTTAGAAAAAGAGAGTCCTGTTGGCAAAATCGAAAATATTTTCATCACTATACCATGGTTAACATCCAGAGATTTATCACCATTTGTTTTCATTAGCATTTCTTTTACCTACTCCAATTTATAGTGGCCGTTCAGAATTTCTTTTCATTGTAGACTCTTTCTCTGAAAATAAATTAACACACTTTTTCTTGCAAAAAGTGCATCGGCTGTTTCTCCACATAAACAAAATATCGAAGTACAGTGATACATCAGATGAATTTCGAGATACATTATTTCGCCATTTTCTGCTAAGTCTGACTCTTAAACCTTTTGCATATAGTGTAGATCAAGATCAGATAGCACTGTAGGTGTAGTCTGATCATGTATCCAGATTGCCCGATAAGAAGGTAATTTTCAATTTTCCCCAGATAAATACTTTAAAAAACAGCAACATTTTGATTTTTACCACCAGCTTTAAATTTCTTTTGTCCTATTCAGCAAGTTAAGAAATACCAGTTATTTGTGTTTTGCACAAATTAGGAATCGGGGCAATTCCGGAAGTGTCCTGCGCAAAGTAGGAATTCTCACCTTGCCGGGCAATAAATAAGTCTTACCTGGCGTTGTTTAATTCTAGAATTGTCCCTGCAAAGAGCAGGAATCGGGACAAATTGATAATATATTATTTTCCCTGCGCAAAGTAGGAATTGACGACAAAGTAAGATTATTTCTCTCTTTTTTTTTTGCGTTTTCATCTTTTCACAATTTTCTATCATTATTATCAATGTTTGTCCACTAGTACCCTGAAACTGTTGGTTCGGGATTTGATTGATACTCGTGACAAAAGTGATTAACACTCGTGACAAAATCTTTTTCGAATTTAGCCCTTACTGAAATACCGTTGTTCTAAAGGCACAATTATATATAAAATAAATGGAATAAATGTCCTCTGAAATAGTTACTTTATGCCTAGCATCTGTTATTTTTTTTTTCAAATTTTGGTCTACAGACAGCACGTGTACTATTTTTATCATGACAACTTAAATGCGATACTTGCATTGCAAAGATCACAGAACCAAAAATATAGCATTTGTAACAGCACGAGAATCGTTGGAAAAAGAAAAAAAAAATCTGTAAACTATGTTCGGTCAAATTATGCCATTACCGTACAGTAACGTTTTACGACCCTGAAGAAAAGAACGCTACTCAAAACTGCGGAAAATCCTGATAACCGGCATTTTCCCCTATTTCCATAATGTTTTCGCTTTAGCTACATTTAATTTGTCGGCAGCTGGTACTTTTATTTCGGTGAAATCTAAAAAATGTTCTTTTGTGTAAGGATTAACCACCAGTAAATCTATTTCTATTTCAGTCTATAGTATCACAAAGATATTTCATGGTTAAGTTTGGCTGCTGAGAATAAACTAGACAGGTTTTGCAGAGAATCATGGTCAGACTGCAAAAGTGCAGTCTGTCCTTTGATCTACACTGTCCGATAATTTCAGATTTTCTCTGGTGAAGAAAAAACAGTCGATGTTGTATTATTTTGTAGGTTTACCTTTGACCACAAAACCAGTTTTTGGACTAGCCAAAAGTGTAAGGATTTACTGACAACAAATAGATATTCATTAAACGACTTTTATCTTAACGTGCTTAAAAATGATCTCCATAGCAACCTATATTGCGCTACGCGGGGCACGCCATATTTTGAAATATCGCGAAGTCACAAGGGTTTGCAAAGCAAGCTTACAGTTACCGCAATACAGATCAGAATTGGCGCGAAATCACAACGTCGTTATGACGTAATAATGTCAGCTCCGTTAAAATTTTAGAACGTTACGTTGAAAACTTTCCAAGTTACATAGAAACTAGCACTGTGCATTATGTTTCGTTTTAAGGAAAAATGGCGTTGTCGGAACCAGAGCGGTGATAAAATTTTGTGTCGGACTGGGGAAAACGCCCACAGAAACATTGAATTTAATAAGAAACTCAAGTACAAGGCCGAAATGCAGTCGTGCCCTAGTGTTGAAGAGGCAGGGCCGGTTTAGAGAAGGACGGGTGTCAGTTGAGGACGATGAAAGGTGCGGTCGAAGACCATCAGTACGGCCGACAAACGTGAGTAAAGTGAAAGACAGGCTTGATACAAACAGACGCTTAACGGTAAGAGCTTTTTTTGATGATTTAGATTTCTCCGCTTCCACAGAGTTTTACCAATTAAAAATTTCAGTGCATGAACAGGGCAAGAGACGGGATTATGAGTAGCGTTCATGTATATGTTTGTCACTTGAACTTTCTTCGGATTCCAACCCAACTTGGCGTTTTTTTTTTCTTTTGGTTCATGGGAAAGTGATACAAATTCCTTATTATTTTGCTCTTCTAAATTAAACAGGAAGGAATTGGGTCTTGAACTAATTGTGTGTGGAACTCAAGGTCATACCACACCGTATATCTTAGGACTGGGATTTTTTACATAAAGGTAAGTGGAAATTGATCTGGTTTTGAAATGATTGCCTTATATAGGGTTAGGGCTGACATACCTTTTTTGGAGATGTCATTTTAGTTTCGCGTCAAGTATATTGTTGCTAGTTTTTAAAGCCTTATCACGAACAATGGCAAGATCAATTCCAGTATTGTGTAAATGTCTTCTGATTGCTGCAAAGATGTTTTTTGAGTATTTTCGTGATATTCTGTCGCTATCGCCCCCAATTTCTGGTTCCGTTTGTCAGTGTTCTTTGGGGCTCCCTCTGCGTAGAATCTTCGCCGGAAATCTATGATGTGATCCTTTGCTTCATTGCTCAAACCTGTAAGACAGACCAAAAAAAAATCACTATATGAGTGCCTTTCTATCATAGAAAGATAAGAAGAAAGGTTTAGTGCAATACTATCTTATGCCTTTTCATCTCCAGGCCATTGCATTAAAATGTTTTGAATGGAAATAAATAATAATTACAGTCGCTATTATTTTAGTGTTTATCAACTGATACAAGTCACTTCTACTTGGCAAGACAAAAATAGATACTTGCACTTCTTCAGAATTGTTTAGCAAAGTGTTTCAATGTATGGCAATGATATCACATTCGTCCTCATTAGCAGTGTCTTCTTCGTCACTTTCACCGTAATTTTGATCTGAAACTATTTATTAACAAGATTAAAGGGCAAATCAACAAGTTTCTGATATGATTAATTTTGAAATCTACATCTATCAAATGGCAACCTGGTAATATTGTAATTTGAAAAAAAAATTAGTAAAAGTACATGTACCACCACGGTTTTAATGAAACTTAATAGTTTCTGATGATGAGGATAAAAGTAAAATTTCGCCCACCAATGGCGAGAATAACGATGTTATGCCGGACTTTTGAACAGCGTGATGAGTATGACGCCTACATGTATTAGGCTACGAGGCGAACGTCGCTTACAGAAATATTATTTGATACATGATAAAATTAAGTGTACGGCATATGCTTTGTTTCACTTGATGTATTTTCAGTAGATTTACGGGTGGAATTAATAATAATAAAAAAAGACGGTTTCAAGACAGTTCCACGACTACACAGTTCCCCTACACTTTTAAAGACACTTCTCCTACACTTTAGTTTCATGTCAAATAACCGATTTCTTGACTTTTACGATTGATAATCGTGAGATGTTAGTTCTAACTATTTGTTGATGGATTCTATATTTGTACCTTGTAAAGAATTCTGTAAGCAATGACAGGTACAAAATTTGTTCTCTCATGGGTGAAGGGTTACACAATAAATCGCGATTTTCATGAGAATAAGAATAGTTTGAAATGCTGTTAACGAGCGTGAAATTTGAGAAAATAATATGTTCCGAGATCATTAAGCCAATCATCAAAATTATTTTATATTCTGGGTAACCACATTTGTATCAATTGATCCTTTATCCACAATATTTTCTACGTTTAACTCTTTACCATACGACAAAATATTATACAGGTCCAAACTGAAATAGCTTGCAGACGACAAAATAAAGTTATATATTTCAAAAATTGAATTTTTTTTCCAGCAGAGTAAAACACTGTGTTAACAGGAGAATATGCTGGTTACTAGGTTACTTTCTACTAGGAAGCTGGTTACTTTCTTGCAATGTTTTTAAAAGTCTTCTGTCTTCGGGGTCGTAAAAATTACGGATTGATTGGTAAAGGGTTAAATATAAATCCCACACATTGGGCACAAGTTCTGGTTAAGTTCACAGGGAGCAGTATCTGAAGAGATTAGTACGAGTTGTATGGACTTGTTTCTCAAGAGATGTAAAATACATGTTTAACCCTTTCCCACACAATCCCTGGTTTTTACGGGAAAGGAATAGAAGCCTTCTGGAAACATTGTGGGGAAAAGGAGAAAATGCTGATAACCAGCAATTTCTCCTTTTCCCACAATGCTTTCTACCCTATCATATAGAAAAATCATCTTTTAAGCAACTGTTAATTTGTCATCGGCAAAATGCTTTGAATTTGGTCTGGTCCAAAATTTGCCGTCTGGGAAAGGGTTAAATTGTTACCAAACATCAAATTTATTGACTCAACCGAATTGAAAGCAATTAGAGTCAAGAAATCAAATTTAATTTGCATGTTTGGACTTGTTTTTGATGGGTAAAAAAACATTGTAGAAAAAGGAGAAAATGCTGGTCAGCAACATTTCTCTTTTACGTACAATGTTTTCGAAAGTTTTTTCTATCTTTACAAGGGTCGTAAAAACAAAAGATTTCTCTCAGTAGCCTGTCTAGAAGACAGAGTATGGAGAGGAACAGGGAAATATCCACAAATCAGAAGTGTAAAGATACCATTCAAAATTTGTTCAAAATAATTGTAAGTTGTCAAATCATTTTTAAGAGTGAAATGTCGAAGAGAAGAAGTGTATGGGATAAAAGCTGTAACATGGGTTTACTGTCACAAACAAACATTACAGAGTAAAGGGGTGAGATATGCAAATGTTATGTAACCATTTCCTGTATTGTTTCAACTGGCCGGTGATGGATTAACATTTATGACCATGACTAGGGGTAGCCAGATACTGACTTCACCCTTTACCATGCAAACCCTAGATCTAGTTTCCAATACCCAAAGAAAGAGTGTTTGAAAAACATTGTGGGAATAAAAAGATGTTTACTGTTTTAGGGCAAATCCTAATATATTTTGACCATACTGTTTTTTGCTCCAATCAGCTGCAAATGTTTTTGGTTCACAATTCTTTTGTTGTCTGCAAATGCTTTCTATTTGAACCAGTCTAAAATTTTTGAATTTGGTGAATGGTCACTTGACCCTTTGTTTTTTACAACCCTGAGACAGAAGCCTTTTGAAAACATTGTGGAAAAGGAAGAAAAAGCTGAAACACTTGAAAGTTAACATCATTTGAACAATCCAGACTTTGGTACTTGCAAAATCTATGTTATGAATTTGGATGAATATATTATGTTCTTGCCTTTGAAAACATTTTGAGGAAAAGAGAACATGCTAAGATTTTCTCCTTTTCCCATAATGTTTTCCATCCTTTCCAAATCAAATTTCATTTCAATTTTTTTATTACCATTTTTTGTCATGTGCAAATTAACCCTTTACCAAACAATCCCTGGTTTTTACAACCCTGAGATGGAAGACTTTTTAAAACATTGTGGGAAAAGGAGAGAATGCTGGTAACCAACATTTTCTTCTTATCCTACAATGTTTTCTATCCTGGTGGAAACAAATTTCAATTTTTCAGTTAGGTTTACTTTGTTTGCAAGTGCTTTTAGTTTGGACCATTCTAAAATTTTGTCTCTTGGTAAAGGGTTAAATGTTGAAAACATTTGGGGAAAAAAAAGGGAGAAAACGGCACCAATTTCTACTTTGTCCAGAATGTAGATCTAAAAAAGGATAAAATATTACGAAAAACAATTAAAGGAATTACTGACCTTATGTTTGTTTTTCTTTTTGGAGATTTCCATTGCAGAATCATGAATGTCTGTCTTATTTCGACTTAGAGTTTCGAACAATGTCGGCACAGCATCAGGTTTTAATCGCAGCCTAATATTCCTATAACCAACTTCTTTTACGAGTTTTGGACTTATTAAGATCTGACTGTCCTCGAAGTGTTTCAAACGGACCTTTCAAGCACAATTTGAAATGAACTGATGGCACAAAATCCTCCGTTACTGTCCGGCCCCGGTTTAAACGTCGAATCCATAGTTTCCTCCTTTTTAATTCCTTCGGAAATTTGAACATACTAATTCTATGTGTTCCTGATTCGACGTTGAAGCCATAGGCTGCACAATTTACCATTTTTTCGGCTGAATTCTATGTTAATACTCAGATATCTGCGTATAATCATCAGCGTTCCTACTTATTTCTACTGACTGTAAACACAGGCTTACGCTCCTATGACGTCACACAGGTAGGGAAGATAAGCGAATCAGGGGAAGTAAGCCATGCACCATTTTTGGGGCCGTATATCAGCGTGACAATTCGAGCGTGATTTATGGCATGTTACAGGGTGGTATTTATGAAAACTGATGGACACGTGTTTACTAACATCATTTGCAGCTGATTGGAGCAAAAAAACAGTATGGTAAAAAAATCTTAGGATTTGCCCTTTAAGCATTGATACCAAACATTTACAGAAGAGGCACCTTTAATACAGAAACAGGTGTTTACTATCTTAACAATTGGGGCTCTCACCGGTCTGCTCACCTAAGCAAATTTATCCGTAGTTAATGGCTAGCAAAACTGAAAATATAAATTGTGAAAGTCAAAAGACATCATCTTTCCAAGTTATTTCTTAAATTTATGTAAGTTTGAATAATTGTCATTGAGTTAGCTTTCGGAAACCTTAGTGATAATCAATAGGCTTGACCGGTTTTCAAGATATATATGTATGTATCCTACATAACTGCATGCATATTTTTACATTTAGTTGCTCAAAGAAAGCCTAAAATTTCTGAATTCAAAGGGGGCAGACTTCTCAATGAATTCAATTAGGACTTATCTTTGATGGTCTGACATCCATAATCTCCTAAGGTTTCTAAACAAAATCTTCAATGAATTGCAATGTTTAGAAATGACACCAATGACGTATATGTGTTTTTTCCACTGGCATTTAATATCTGATTTATCTTTGGATCAACTCAAAGCCAGATCATGTAATTAGATTAATATTTACCAATTTTTTAGGGCAAAGAAGTGCCCGCATTTGAAAAACAAGACTACTAAATGCTTACAGTGCTTTCTTCGAGTGTGTCTGTTGCCTGCTCTTAATATGGACTTATGCGCCAGATGTGCTTGAAAGAAGTAAAAAGTGGTTCAGAAATGTCCCGTGCACCTCTCTACCAATGAAGGCTCATGCTGATGCCTGTTATATATTCTTTTCATACTCCGGACAAAAAAAAAGAAAAATAACAAAGGGCAATGGCTCCTAAATTAGGATGAGAGAGTTAAGGTTCATCTCCACTACTATTCTCCGCATGAAATTTCATACTTTTACCTTTTATAGTTTTGTGTTATGCTCGGGGCGAATTTCATAACAGAACAGATGGACAGAAAGACAACTATATGCTTTCCCTCAGGGAGCACACTAAATACGAGTATCTGGGGTCAGTTTCATTAAAACTGGACCAAAAGAGCATGTTCTACAGTTAAAAAGCTTGGTATGCTGATGGACACAGAATAAGAACAAAAGCTCTATAACTAGATCTATACGGAAATCACTAAGCAAAACCGGTTTCATAACTCAAAGAGAACCAAGGAAAATATTTTGTACCTCTTTGCAAATTCATATGTTTGAATTTAAATTCTCTCCTCTCTGACTCAACATTTCTACAATCATCACCCAGTTCATCCAAACCTAAGAAAATAAAAAAAAAAGTAAAGACTTGCCTACGGACACCAAATGGGACAGTATGAACCCTTCAAATGGGGACATACACAGATACAGTGTAATTTTCGACAGTTTGGGGAACATTTTGGTTCAGATTTAAACTGAATGCTCTAAAGATGCAGACTCTTCAGGTGTATATATCTTACGTAAAATTGGTGACTCCTGGGCCAGGGCCAATTTTGAACTAAGAGCCATAATTTGATTACTCTTTGTAAGGGACAATCAGAAGATCACAATGGGCACTTCTTGTATAGGTAAGCTAAGAAAGTTCTGGAGATATAAACTCGGCCCTGTAAAAGGTTTCATAAAGAACACCTTGCTCTCTTTGTGCATCTATTGATTCAAATACATTTATGCTTCCTTCTGGTTAAATGTTGCTTTCACTGTCTCTGAGGTCATCTAGAATTAAATAAACAAGAAGACTCATTTGTGAAACTATGTCAATCCAATTAGCCAGTTCCTTGCTACAGATGACCTTTGGCATGTCTGCAGAACATGACTTTTGAAACCATTGTAGAAAAAGGAGAAATTACTCGTAAAACGCAATTTCTCCATTTCTCAAATTCGTTTTAATTAAGAAGATCTAATTTGCATTTCGGTCACTTTTGTAAGTTTCAGTTTTGAAAGGGGAAGGTTTAAATGGCCAACCTGTGCCGAATAGCATATATTTGCCATGTTCTATTATCTATATGTAGCGCTTTTATAGACTATGAAAAGTGTTTTGATACAATTAATCGGGACATGCTAATACATAAACTTATTGCAACAGACCTTAGTTCCAAATTTGTGAAAATTATTAAAGCTTTATATACAAAAGTTACGTCATGCGTGAAAGTGTCAAACAGTTCAAAAATGTCTGATTTTTTCGATGTTTCAATGGGCTTAAAGCAAGGAGAACCCCTATCGCCAATTTTATTTATTTTATTCGTAAATGACATAAACGACGCATTTGACATAAACAACCTGACAGATGATGATCTGGATATTTTATCTATATATCTTTTAATGTTTGCAGATGACATGGTTGTTTTTACTACTGATAAAAGTTCCTTACAATTTCAACTTAATAGTTTATATGAATATACCGAGAAATGGGGTCTTAAAATAAATGTAAACAAAAGCAAAGTCTGTATTTTTGAAAAACGTAAAAGTAATTGCAACTTCGATTGGACTATTGCTGGAGAAAAACTAGAAATTGTTGATGAATTTTGTTATTTAGGTATTAAATTCTTTAGAACAGGTAGAATGCAAAATGCAGTTAATGCACTAAATGATCAAGCTTTAAAAGCTATGAATAGTTTATTATCTTTATTTAAAAAAGTCCCAACAGATATCAAAACAAAACTGCTTCTTTTTGACAGAATGGTATCTCCAATTTTGCTGTATGCAGCTGAGGCTTGGGGGTTTATAACTTAAAATCTGTTGACAAAATACATATGAAATTTTTAAAGAAAATACTTGGTGTAAGCCCTCAAACTCCAAACTTCGCTGTGTATGGAGAACTTGGAAGATATCCAATGTCACTTTTGGCGCTCGAAAAATCAATTAAATATTACCTGAAAATCAAGAGTAATAGAATGTCACTTATTCATACAATATTTAATGAAAATTTCAATATTCAAATTGCTAGTAGAAATGCTTTTAACTGGTCTAAAAAAATCAAGGAAAATTTAGATAAAACTGGATATTCATATATTTGGACAAGATATAACATAGACAATTTTAATTTGTATTCAAAAATATTCAAAGAAGACTTCGTGATAATTTCATACAAGAATGGCAAAATTCGACCCGCACTTCTGTAAAATTAGACTATTACTGTAATTACAAAACTAATTTCGAATTTGAAAATTACTTAACAAATATCAGGGATGAAACACTAAGAAAAACGCTGACACGCTTTAGACTTGCCTCGCATAAGCTTGCAATAGAAACCGGGAGAGTCCAAAATATTGATAGACAAGATCGACTTTGCAGATTATGCAACATTAATAGAATAGAATCAGAATATCACTTTTTATGTGTTTGTCCAAAATATTGCGAATTAAGATCAAAATATTTAAATATACACTGGTTTACAATTGCTAAATTTAATGGAATTATGTCATCTAAAAAACGAAAAATCCAATTAAATACTGCAAAATTCATCAAAAGGGCATTTGATTTACGAAATATCTTTTTAAATAACGCTTGATTATTGATCCTTATCTTGCTGATTATATTATAATAAATGTAACTTTCAAGCCATAGTACAAAACCCTAATGATACTATCTCTTTATCTTTTACTATTATTATTTTTTTCTTTCTGAATATAAATACCTTCTAATCGGACAATGTAGATCCCAGATCAGACTACATGGTCTGTGCCGTCTGATCTTAATCTACAATGTCCACAAAAAGGTCAAACATGCTCAGTTTCTTAAATGTAAATCATACTATAGTTGTGATTTTTTTTCAGATGTATATAGTTGTGATTTTTTTTTCAGATGTTTATATTGTATTTGTAAATATTTATGCTATATTTCATGCTATATTATTGTAAAATGGTCAATGGCAAAATTCTTTTGCCGAATACCAAATAAAGTCATTTTGAGTTGAGTTGAGTTGAGTTGTAAATTTCAATCATCGAAAAGATGACGGTACATGGAGAGACAAAAGTATGTGATTACTATTTACAAACACTTTAAGCTGATTTAAGGTGAAAAGTACTTATCAGTCTTTACTGGCATCAACTGAGGACAGTTATGCATGTACCTTCAAAGTGTTGAGACCCGTCAGATCCCAACAGTAAACTATCCATCTGTCATTTAGTCAGTGCCATTGAAACCTAACAAAATTGTTAAACACCTAAACACAAGCATATTCCCTTGACATCCTCCGCTAATGAGGACAAAAGAAATCACCCATACTCAGTTTGGTCATTGAGCCCTAATTGATTTGACATGTGAACTTAATTGTCACACCACAATACAGGTGCAAGTAGAATTGATGGATACTGCCAAAATTGTGTTTTGCCATCTGATGAGTACTTTATTTTACTGTACGAGCTATTGAGAAAATGAATAATAACAAAGGCTTGTAAGTCTAAATTTGTGCAAAACAGGGTCATGATTCTTTTACACTGCACTTATCCCAATTGAGATTTATCAACCTTTGCAGTTTCATGTTACTTGTGATAGGGTTTGTATTATGCTTCACACTTAACTCATTGATTGACAAACAAACGGAGAGGCGGAAAACATATAAGAATCTATATGCCTCATCTTCCGGGGCAAAAGAAACAATTAAACCTACCAACATCATAATTCAAATCCATGTCTTCCAACCTTTTATCCTTTAACTATGGACATAAGCTTGGCAAACTGCAGTCTGGAGACCTCCGTCAGATCCCAACATTAAACTATCCCTCTTTCTTTGAGTCACTGCCATTGATAGCTAATAAAATTGTTTAACACCTAAACACAAGCATATTCCCTTGACATCCTCCGCTGATGAAGACGAAAGAAGTCGCCCATACGTAATTTTAGCCCAAATTGATTTGACATATGAACTTTTTTTTTTTAAATAACTTTATTAGCCACGTATATTGGATAGAGGAGGTCGTGGCCATCCTCCTTTATCCTTACAACAATCAATTATAATTCATCTCTCATAATATTCTATCTTATCCTGCTAGCTAAGAGTATAAAACAGTATATTTTCCCAATTTGAAGTGTTTTTTTTCCAACATGTTTAAAAGACTAATTTATCAAAATTAGTGCCTTTGCGAACAGTGCAGATCGAGATTCGAGTGTACGGCTGTTTAGAGTGATTTTGGATTTCTCTGTTCGCTATGATGAAAATTAAAATGCAAGATAAGAATTAATCAAATACATGAACTGTTCAGAGATCCAGATAAGGTTTTGTGGTTCAATTTTATATACAGCTTTAAATCGTAAGTTGACAATAATTTTTAACATACTATTTTGAAGCAGTTTGAAACTGAAAGAACTTGCAGACGACAATTCTGAACTAGCTGAAATATGATTGTAAGTTATTGGTTGTATGGGAAAAAAAGTGCGGAAAAGTGTGAAATTAATCTTTATGAGCTCTTTCACCCCTTACCACAATATTTTTCTTTTTACATTTTATCATTTTCTCATTTTTTTCCATTGTGTTAAATAGAGTAGAATTGGAAAGTGTCAAACAACGACCTATTCAGTTCACCGAATCTGGATCAACGAATAATTAGAATAGACTAATAAAGTTATACAAAACTAGTGAGAGAAAAAAAAAGTGAAAAAAATGAAAAAGGAGGAAAACAGGAATAGCTTATCACATAATAGCAAAAAATGGAATATATATCTCTACATTTTATATCAAGAGTGGTTTTGAATAATATGTCTTACAAATGACCGTCTTTCTAAATCAGAATCAGAGGATTTTGTGTCTTTGTAAATGGTCCAAGCCAAAGATAAATTATTTTGAAGGCCATAAATTGTTGGGATTTTAGATTTAGATTTACAAGAAGCGATATATCTTTTGACATACAAAAAGAGTGTGTATAATTTGTCATCATTATTGAATGTACCTATTAGAACGTTGAAATTAGTTATAAGTCTGTGTTTTAATGGGTCTGCTTCTCTTATTTTTGATTCTAAATATTGAATAAGGGTTTTCACCTTTTAACATTCGTAAAATACATGGAGCAAACTTTCTTCACTGGTATTGTAAAAACAGCAAAGCTTATTTGGGGCAATGGTCATTTTGTGTAATAGGACATTAGAGGGGAAAAATCTATGAACTATCTTTATTTGCATCCATTGAGTATACGAATCGTTTGTATTTTTAAAAATATTAAATTATAAATGTATTTCCAATCAAAGATACGAGTAGGGAACAAAGACTCCCATTTCTTTTGGCTAGTAGGGACTTCATTGTTTTCAATAAGTGCTTTATATATTATTTTGTTAGGTTTCTTATTTATCAAAATTTCATTTAAAGAGGCAATAATACTCATTTTAAGCCAGTTTTAACTCATTTTGTTTTTATCTTATCAAAATATAGTCATTCTTATATATCTATGCCAAATATTGCTCCTAACGGTTGCAACGTTGCTTAGATTACGCCTGATAGAAAATGCATTTCGCGGACTTGCGGCCTTCAATGTAAACAGACTGGTCGTTTCCGAATTTTGAATCGAAGATTTTCGATATCCGTTATACACTCGGGTAGATTCGTATGATGATTATGCATACTGTAACGTGACTATATTTGACCTTGGCCTTGATGCGGTAAATAAAGGAAAATGGATGCTTCTCTGTTGCAGCCTCTATTTTTAGACGGAGATCGAGGCCTATAAGTAAGTTACACCGTGTCCGACTCTAGGCGGAAACCAACGATAAATTTCCGTGAGTCACCGCCATTGTTTACAGCCTCGATCGTCAGCCAGTTTTCTTCTGGCCAATTTTAGGTTTTTCACACAAACATGTCAGTAATTTATCCTTGTGTACTCAAAGGACAGATTTCTGTACCATTCTATTTTTCTTGAAATTTAACAGCGTTTTGCTCACCGGCTGTAGACAGACATCTTTAAGTAGCTATTAATGCAAGGATTGGCATAGTTTAGAATCAATTTTCATCTTTATTATTACCAACCTTTCCTGAAAATTTTCGGATACTGTTTATCAGACCATAATACCTCAAATAATTAATCTTTTTACCTAAAATCATCTCTATAGATTCTAAACCAATGAATTTCCCATTGTTATCCATTAAATCTCGGACATTTCTTAATCCTCTTTCATATAAATCTTTGATGTAGATGACTTTTGAGTCGATTGTAAAATTTTCGTTGTAGAAAAAGGGCATATTTAATATCAAGTCCCTAGAATCATATGAACTTAATAATCACATTACAATACAGGTGCCAGTAGAATTGATGGATACTCCCAAAGTTGTGCTTTGTCCTCTGATGAGTACTTTAGTCTACTATATGAGCTATTGAGAAAATGAATAATAACATAAGGTAGTAAGTCTAAATTTATGCAAAACAGGGTCATGATTCTTGTACACTGCACTCATCCCAATTGAGATCTATCAACCTTTGCAGTTTCATGTTACCTGTGATAGGGTTTGGCTTCAAACAAATCTCATTGATTGACAAACGGAAGGATGGGAAACATATCAGAATATAAATGCTCCCTCTTTAAATTAAACCTACCAACATCATCATTCAAATCCGTGTCTTCCAAATGTTCATCCTTTAAACCAGACAGCCGTCCAGAGTTCAGGCAGTGAAGAACTTTCGACAGCTGTGCTATTTCCACAGTCCCTTGAGGTATTCTGTAATACTGACGATGAACTCGTGTATCTTGGCCAATAAAGTTTGCTAGTATGTCCTGTTGGTTTTCAGTCAATCCTAAAACTTGGCATAATGTTCCAAGCAGTTTTCTTTGATTAGTGGAAGTAACCAGCTTTGGGTTTTTCGGACCGGCTTCATTTGCAACTTCCCTAACAACTTTGGCTCCGCTGTATGTAATGAAGATGTATGTGCTGGTATAACCTAGGTTTTCCTGTAATTTCAACAGAAACTCAACATTGTCCTTCAGAGCTGTGGTGAATAGGATGTCGTCTTTTCTTTCACGCTTACCCCTGGGCTCAACTCAAATGAGCAAACCTACACAATTCTGGCTAAATTTTTGTCAAGTTCCTTTCTATTTCATTTGGATTCATTGATGCTGTCAAGAAATCCTCTTTTTGCAGTCTCTACTTCTCCACCACATCTTCGTAGATTTTCAGTCAACCCTAAAACTTGACATAATGTTCCAAGCTTTTTTTGTTTTGTTTTGTTTTTTTGGTTAGTGGATGTAATCCGCTTTGGTTGTTTCAGACCGGCTTCGCTTGCAACTTCTCTAAGAACTTTGGTTCCTCTGTGTGGACTGTAGTTGTAGGGTGGAATGAAGATGTATGTGCTGGCATAACCTAGTTTTCCTGTAATTTCAACAGAAACTCAACATTGTCCTTCGTGGCTGTGGTGAATAGGATGTCAACTTTTCTTCCACGCTTAACCCTCGGCTAAACTCGAATGTGCGACCTACACAACTCTTGCTAAAATTTTGTCAAGTTCCTTTTTATTTCTATATTTAGATTCATTGATGCTTTCAAGAAATCCTCTTTTTGCAGTCTCTGTACTTCTCCATCACGTCTTCTTTTTAAAGGATAATTCGTGTCAATATATATATTTGCATAACTGTGTGTAATAAGGCTTGTCACCTTGCTGATATATCTACAACACCATCACATCTTGAGGCAACTAGAGGCAACAATTTGACAGTACTGTATTTTGTAGTTTCTATAGACTCTAAGGCTAATGATGAAACACGTTCGTTCCACTCATCCTCATACAGTTCAATGAAAGCATTCATTCTTTACTTTACCACAGCATCTCCAACTGAATTGGCCTGGTCTTACAGTACACTTGCACTTTTTTGAGACAATATCCATTTTTAGCTCAAATGAGCTCAAAGTGCTGAAGTTGAGCAAGTGTGATCGCCCAATGTATCGTCTGTCAACAATTTCTTTCAACATCTTCTTCTCCTGAACCACTCAGCTTACACTGATGAAACTTGGAAGGCATGTTTCTTGGTTGAAGCTCTACCACAGTTGTTAAAAGAAAATGAATTACACCAATAACTCCAGTTGCCATGGCAACAACAAGAAAAAAAAAAACATAAAATCTGTGGACTATATTTCCTTTACATCCTTGTAGGAGTATGTCTAATATATTGGTTCCAAGAATTTATTGGCGTGGAAGCAAGGAACAGTTCATGCCTCAGGAACACCTTTTGTCACTCTGATGTTGGCATCTAAGTGCCGTGGTCTGGAAGTTCTTTTCCATCAGCACATTCTGATTAAGTTTTTCAAGGACTGCAAGTTTAACTAAGATAAGTTTTCTCTATAAAAAGTGTAGTATTGTAATGATACAACTTCAGGTGTCTAAAAGAGCTTTTGTAAGTTTTCCTTCTACATCAAATGAAACTTTCTTTTGCTGCTCCAACTAGCTTTGAGGTTTTTCTTTTTTTTTTTTCGTGCCTAAACAAAAAAGGCACTTGCTAGTTTTTGACACTTTTTTGAAATATGTCCGTACAAGTTGGTTTGTAACAACGTGGCTAGACAACATTGGGACAGTCTCTTATCATATGAGTAGATAGATATTTACCCGATCTGGGACAAAATGAGTCGCTTTTTTCAAAAATGAAAATTGGAGCAATCCCTCAAAAATCCCCGATCAAAACCCTCAAACTCACTCAACCCTCCCCCACTAAAATCCCAAAAATCTACAATCCTATACAATCATTATATTTTACATCATCAAGCTTTAAAACAAATATCTTGATTTAGGTTTAAAAGTTGTAAAAATACACCATGGAATTAAGTTTGAGGAAACTACTTTTTACACCTTTACGCCTTTTGTCTTCCTTTCCGTTAAAAGTCTTATACGCATACATTTTTGCTCTAAAACCAGCATTAAACGCTCAGTGATTAAAAATGAAATAAATTTCAGCAATTACAAAGAATGTTCATTTACAGGAAAGGACCGATATAAAAATGAAAGCGTATCGAGGAGCCGTGGTCATAAAATGTATACAGAGAAGGTAAACAAAAAAGCGTTGGGTTTTGATGATGATAAAATATATATTAGAAAATTTGATAGACACCCTAGCCTAGTTTTACTATAGGATTGTAAATTTGTTTATAGCATTCTTAAGTGATAAAAAATCGAGTATTATAAAGTTTAGTAAAGAAATAATAATATGGCTAAGTGGGTCCGATAGGTATTTTGGAGGATTGAGGGGTTTGATGGAGTGGGGATTTTTTGGGGAATTGGATATTTGAGCTCGAATTTTCATTTAAAAATGCGATTCATGTTATCGCAGATCAGGTAAATATCTATCGATTTTCGTTTTATGTGATATGTAGGATCTGACATGAGTGGGCTTCGAAGATAAAATTTCGTTAAACGAGTCTAAAGAAATGTTATTAAGTGAGCCTTTGGTGAGCTTAATAACATTTTTCCTGGACGAGTTTAATAATTTTTGTATTATATACCTAGCAGTGAAATCCTGGAATTTCCCAGTGTAATGAATTTTGATATCATCACTAGTGACGTTATCAACTTTCACTTTCACTTCCTGACGTAATTTGGGAACAATTTTTTTTTCGACTACATTTTTTTCGACTTTCAAACGCAAAATTACAAATAATGATGTTAATAAGGTATATAATAAATAGAATAAACAACTGGTTATTTTTGATATGAAAAATATCTCACTCGGGCGCGTCGTAAGACGTTAAAAAAACTCGTGCTGCGCACTCGTTTTTTCAACGCCTAACAACGCATCCTCGTGAGATATTTTTCATATCAAAAACAACCAGTTGATTATCCTCTATATCTTAAACACCCTCGAAGGTCAGATTCTTTTTATCGCATAACGATATTTCACAAAATATAGATTAAATGATGTAAAAATAATTTTTAAATGCACTCCCCCCCCCCCCGGTATTATCCATAAGACCCATTCACTTGTATTAAACGTAAACAAAATGACGTCAAAAATGATATCACACAGAAGTGATATCAAACGTGTATGAGATAAGAACATTCGTAATGGGTATATTACACTGAAAACAAGGGCGGTTATGTGATCAAAATAAAATCTCACATTCGTGTTTTATTATCATTTTTTTCCAATACGTTGTTTAAAATGGACGAGTCAACTCGTTTGATAAAAATAATAACATTTAAACACTAATGTAAGACCCTCTATTTATGTTACAGTTTTTCTTATCTGTACAGATTTTCACGTAATTTTTCATATATTCGATAAAATTATTTGCATTAGAAATATACATGAAAATTCAATTTGTAGCGTTTCATTTTCTTTTGTGAATGATGTTGTCACAGGGTTTTGGGACAACCCTCGTTAGTATTAGAATCGATCGTCGTGCTTTATCAAGTATACAGTCCCACGAGATAAAGATAAAGTTACACGGCCTTGTTCCTTTCCCAGGTGACAGATTTTTAGACCTGACCATAATAAAAGCACTTACATATAACACATAAAACGTGCTGAAGTAGTATAATTACTTTTTGACGAGATAGAATCCAAAACTGGCCAACACCACGCGAAAAGGGACTTTCGGACATTTGCGTCAAATGTCATCTCGGATCAGCTTGGACAGTCCGCGAAGGCTAAACCGAGACGGCTCTTTTCGACTACATTAGATTTTTTGCATCAGTAAACTTGCGTGCAACAGAAACTCACATATGATAGGAAATTGTTGTCTCGGAGCAGCCTGCGCGGACTGCGCAGACTGATCCGAGACGACACTTTACGCATATGTCAGAGTGTCCCTTTTTACGTGTTGCAGGCTATATTTTAAAAGGTGAAAATGCTAGTCACCATATACACAAGCATGCACTTGTTTCCCCCCATTTTTTTCTTTCGTTTTATTTTTCTCCCTTGGGGTTGTCAAGAAATGGGTTGCTCGGTAAAGGGTTATTGTGGTCGTATGTATATCCACATATGACCTGATTCTCAGATAGCAAGATAGAATTAAAAACGAAAAAGTGAAATTACTCATTCAGCTTTTCATTTCTTTCCCCTACATATATTGAAGGAAAAATGAGAGTTTGGGTTTTCAGCGCTGTATTGCTGGGTCACATGGTATGTCAGGTAAGGGTTAGCATTCACGCTGTCATCTGAAATCTTTAGTTTTCGGTTTTACTAATTCGATTTTTCGAGTTTTATGAGAAGATATTGCACTAAGAGTATATTTTACTTAGCCTGGTTCCAAGCTATAATAATGTTTTAACCCTCTACTACGCGATACAATTTTAGCTTTGTCCACTTAACAAACAATTACAAACTGCAATTTAATTGTGGCTCAAATCATGCAATTATTTTTGATAGGATAGAAATTATTATGGGAAAGGCGAAAATACTGGTAATGTTGCCCAAATCGTGCAATTTGGCTTGATAGGATAGAAAACATTGTATGAAAAGCAAAAAATGCCAGACAGACAGAAAGACCTACCAACTGACAAACCGACCAACTGATCGACCAACCGAAAACCAACAGAACTACCTACGGAACGACGGACTGAATGACCGACTGAAAGAACGACTAGAAGAAAGAAACGAATGAAAGACCTAACCAAGCATCTAACAAACAAACACATTAACAAATTGCGTTGTAGGTTACCTGTATTCATATAACCTCACCAAGTAATATAACCGTGTCGGAAGCAGCACCTCTTGGTAAGTCAATATTAGTTTCTTTAATAATCCAGAGGTTTAGCGTCCTTGGAAAGGAAGGTTTTAAAAATATTGTGGACTACTTTTCAAAACTTTAACCGTTACTTCGAATTTGAAAAAAAGAAATTAACGTTTACTCAGTGAAACGATATCTGGTTCTGTTCATCAAGTCATCGTTTACAAGCATGGAACCTAGGTACCTTTGTAAAAACAGCCCCTGTATAAGCTTAAGAAACAGCCCCGGCATGAGCCCCGGTATAATCTTGATTTTCTTTATGAACGCTCGCTTCGAGGTAGTTATTTGGAAGGAACCCATGACGAATTAAGGCAATAGAAAAAGAAGAGGACGAAGTAGGAGAAGAAGAAGAAAATGGAGGATTAAAAGTAGAAGATGCTGAATGGATTACAAAAGAAGAGATAAATAATGAAGAAGAGTGTTACGACCTAAGCGTAACTAGAAAGAAAACCAGAAACAAGCCTCAAACAATTAACAATATTTATTAATGAACAAATACAATTGAGTATAATAAGAGTTAAGTTTGAATGGAAATTTGATATATATTTTTTTCTAATCTTAGAATAAGAAATAGAATAAGTTCCTCAAACTTAAGAATCGTGTTTAGACAACAAAAAGTATGAAATTCCTGGTTCCTTAATCCTAAATTAACAATAGTTTTAATTTGCACATAGATATGAGCAACCTGTTTAATAAAAGGACAATTCCAACTTACAGTTGTATATTTCAAATTAAACCCCACACTTTTCACTACTTCCGTATCCTCAACGCCACAAGTCTAACTTCAAGTCCCCAAAGTCAGCAGGTAAGTCACTCTTCGGATTGGGAAATTCTAGATCAGTTTTTTCTATAAAGTTGACAACATGGATTGAAAAACAGCGTGTTCACTAACAATCTGTTTCTTAAAATAACTACAATGGAAAAAAAAACGAAAAATGTTCCTCGTGTTTCGAGAATTTTTTGAAAACAGGTCAGTATATCCTATCTAGATGGCAAAGAGCAAGAAGAAGAAGACGAAGGTAATGACAATTCAAAGCCACAACAAGAGATCGTTTTACTTTTTGACAGGCACGATACTCGGCACATTTACAGTAACCGACCAGCAAGGCCGAGTAACAGTTTATGGAGCAGATGTTCGAACGAAGGAACTCATCACTTTCAAGCTCGTCCAGTTCCTTTCCGCCAATGAAAGTTCAACTTCTACACAATATGCCTTAGTTCTTTATCAGGCTCTAGACCATGAAGTGGTAAAGTGAATCCCTTTTGTATCTTATCACAAATGTAAAATGTAACTGTTCTGTATGGACTAAACTTATTCTATACTACATGACAGAATTTCAGATTTGTCCACATTGGAAGCATGTGCAGACGATAAATCAAATATACATGTAGTTCGAAAGAAAAGACTTGTTTTTGAAGAAATTCGAAAACACTGTGGAAAATAGAAGAAAATGCTGGCCACCAGCATTTTCGTCTTTCGTCACAGTGTTTTCGAAAGCTTTTGTTTTTCACCTCATAGTCTTCAGAATTATTGTGTTGTTTTAGTACTGGATAAAGTCAATTTGTCGTACAACCATATTCAATCAGAGGCTATTTATTTGCTTATTCCTATAAACACATCTATAGTCGTTTTCAGGCACCTTTAAGCCAACTTTTAATTCATTTCATACTGTAACCATTCTTATATCTCCATGCCAAATTATGCCCCCGGTGGCTGCAACATTGCTCATTTAGAAAATGCATTATATGTCTCATACCTTCAAAATGAGGAGAAATCTCTTTTTGTTTTCCGTCCCTTACACAATATATATTGGTAATTTATCTTAGTTTGTGCGGGTGAGCTATTCTGCACATGGTCAAGTTTTAACTGCCTTTCTTCCTCTCTAGCTCTAAGAGTGTATCTTTAAAGAAGTAATATAAACTTGGGCTTTAACCTTTTTATTTATTTATTTATTTTTTAGGGGGTGTGCTTCTGAAGTTTGCCTGAAATGAATTTGTTCTTTGTTACGCAATAATCGCTATATCGTGTCTACTGGAAAAGAAAACATAACAATTAATTATTATAAAAAGCGTAATTAGTCATGTTTTCCCCACAAACTTTTGTATCCATGGTCTGATTTTAAACTGGTATTTCTACGCGAATAAATATCAGATGTCTTTGTCTAGATATTCTAATATCAGGTTTAAAGTCATTTTTTTTCAACATTTTTATAAAAAAATCAATCAATACTGACAATCAATATTTATCGCTGTTGCTGTGCGACTTTAAGTTGGGTTTTGAGACAAGATATGCAGTCTAGGAAAATGTTTAAAGGTAATTTCGTTGAAAGTAGTATAAAACAAAGTCACAAATGACCTCATACAATGTTTAACTTCAACGGGTGTCAGAAGAAATGAATTCGTTATTGGCATATGACACTGAAGCCACGAGATGTTGTTTGATAAAAAATATTCTTTTCGTTTTTTTAGTCAAATTAGTGGATTAGGATTTAAAACTTTTTCCAGAACAAAAGTGAGTTTTATGATGACAAAAGCAACTATACCTGTTGTTTCAGATTATATAAGATTGTTATTTACAAATGTGCACTTTTATCATAGACCTTCGATGTCCGTAACGTACGAAAAAGGTCCAAAAAAATAAGTCTTTCGTTGTTCGACTGTGACTAATTTTTACATTATCTCCTTTGTTATCAGTGTGATATACCCATTACGATTTTTTTTTAAATCTTACATTCGTTTTAGTTGAGCATTTTATGACGTTATATACAAAGTCATGTTTTACCTCTTTCAGAAAAGAGTATTTAGTATTTTGTTCACAGAAATTACCATTTATGCATAAATAGTTTTGCATTATTTTGATATAGCGTGATGTACAATGTGTGAAATAGATATTGAGACATTCATTTGCAATCTGCGATAAAATTCTATAAAACTTGTCTAGCTATCATTCTATCATCAAGCTCTGCCGAAGCTTGCTTAATAATGTTTCTTTTCTCTTTAGCTCACCTGAGCACAACGTGCTCAAGGGGAGCTTTTGGGTCACTGGGTGTCCGTCGTCCGTCGTCCGTCGTCCGTCGTCAACAATTCTTTAAACATCAACTCCTCCTAAACCACTGGGCCAATTTGGATCAAACTTGGCAGGAATGTTTCTTAGGAGGTCCTCTTTAAAACTTGTTCACAGAATTTGATTCCGTCAAAAACTCTGGTTGCCATTGCAACCAAATGGAATTTTTTAGCAAATATTTTAAAAATTTTCTCCTCTGAAACCGCTGGTCGGATTTTGAAATTATTTCACAGATATGTTCTTTGGGTGACCCTTTTCAAAAATTGTCCATGAAATTTTGATCCGTCAAAAAATGTGGCTCTGGTGAATGGGGGCTACTTGCACTATACAGAAATCAAGGAATTCTATAAAAAAAACTTCTCCTCTGAAACCACTGGTGGGATTTTGAAATAATTTCACAGATATGTTCCTTGGGTGACCCTTTTCAAAAGTTGTTTGTGAAATTTTGATCCGTCAAAAAATGTGGCTCTGGTGAATGGGGGCTACTTGCACTATACAGAAATGAAGGAATTCTTTAAAAATCTTCTCCTCTGAAACCGCTGGTCGGATTTTGAAATAATTTCACAGATATGTTCCTTGCGTGACCCTTTTCAAACATTGTTCGTGAAATTTTGATCCGTCTAAAAATGTGGCTCTGGTGAATGGGGGCTACTTGCACTATACAGAAATGAAGGAATTCTTAAAAAATCTTCTTCTCTGAAACCGCTGGTCAGATTTTGAAATAATTTCACAGAGTTGTTCCTTGGGTGACCATTTTCAAACGTTGTTCGTGAAATTTTGATCTGTCAAAAAATGTGGCTCTGGTGAATGGGGGCTACTTGCACTATACAGAAATGAAGGAGTTCTTAAAAAATCTTCTTCTCTGAAACCGCTGGTCAGATTTTGAAATAAATTTCACAGACTTGTTCCTTGGGTGACCCTTTTCAAAAATTGTTCGCAAAATTTTGATTGGTCAAGAAACATGGCTTTGGTGAATGGGGGCTACTTGCACTATAGGGAAATAAGGAAACTCTTAAAAAATTTTCTTCTCTGAAACCGATGGTCAGATTTTGAAATAATTTCTCAGCGATGTTCCTTGGGTGACCCTTTTCAAAAAGTTTTCGCGAAATTTTGATTGGTCAAGAAACTTGGTTCTGGTGAATGGGGGCTACTTGCACTATAGGGAAATGAAGAAATTCTTAAAAATTCTTCTTCTCTGAAACGGCTGGACAGATTTTGAAATGATTTCACAGAGATGATCCTTTGGTGACCCTTTTCAAAAATTGTTCACAAAATTTTGATCCGTCAAGAAACATGGCTCTGGTGAATGGGGGCTACTTGCACTATATGGAAATGAAGAAATTCTTGAAAATTCTTCTTCTCTGAAACCCCTAGTCAGATTTTAAAATAATTTGACAGGGATGTTCCTCGGGTGATCCTTGCTCTTGTGAATGGGAGCTACTTGCACTATATGGACATGATGAAATTCTTGAAAATTCTCTTTCTCTGAAACTCCTGGTCAGATTTTAGATAAATATTTCCGAAATGTTCCTTGGGTGACCCTTTTGAAAACTTGTTCGTAAATTTTGATCCATCAAGAAACATGGCTCTCATGGATGGGGGATACTTGCTCTTATACAGAAATGAAGAATTCTTAAAAATTCTACTTTTTGAAACTGATGGTCAGATTTCGAAATGAATTTTACAGGTGACCTTTTGAAAATTGCTTAGCAAAATTATAAATTTGGTTCCAATGTTTCAATACCTCAGAAAAAAAAAGGCTATGGTCATCTCAAAAATTCAGGTGAGCGATCCAGGGCCATCTTGGCCCTCTTGTTTTAATTTCATTTACTTAGTTTAATGCGGTTTTATCTCAAATGCGGAATCAAGTGAAAATCTATATATAGTATATACTGTTAAAAGATCTGACTATTCAAAATACGGACGTTATCTGATATAGACATGTTATCTAAGAAAACTTACACAACAGACCATAATTATTTACATTTGTTTATGTGCATATTTTCCATATCATCCATTTACTCTGTGTATGTTTTGCTTGCTCTGCATGGACTTTCTATAGACCTTATGTAGGATAAACTTACATCTGATGCTGTATTTACCAAGGGTTATCAACAATCTTCTTTATATTCGAGATTTTCTAACTTTGGAAGTAACACAACCTCTGATTGGCTACAACGAATGGTTTAGCCATTCAGAAGTTGCGTTACTTCCAAACAATGATTGTTGTATAAGGACTCTGGTCCTGTATTTATCACACTATAATAAACTACCATGGTTTCTATCTCTACTTTTCAGGAAACAACAATATCACTCCATATTTCTATCGTTGACGCCGTTGGCAACGAGGTAAATTTAATACACATGCTGCCCTTGTAAGAATATTAACCGACATCCTTATTTCATCCTACATCTACAGTTAAGTCTTCATCGACGTATATCAGAAATTTATGTAACCGACAGATTTTTTTTTCAAACGTTGCACATACAACGCTCATCCTATCCCTGGGAGATAACAGTAAAAAGGATATGGGTCACTGTTCTCGTTTCTGACTAATGTTACTTTGAAAAAGGTATATACGAGCCGAACAGTTCCAAAATGCAGCTGTAATTGGTTTTGTAAGGCTTGTCTTAAATAATCAGTTTTAAGGGCAAATTATTGGAATATACCAATATGCATCATTTTAATGAAAGTTCATATATTTTTGCTCAAACAATATATAAAAGCTTGGTTTTAGCTTGGTTTTTACGTAGTATTAAAAACAGTTGCTTCTCTTTTGCGACAGATATAGGAATCAAACTGTTTGGTACATGCAAATGCTTCTTTTCCTATGCTGAAGAATAGCTATATCGCGGAGACCAAAGCACCTCTCAATTCTTTCCGCGAGTTTCTTTTACCAGTACAAAGGAAAATGTTCTTCGTAAGCCAAAGGCTGCTTTTGCACTGAGTCATCGTCAAAATAATGAAAAGCGGTGACAGAGGAACGAATCTTATAGCAACGACTATTATCAATCCTTGGAATGAAATTCTTCCAGCTAGGGAAGGGAGATTCTCGCCCTATCCCCACCGTTCCAAGTTCTCTTTGTTACCAACTACGCTACAGGGCTCTGTATGGTAATGGTGTAATCCTATAATCTCATTGTAATAAAAAAACACAACATTTTTCCCCTTGTCTTTCTTCAGAAAACCTTCAATATTTCATTATATATAGAGGACGTCAACGACAATCCGCCCATATTTGATAGTCAACATTATTTGTTTCAAGTACCAACCGTAAGTTGTTTAAATCGAAGGAACTTAACTCTTTGGGCCCCAAATATATGGACCTGTGTTCTTCCCACAGCTCAAAATACCATCCATTGAAAATGAGAAAGATTTTTACCTCATTGGCCTGACAAAACAATCTGACATCTTTAGAACAACAGTCAGACTGCGTATGTGCGGCGTGATCTTGATCTAATTCGTCCGCAAAACTGCATCTTTTCGACATTGACGCTGAAAGAAGTAACTTTTAGGGACTAATTCCATGTTTTCACGATCTTGTTACAAAAGGGTTTTGAAAACACTAAGGTAAAAGAGAGCAAATGCCTCTTTTCCCACAATGTTTTCCATTCACGTTTTCACGGACAAATTTTATCACTTAAGAGATAATTAAGAGATAATTAAGTTATCGTCTGCGTAAGCTTCTAATTTGAAAGAGTTCTAAAATTCGTTTCATGCTTTTTGGTAATTTATGGGAAAATAATGGCTTATTTATTGGGAAATTATGGTCTATTTAACGGAAAAGTAATGGTTCATTTATCGGGAAATAATTGCTGATTTATCGGGAAATAATGGTTTATTTATCGAGAATTTTTTTTATAGGGAAACGATGGTGGATTATTAATTTTGATAATTCATGGTTACGCAGAGTGAAAAGAGGGGTGAAAATTTCCTTGCCTCCTCGTCTGAAGGCATCACAGTATTTCCCTATCAGTACAATACTTTTCTTTTCTTTTCAGTGAAAGATCGAAATTTATTTCATCTCGTGAACATCATTGCTTATATTTTCACCTTTGGTTGCGTTAATCGTTAAAATATTGACGATGATGTTAACGAGATGAAACCGACTTTGATCTATCATCAAAAAGCAGCAAATACATTGTATATTGTCGATTTGTAAAGATTTGAAGTACCTAAATAGGTAAATTTCCCAGCGGCCTGTTGCCGTTTTTTTCTATGGTATGTAGTCTAACATAACATTTCCAGCAGAAATCTAGAAGAAATACTATCATTTGGTAACTTTCCTGGTGCTTGTATATGCTTAGAGTGGCTTGAGAAAATTTGATCGGACTCGTGAGATGTCAAATATTTCTTACGTAGGGAGAAGCAAATACAAGCACCAAGAACAGTTACAACTACATTTACATTACTTTATTATATACCCACAACTTTCAGTTTCAAAGAATAGCAGCAATTTGAAAGCAACTAAGAACAAAAAGAAGCACATTTTATTTTGATTCTTCCTTTGAAATCTTTAATTAACACACAGCATCAGTCTGGTAATAGTAATAGTAAATTCATACTATATACTCTAAAGACTTTAGCAGGAGACGATGCCTATCTCTCATAATCCTTTACCAAATAAATTCATGTTTTAATAACATTGACAAAGTATGTTTTAGTGAAAATTGTGAGTAAAGGAGAAAATGCTGGTAACCATCGTTTCCTCCTCTTACATTTGTTTGTAACTTTCAACCTTATCAGAATCAATCGTCATGATAAGAGCAAAACTTTGTTCTTGTCGGGGAAGGCTTTCAATTTGGACGAGCCTAAGATTTCGTCACACTCTCTCTTGGTGATTCCGTAGTGTTAGGTACAACCATATCTTTACTTTTTAGAAAGTGATAGCAGGTACGATTGTCGGGCAAGTAAGAGCGATAGATTCAGACCAGGGCCAAAATGGTAAAGTGCAGTATTCTTTGCCGGTGAGCATGTGGCTACCAATAAATTTCATCAATTTTCAATCTCAGTTTTATTTGAACAAAGATCACAGTGTTGCTCATCTTCGAAGCTTAATGCATTAGCATATATAATATTTATTCGATTGTTTTTTCGAATTAGAGAGAGAGAGAGAGATACACGATTCTTTAGCAGCATTCCATTCTACTCGTATTATATCATAATAAGCAAGAAGCAAGAGACTGCATCAGTTTGATGCATACGCAGATAGATCTTGTAAAGAAAAGACTTGATATTAAAACCAAATATACGTAAAATGGATGATGGACTATGGTTTTATAGTTTATGGTCACGACCAGTGAAGTTAATCAGTACTGAACTACATAGATTTTTGCACCATGTTTATAACCTCGCCTGATTAGATCTATTTCGGACATTGATTTAATTTAATCCAATTATCTACCAAAATAAAAAAAAATCAAAATATTTATTAATCTTGATAAATTCAGGTTTATGAGTTCTGTTCATTTGTTGTGTCAATTCAAATATTCACAAATACTGGGCACTAATGACAAAAACGCAAGTGGATATATTTGGCAATCGGAATGTTAAAGATTTAAAAAATGTCAATTTGGAAATATGTGTTTGTCCCTTTTTTACTGATTCACTGTATGTGATTTTCACTAAAACTTTTTAAAATCACAATTCTGTCATAATTCAGGTGTATACCAATGAACTGTTTTCTTTCTGAATTGGTAAAAGCATCTTTAAATGTACCCCCCACAACGAAGTGAAGGCGCCGTCTGTCTGTCCGTCTGTCCGTAAATACAAATTTGTCCGCAATACTCCGACAAGTTTTCAGGTAGTGAACTCAAATTTTCACACAACGTTCCTATTTATATGAAATTGTGCAAGTTCAATTTCCATTACCCTACTGCGATTTTTTTCTGCGGAATTATCTCCCCTTTAACTTTTATTTTTACTCTTACTTTTGAACTAAACCATTCTGCATTTTTTGACAAAGACCCGTGTGTTTTTCGACTCTTTTCAATACCAACTCTCAAATTCAAACCACCCTTCAATCCTCTTAAATTCAGTTCAACAGAATTAAGATATGGGTCATACTTTGTGAAGGAGGTATTTAGTGTATCTGCAAAGAATATCGACACATGTAAGCCTGCGCAGTCCGCACAGGCTGACATTGGGCGAAACTTTTACGCTATTTGTAAATTTCTCCATGACCAATATCCAAGGAATAGGAACCAGCATACCTCACTACTCAGTCTGTTGTTATCTTATCGATCCAATAACTTGCTTGGTAAAATACATTACGAATATCAATTAAGCCCCCTTTTTCAAAGAGCACAACTTATATATTTACTAGTATCTTGCAATATACACTGCCGTTATTTCTTTTTACATTACAGGCCTATCCAGATGTCTCTTCAATGGTTGCAGTAGAGGCAAACACGGGGTTGATCACTCTATCAACAACACTAGATATGGACTCGTCGATGTTTAGTTTTGTTGTGCAAGCGACGGTATTGAAAGAGCCACCTCCTTTTAGTTTCAGCAAATTTAACTTTAATAGTATTCATCTTTTCTTGCACCAGAGATTCGTTTGACCATTGAAGATCCAGTAGCAGCGACATAAGAACAATGATTTGTATAAAAAAAATACTTAATGTCTTCCATACCATTTTGCTTGTAATATCCGAAAAGGGGCAATCGGACATGCGTGTAAGTCGTCCCTGTAGGCTAATCCGAGACGGCATTTTACGATTACTTTAGATTTCGTGCTACAGTAGATTAGCACAAAATAGAAAATCATTAAGTGTCGTTTCGGATTATCTGCGCGGACTGCATATTGCAAGCCATTTAGAAGTCAATAAGGCCGGAGGTCTGTTCAAGTACGGGAAGTCGAAGTTCCAGTACAATAAATATTAAAACTGGAATTCATTTTGATAAAAGAACGTGTATCTCTTGGCGTCATATTTGGTATTTTGCCAGTGACCGTAGTTCTCAACTATTGGGCATTGAAACCGAGCAGTGATAATTAAAACCCGAATTAATGTTGTCAGCACTTGTTCTAGGATACATTTTCATAATTCCATCAGTGACAGTCGTTGTCTGTATTTGGTCGGTAAGTCGCATTTAAAGCTAAAACATTAACCTTTGTCGGAACCCTTATTACGAACAAAGTCAGGATAAAAGAAACAAATGAACAAATACATAAGAAATACCGGGACCGGGTAGGATTCAAACCAATAACTCCCGAACGAAAAGCTAATTTGACCATTGAGCTAAAGAGAATTCTCCCCAACGCAATTGGTAGGTATTGTATTTAACCCTTTACCCCATAAGGCATTTCTATGGTATCTCTAATTGACCCTAAATAACACAAAGGATGAAGCTGTTTCTTATGTGTATATGACACCTTTTGATAGCATAGAAAACATTGTGACAAAAGATGAAATTGCTCGTCACGAGCAATTTCACCTTTTGGCACAATGTTTTCAAAAGGCACCTACAAGCAATGCGTAGAAATGAGTATCTGTGGAGTAAAAGGTTAAATCGGGATGAAGCTATGGATGAAGGAGTGGACTCCTATAACACTTTATACATCGGCTTTTTTTTAAGATTCAATACGCGTATTTTAAATTTATAGGCTAGAATTCGGTATCTAATGAAATTCATCGAGCAATCTAAAGATATTGAAAAGATTTAGTGTCAGTATGTATGCGCTATGTTTACGTGACTAAATTGACTAATCAGATTTTATATCAACATTTTCTTTCGTAAAATGCTTTGAACCGAACTTTTCTTCTCGTGTCATTGGTCATCTAATGGTTGACTACTATGATCTCTCGCAAACGACCCATCCGTCCTTCGTCCACAATCGCACATGTATACTAATTTCTCCTAGAAAGCACAGTTTCGATTTTATGTACGAACCCAACAAGCAAAGCAGGTGCACTGTTCTGATACGAATGCTAAGGCTTAGAAAAACCATAATAAAAACTTTTAAAAAATCTACTTTAAAGCCAGACGTCAGGTAACTGTGCATGGACAGTAAGTACTAGGTTTACTGCAGAGAACATTATGATAATTGCCAGAAGTTTACCTTAGACCTATTTCGGAAGGTCATATTCTTAGGGTTTTTGTTCAAACAAATATTAAAAGAGACTTTACACTTGAAATCGCAAAAGAGCACCGAGTCGCCCTTGGCAGTATAGAGGTCAAAAGAACCCTCTTGTGTGAGCGTATGACCTTTGAGACTGAAATAGAGCTAAATTTTTTGTTTGCTTTGTAACATAAGGCCAATCTGAACACGGATCTATACTAGCCGATAGTTCTGTAATATTCATACAACAAATACTTCATGAGGTTGAAAACAATGTCGGAAAAGAAGCAAAGGATGGTAACCAGCATTTTCTTCTTTTCCTACAATGTGTTCTAAAGACATATTTCCTCTTCATTGTTAAAAAACGATGACGTGGAAGATGGATAATGCTGCGCTTTTCTTGCAAGGGAGACAAATGAATTTCCACTTATCTTCCATCCATATGACAACTAGACATGATTTCGTTTTCTTGATTGCTTTCCAGGATCAAGGAATACCTCCATTAACTTCTTATACCACGGTGACAATAATGGATCAATGAAGCAGACAGTACGGAAGCACAAGCTGATGGTTCCATATATTTGTTGATTTTTAAAGACTATTGAATATATGTGTGTGGATTTTAAATGGGTCAAATGAATAATTGTTGCTTATATGGTTCATCCTGAAGACTCCCAGATCTTGCGCTAGGCTGCTTTTTTCAAATACGATATACCTAAAAGAGCATACTGGGCACGGAATCTTGACGGATGGTCAAAAGTTTCAACTCAGAACTACCCATGCTGACCGGTGTCGATAATTTCCGAAGATAGATTAACCCTTTACCCCATAAGGCATTTCTATGGCATCTCTAATTAACTCTAAATAACAGCAAGGATGAAGCCGTTTCTTATGTGTAAATGACACCTTTTGATAGCATAGAAAACATTGTGACAAAAGGTGAAATTGCTCGTCACGAGCAATTTCACCTTTTGGCACAATGTTTTCCAAAGGCTCCTACAAGCAATGCGTAGAAATGAGTATCTATGGAGTAAAGGGTTAAGCTTCCTTTGCAAAGAGCATCACTCATTTTTAACGACGTATATGACAAGTGTTCGCCGCGCATCCTATTGTGCATGTTTTTTTGTCGTGGATATTGATTCAAACGTGCACCTGTGAATTTTTTGCACATAATAGAAATACTCTTTGTACACTAAAAGAAGTAGTACTTTCTTCGGGTAGTATTGGTGAAAAGAAAAAAAAATCCTTGAACTGTCACCGTGAAATAATTAAAATGCCACGGCGTTACACGCTAAACATGGAACAAAGGCACAAAGTCCAAAGCTGTGGAAGTATGGCTGTTTCCATTTTGAAAAGTATTGTTGAAAAAGGAGAAGTCGCTCCTATTCAATAACTTTTCCTTGTCATACCATATCTGCTAAGCTTTTATCCAGTAACTTCAATTATGACCTTCAACCTTGTTTTCTTATGAAATAGGTACTGATAGGTGCCATCATTTCTGTTTTTTCTTATTGTTTATAATTATAGATACATTTAAATATAGATATTATAAGTTTGGAAAGTTTAAGAAACATCTGTCCGTTTGAAAGTTTTTTTTTTTTCAGATTAACTTTGAATTCGATCAAATTATCTCTCTTTCTATCTCAGTGGTCTATATATATAACCAGCATATTTGTACCATTCTCAAAACCATGGCCCATATTCACCAACAGTTCGTGAGAAAATTCTTAGTCTTAATCTCCAAGATTTTCAAAATTGGTAAGTAAGACAACCTCTGATTGGCTAAACCATTCAGTTTAGCCAGTTAGAAGTTGTGTTACTTACAAATGTAGAAAGTTCTGGAGAATAAGACAAAATAACATTCATAAGAATGGTTGGTGAATACGGGTCCAGGCTTTATATATATATATATATATATATATATATATATATATATATATATGTGTGTGTGTGTGTGTGTGTGTGTGTGTGTGTGTGTGTGTGTGTGGGTGTGTGTGTGTGGGTGTGTGTGTGTGTGGGTGTGTGTGTGTGGGTGTGCAAAAATATATATGATTTGTTGAATTTTGGAACTGTGTATAGATCTACCTTTTTCAAAGGCAAGTTTTTCAGAAACGAGCAAAGTTTCAAACGAAAATATGTCTTATAAAAAATTGTCATATACGTCGTTAAAACAAGTGAGTGTTTCTCTTTCAAAGTGACAAATTATCGGCGTTATATTATGATAAGTCGCATTTAAAGACAGTTACATAATATGCCATAGTAATTAATTAATTTTTTACAAACCCTTCGTCCATTTCCATCAATTTCTGCGAAGATCCGTTTTATGTGATTTTACCTGGGTCAGACTGGACATTGTAATAATAAATGCGGTATAGCGCTCAGTTTGGTAGTTGAGCTTTGCTGAAAATGATTCTGATATACTGCTAAGGAAGTTCTCATTGGATGATATAAGCCGTGCATATAATATTATTATACTGCAAAGAAATTTCTCGTGACCTGATTGGTTAACATGCCGGGAACATATATATCATGTACCCTGGCAAAAACCACGTAAGGTCAATAAAAGAGTGCCCCATAAACATCACTACACTTGCAACACAACATCCAAAGTGGCGGCGTCGATCGATCACCAGACTGCACACGTTTAGGCACCAAACTGCACGCTTTAGTGACGTCAACTATTATACGCAAAACATCAAAAAGAAGATCAAAGTTTCACAGTACAGACATGTTATCTGATCATTGTCTACCTGGCCAAAACTTGCAGAAATCACGATGCTAGCATTGCAATCTTACTGAACACTATAGGCCAATTCTTAAAACTTTGGCATTAAAGTTATATTATGCGTCAACATTATAAAAATACCAGTAAAATAGACATTTAGATACAATCGTCTGTTCCTTGTAAAGTGATATATGGATATCCTCTCTCTCTCTCTAGCTCTCTCTCTCTCTCCTGTCCGTCCGTCCTTCCGTCTGTCTGTCTGTTTCTTTCTCTCTCTATGTCTCTTTCTCTCTCTCTTTACCTTTGTCTCTCTCAGTCTCTGTCTCTGTCCCTATCTCTTATATACTATAAAAATTTGGACGTGTCATTTTAAAAGCATTCACAGACAACTTGTTATATACAACAGAAATGATTGACGTTACTCAACAAAATAAAGAAAACATTGTAGGAAAAGAAGAAAATGCTGGATACCAGCATTTTCTTATGTCCTGCACTGTTTTCTCAAGGCCTCTGGTTAGTCGTCAAAAGAAAACTTAGTATATTTGGTAAAGTTTTTAGCGCCCACACTTATAACACATTACCACATAAGTCATGTTCTATATGAAAATATGTGTCCTATACTCTGTAAAAAGGGGGTGTACTGCATCTGCGAAAAGGATCAACCTAGGTCAGCCTGCTTAGTCCGCGCTAGCTGACCTGGGCCGGAACTTTTCGCTGTTTATCCATTTTATGTTAGTCCAAGGAGCGGTCTACATCATAATCAAGTCGGTTGTTTGGAAAAAAAAGCTATTATGGATCGATAATTATGTAATGACTTGTCCAATATCATGTTAAATGGAGATGCATGAAGCCCCCTTTTGTCAGAGCATGGGTCAAAGTTTAAACCCATTACCACACAATCCCTACTTTTGACGCCTCTGAGAAAGAAGCCTTTAGAAAACATTGTGGGAAAAGGAGAAAATGCTGGTAACCAGCATTTTCTCCTTTTCCCACAATGTTTTCTACCCTTCACAAAACAAATTTCAAATTTTCAGTCACTTTTATTTTGTCGTCTGCAAATGCTTTCAATTTGGCCCAGTCTAAAATATTGTTGTTTCGTAATGGGTTAAAGCAACTGTTGAGATATCAGGTCTCTTCATAGGCAAAATGGTCGATACCCTTAGATAATCTGTTTTCTAGAGTGTTTTTATTCTGTCGTGTGAATGTTTGCAGAAAGATGTAAATCTATGACGTTTGGCCATACGGTACACTGTTTTGTCGCCTTCGCCTGATAAAGAAGATGGCGCCGACAATGCACCCTGCTATAATGCCAATAACCACCAGGACTATCACAACTATTGCCCCTGAAATAGTGAAGTACAAGAAATATATAGTGGATATTTGTGTGGGTTTTTTTTTCGGTGAAAGATCGAAATTAATTTCATCGAGTGAACACCATCGGTAATATTTTCACGAGTGGCGCAACCACGAGTGAAAATATTACCGATGGTGTTCACGAGATGAAATAAATTTCGGTCTTTCACCGAAAAAGAAAAAACAATTTTTTTTTTATTTCATGCTTTTAAACCTTTCTGGGATGAACTTTATTTATCAAAACCCAGTACAGTTCTTTTCTGTTATTCCCCGTGGCGTACCCCGCCTACATAGCAACGCATTACAATATTACGTCAAGCGCGAGAAATGTAAGGTATATGACGTCATATTTCCCATCTGGTTGTGAGGCACGCGCAATTTACCTAGGCAACAAGAACGTGAAAACCGGTATTTACACTGGTGGTACCAGTGTAAAATCGAAAAATATTTTCACTGCTATTTCTCGATATCCTACCGGAAAGCATGAAATAAAAAATTGGACTTTCATACAGATGTTGATGCTTATGTACTAGCTACTGTAAGTTCTTAGGATACGCAATAACTCAAATAGCGTTAAATATATGTTCTTCATTCTGTCTAAAATACATGTACATGTGGCTTGCAACACGTGAAAAGGGGCATTCGGACATTGGCGTACAGTGCCGTCTCAGATTAGCCTGCGCAATCCGCGCAGGCTAATCCGAGACGGCACTGTACGACCACATGAGATTTGGTGCTTCATTAGAATTACGCAAAAACAGAAAATTTACGTTAAAACCGGAAATGTCGTTTCGGATTAGCCTGCGTGGATTGCACAGGTTGATCCGATATTACACTGTACACAAGTAAAGGGTCATTTCTCTGCATTACACAGGCCATATATGAGCCAAACTCTGTGAAAAAAGGCTGGGAACAAATGTAAAATATACCGACTCATGCCAGCCTGTCCAGTCTGCTTCGGCTGACATAGGTCGACACTTTTTTGGGGCGGGGAGGGGGATTTTCTGTATGTCCACGGGCCTTTCTTTCTCATGGAGCCATTTTATACATGTGAAGAAATGCAACACGGAAATTTATGAAAACTCCTTTTGCTAGAGTACAGATGATTCGTATATGCCGGTATTCAAAAGACACCCCCACTCTTATCGGTGTCAGTAATTTATGTTTCTCAGAACTGGCATTGTTTTCAGTGCGATATCTCGTTTACGAAATTTCTTATCTTACACACCTTTGAGAAAAGCATTTTGCGACGTCATATATACCTCATCTAAATTTTTTTTTCAGGGAAGTTAATTGGTTTCCATTTATGGTAATTGCCACGTGAGCATAGACTGTTTTGGAACAGTCTACCTTACAATTGTCAAATACCTTTATGGTAAAAAGTATTGATGTCCGATGGCTGCGCCTCTCGTGAAAACATTACCGATTGTGTTCACTCGATGAAATAAGTTCAAATCTTTCACTGAAAGGCTTTTGACCCTTTCTGGGAGGAGCTTTATCAAAATCTAGTACAGTTCTTTTCCGTTATTCCCCGTGGCGTGCCCCTCCCGCATACCGACACGTTACAATATTAAGTCTAGTGCGAGAAATGTAAGGTACATGTAAATGACGTCATATTTCCCATTTGGTTGCCAGGCACGCGCAAGTTACTTAAGCAACAAGAACATGAAAATCGCTACTTTCCCTGGTCGTCCCGTGTAATATCGAAAAATATTTTCACTGCTAATTCTCGATATCCTACCGGAAAACATGAAATAAGATATATCTAGATCTTTTATCTTTCATCTCAAATACCAGCTTATGTCAGATCCTTTATATCTTAAATACTAAGTTCTAAGATGGTAGCTAATAGGTACTGAAACCAAGAAAAATCAATGAAAACTGAGAAAATCTAGTTCGTTATTTAGCTCCCGCACTGGCATGGATTCAACGAGGAGAACTGAACAATCATGTTTTTTAATGACCCCGGGAAAGTAAGCTTTTGAAGACACTGTGAGAAAGGAGAAAATGCTGGTAGCCAACATTTTCTATTTCCGTCATATTTTTTCACAGGTGATTACTAGTACCAAATTCTTCTGGTTTTGACATACCCGAAATTCTGTCGATCAGTATTGAGTGTACGTAAAGTTTTACATGTACAGTTATACTCTTAGACCTAAACATTAAGCCTACTTACATATGGGTAATCCGCTACTATGGTAACAAGTTATTGAGTAGTTCGGTACAGCACCAGTGCAACAGCAGTCCTTTGTTGTCGACGAAGATTTTTCGGCACAACAGTATCCACCCTTATCCTCTGTCAGCGTGAAAAAGAGATTACACAGTGAATGAAATAGAGTTTGTTTCATCAGCTTGTGGGTAAAATGGGGAAATATTTACCGAACAAGAGCGGCAAATTGTCGCAAGATACGCCCGTCTTACCCCAAGTTGTAAAGCTGGGGCATGCACCAGACAAAATTCAAGTATGAAAAACAACAAAGGGCAATAACTCAAAAATTAAGCAAGCAAGAGTTGTGATTTTGGTGCACTGCACTCCCCCTTGATGAGATCTATCCACCAATGAAATTTCATAACCCTAGCTAGTATAGTTTTAGAGATATGCTTCGGACAAAAATCAAGTATGAAAAACGACAAAGGGCAATAACTCAAAAATTAAGCAAGCAAGAGTTATGATTCCTGTGCACTGCACTCCGCCTCCGTGAGATCTATCCACCCATGAAATTTCATAACCCTAGCTAGTATAGTTTTGGAGATATTCACCGGACAAAATTCAAGTATAAAAAATGACAAAGGGCAATAACTGAAAAATTAAGAAAACAAGAGTTATGATTCTTGTGCACTGCACTCCCCCTCAGTGAGATCTATCCACCCATGAAATTTCATAACCCTAGCTACTATAATTTTGGAGATATGCTCCGGACAAAATTCAAGTATGAAAAACAACAAAGGGCAATAACTCAAAAATTAAGCAAGCAAGAGTTGTGATTTGTGTGCACTGCACCCCCCATCCATGAGATCTATCCACCCATGAAATTTCATAACCCTAGGTAGTATAGTATTGGTGATATGCTTCGGACAAAAATCAAGTATGAAAAACGACAAAGGGCAATAACTCAAAAATTAAGCAAGCAAGAGTTATGATTCCTGTGCACTGCACTCCGCCTCGGTGAGATCTATCCACCCATGAAATTTCATAACCCTAGCTAGTATAGTTTTGGAGATATTCACCGGACAAAATTCAAGTATAAAAAACGACAAAGGGCAATAACTCAAAAATTAAGCGAGCAAGAGTTATGATTCTTGTGCACTGCACTCCCCCTCAGTGAGATCTATCCACCCATGAAATTTCATAACCCTAGCTACTATAGTTTTGGAGATATGCTCCGGACAAAATTCAAGTATGAAAAACAACAAAGGGCAATAACTAAAAAATTAAGCAAGCAAGAGTTATGATTCTTGTGCACTGCACTCCCCCTGAATGAGATCTATCCACCCATGAAATTTCATAACCCTAGCTAGTATAGTTTTGGAGATATGCTCCGGACAAAATTCAAGTATGAAAAACAACAAAGGGCAATAACTCAAAAATTAAGCAAGCAAGAGTTGTGATTCTTGTGCACTGCACTCCCCCTCGATGAGATCTATCCACCCATGAAATTTCATAACCCTAGGTAGTATAGTTTTGGAGATATGCTCCGGACAAAATTCAAGTATGAAAAACAACAAAGGGCAATAACTCAAAAATTAAGCGAGCAAGAGTTGTGATTCTTGGGCACTGCACTCCGCCTCGATGAGATCTATCCACCCATGAAATTTCATAACCCTAGCTTGTATAGTTTTGGAGATATGCTCCGGACAAAGAACTGGACGCCGCCCGCCCGCCCGGACGCCCGCCCGCCCGCCCGCCCGCCCGCCACGGGTGATCCCATAATACGTCCCGTCTTCGACGGGCGTATAAAAAGGGAAAGGTGTGCGAAAAGAAGGCACTCGTAATTTTCGCGGACCTTTCCCTTTTGAGGCAAATATTTCCCCATATTAACCACAAGCTGATGATGAACAAATCATATATTATATTTCTTCTGATTATTTTGTCAACGAATGCCACTTTTAAACCTAGTCATTCCAGATTTTCGGCAGGAGGAAAAAGTTCACTGTGACGGGGAAATAATTCCCCCCCCCCCCCAGCTTAAATTACGACATTTCTTTACTCATAACATTTCTAAAAATAGACACATAAAATATGATAAAACCTCTTATTTGTACAGCCTCGTTTAAAGAGCTTGAGATAGTTCATGTATGACATGATTTGCTACTCCGAACACTCCGTACATGTTCTAGGTCAACGGAGTATTTCGGAACACTGTGCCATGTTCTTCAGAACATGATCTGACTATTCTAAGTCAATCGATGTGTAGCACACCTGCTGAACGGTTGCTAGGTGATACAAGATGGCTGAACTACGGACAAATTTGTCATGGCAACATTTGCAATTGTTCTTTTTTACGACATGAATACCATAAATAGGGGCATAGTAGACTCGTCTCTACTCTTTCTCTGCAGCTAATCATTTCCTTTACTAACACAGCTATGAGAGTAGCTCTTGCAACAGCCGTCATGCTAATTTACTTTCATTTCGAATGGTTTTGAACAATGTTCCGATCATGCTCCATTCAGAACATACTTCCGGAACAGTGTATTGTGTTCTGAAATATTCCTTTCGCACATTTCAGAACAGCATTCCAGAACACAGAACATTGTGCACTGAACATTGTCCCAGAAAAAGCGAAAGGAATACGCAAATAGATACACAGGATTTAAATATTGGTGGGGTGAGGGACGGAGAAATTTCACCAATATAACACAACTGAGTCATACCCTGTGGGTAAAAGGAGGGGGTGGGGGTTGGGTAAAGTCATTTTAACTCGGCGGTTATAGTATTGACGGGCGTTCTAGGTTCGAATCCTGCCCTGTTCCTGTATTTCTTCCATGCATTTGTTCATTTTTCTATTTGTTCTTAACATTGTTTGTATTCTTTTCTCTATATTTTACATGCAAAGTATCTGTCGTCCAAAATAAAAAAGAAACAGTACTTATATGCTCTATAGAAAAAATTATATGTGATCACACTTCCAACTAGCTAGAGAGAGAGGGAGAGAGAATTTTTACACATACCATTGCAGTTCGTTTGCCCACATTTGATTGCTTCCTGAAATATAGAAAATTCCAGACATACAACCTGAACACTTCCACATTGATCTCTGACTGTATAACGTTGTCCGAAAATGAGAAGGGGAATAAAATGAAGATCAACCAAAGGCCTTTGATCACTGAATATATCTACAAACTTTCATTAACAACGTTATTATAAATAGTATATATGGGATTCCCTCTGTATTGTATTACTCTTATTATATACAATAGAGATATACAATAGAGAGAGAATCCCCAGTGTGCTATTTATAGTAACAGTGTCCGACAATGAAAATTTCTTTATCCCTTTACAGACCAATGGAGTTTCAGAGGCCTGTGCATAAACTGAGAGATTAACTCCTTCTAAATACGTGAAATCAAACTTTAAAGCTGATATTGAAAGCTCAAATTTCACTGTCTCAAAAGCATTTGGGAGGGGAGTATCCTTACCGGGCAGTGAAGATCAAAGATCAGACTGCAGGTTTTGTGCAGTCTGATCTTGATCTTCACTGTCCACAAAGGTCAGTTGGTCGAGCTTAGAAGCCTAGGGGTTAAAGGTGGGTATTTAGAATTTTCACATCACACCAAATTAAAAAATATATATATCATTGACATTTATATGAAAAAACAATACAAATCATCAATAATTAAGAATCATAAAATTTAAAAAAAAGAAAAATCATTTTGATGGTATTCCCTTCAAAGGCTACGTAGCCCCTTAAGCTATTTTTAGATTTTGCGCCAAAAATCAATAACGTATTGTGGGAATGTCAAGTGACTGGCACGTGACTAATAATGCTTACATTCCATTACATAGCAAACATGTAATAATTATTTTCCATAATGTCTTCTTCGGACGGATGTTTGAAACTTTGTCTGTGTTTCCTGTATTTAAATGAGAGAAATGATAATCTAAAAATAGTATGTGTCATCCGTTGGTGTCAACCTGGTCCGTAATAAATCTCTAAGTTCTCGTGTTATTGGATGGTTTTCGACTCCTGGGGTTTTATGAACTCAAATTAAAAGGCTATGGGAGTATAAGGATGATTTTTTTGCATTTTTGTAAAATTTTCGTCCCAAAATCTGAAGGGCCACCTTTAAGCCAGTACACGGAAAAGAATGTTCTCCATTGGCCTAGAGCAGGCTAATCCGAGACAGCACTTTACGACTACATTAGATTTTGTGCTACAGCAGACTTCCATATTACAGAAAATAATATAAAAACGGAAAGTATCGTTTCGGATTAGCCTGCGCGAACTGCGCAGGCTGATCCGAAACGACACTTTACGGAAATATTTCCGAATATCCCTTTTCGCGTGTTGCAAGCCAATCTTTATTGCTGTCTTTTATTCATGATAGAAACAGATATGTTTATAATGTAATCTTTTAATCTATTCCGTAATTGCTGTCATTTTTGACGCGATGACTTCAGGAAATATAAAAGGATAATTGTCATAAGGCATGCATACAAGGCTAAACATTATCATTTAATCAAAACTTAAATATGAGCCATTTTTAATGAAAAACAGGGCTAAATATATGTGCAAAATGTATGTCTGCAAAATGCAGTCTGCGCAGGCTGATATGGGTCGATAAATTTTGCTAATTTTGTATATTTCCTGCATGTCGAATGATCACTCTACCCACAGGCCTTCGATTTCCATAGATCCATCACAGAATAATAAAGCTTTGCTTTGTCGATCACATATAAAAGCATATTGGTGCACCGCCGGTATGCATCACGGAATATGCCCGCCCGGGTGGCTTAGTGGTGAGCGAGTCGGACTCATGACCTGGTGGTTGTGAGGTTGATACCCGGTTGAGGCAAACTTTCTTTCCGGCGTATTTTCGCCTCTCACCTCTGCTGAAGCATGTGAGAAAAGTAGTCGGTGGCTTTGGAAAGAAAGTAGTGTAAGCACCGGTGTGAGAAAGCCAGGAAACACATGTGCGTCACCGACCGCCATAATATGACCTTAGCTGTTAAAGTGGCGTTAAACCCCAATACAAACAAACAAACAAAATTACGGAATAGTGGAATTCTCAACACCATTACTTTAGACAGCACAGTGGCAACTGCCTCTTTGATATATATAATAGAACAACAGAAAAAGAAGACGCAAGGGCGTCAAGGTCGCCCGAAAATGATTGTGTTTTTTTTCCATTATTAAACAGACAAATATGTAGACAACAGAGTTTATCTGACTCCAATTTTTTCAGTTATTTTTCATTTGTGAAAAAAAGCTGTTGTTTTCCAATCAAATTGACATGACAATAGTGACCTACAGTGTGATGAATTTGCCATATGACCAACTGTCAAAATAAAATATGGGTTTTTGCACTGCAAAACGTTAAAATGCCCGATTTACATTTTATGCTACTTTAATGCCAATTTCGCCATCTGAGAATGACTCCATAATGAAAAAAAAAATGCTACAAATACATTTTTTCAGCCATGGGTACAAAAATACTGTATTTCGTTTATAAATGGAGATATACCTTATAATTGGTCAATGATTACAAATAAACATATTTGAAACCACACGTGGTTACCAAATACTTTATTTTAAAACTTACATAATACATGCAGTAATTTAACGTTATACAGTATTTCCATTGCGAAGTTTGCGTTTCCATTGCGCCGGTCCCGCGCGATGGAAATTAAGAAGGACGTTTTATTATCTGGGTACCCAATAGGTATGGGGAAAATTTAGCTTATTTAACTTATAACTTATCATATAACATAATCTTCATTTGGCATAAAATACAACATATTTATAGCCAATACAAAATACATTTTAACAAGATATGCACGAGATGAGAAAAGACAAAAATGCATGTATATCAGTATAATCTGGCTAAAGAAAAATAAGTGCATGTGTGTCGGCATTACTTGAAATACTTTATGTTTTCCGAAGGATGGAAAGGGTAAACACAAAATGCGTTGTTTACATTGAAAAACCAAAAACAATTGACATACAAGAATTCAGATATCACCAAAACTACATACTGCTGAGCGCGCCTAAAAATGCTCTGATAACGTTTCGAACCACTGAGTATAAACAAAAAAAGTTTTCATATACATCATTTTGATGACAGAAAGCCATATTAGGCAGTGAGTTTTTCTTTAGACAGGAATGATCCAATCCAAAACGAACCCAAGTCTTAGCTGAAATACATTTTGTGAGATTCGAACATGTGCGAAAGACACCCTCGTTTTCTTGAACTTATAAGACCAACACCGTAACCATTGAGCTAAAGAGAATTCTTCCTATCGCTATTGTTAGGTATTAATTTTATACCGAAAGAACCTATGCAGTAAGGGATTTTGACCAGCCCGCATAGCTCTGTTGATAGAGCGTAGGCCTCGTGATCATTAGGGTGTGGGTTCGATTTCCACGGCTGGCCATCCAAAATTACTGATAACCTTTCGGATGAGACGTTAAACCGAGGTCCCATGTGACGCTGTTATACACCGAGCACGTTAAAGAACCAGACGTAACTTAGGATTGGTTTTTTCCTGTATCTTGCACTATCCCCCGTAACACATCTTCGCAAGCCAAGGATGACGATCCACTACGCTACTCTACCCTTGGCGGATCGAACTTGATTTCGACATTCCCCCGATACGCATTTTCATTGGTAGCAGCTAGCTCTAACTGCACGAATCAAATCGCTCGTAGCATTTCATCTTTGATAAAAATAGAACAAGGTTGCGACCTTTCGGATAAAAATACAAGGTAAATGTGAATACCTCCGTGGATGTGTGCAGAATCTGTAACGATTTATTACCAAAAAAAAATAGACGAACAATATTTACAGAAAGTTTCAATGTGACCAATCAATTATCAGAGGGTTTAGACTAGATCCCAGCACCTGACCATGGAATGTCAAAGTACGGTTGTGGTTATTGCTCCATGTTGAATTACTCTAGTAAGCGGTTTGTAAAACTACATATCACTGTCTATACGAAATATGATGTAAAGGGAGATAACAAGCAGCATCCAATAGGGGGCGTGAGAGTATCAAAATCGGGCTCGATCCGCCAAGGTAAAATCCACGTAGTGATCGTAACCTTGGCTCGCGAAGATGCCGTAACAATACTAACAGACTTCAGGGGGTGTCGCCCATATTGGGAACCGATGGCAACGATAAATAAACGCAAAGTCAATCAATCATTAAGGGAGCAATGATCTCCCGTAACACCCGATCAAGACACATTTTTTTAAAAAGAGAGACTTCATAATAACAACATCCGAGTTCTTACTGTCGGTTTGAAAGTTTAATTTTACTTATTTAGCAGGTAACAGGCTAAAGAAAGAACGTTTAAAGTTCTTACCGTTTGAATGGCACAAAACACCAAACAGGACAGAACTCCGAGCAAAATTGTCCCTAACTGCATGTTCAGTATTTGATATCAAGTGTGACAAAAAATGTGCGAATAACCGAAGATGACACCGAAACTGTTCAAAACTACTTCTCATTTATCTCTACGCGAGACCTTCCTATAGGGTTTGATGTACGTGTATACTGTGGAAAAAAGTTAAGTCGTGTAAACAGGATATACGCCCATTTTCGTCCGACAGTAATTCGACAACCTTCGGGAGAGCCAGGGATAAATCCCACGGCTCTACATACGATAGATGATATCGCCAGTTTACTTCAGAAACCTCGTAGATATAGCTTGTTTTAAGCTGTAGTTACTAGGTTTTTGAAATAAACCGACGATATACACCTAAACCCACCATTCTTCGCCGGAAATAAACCGCTTTACTGTTGCCAAATTCATGAGACTCCAAGTGTATAAAAAAGAAATCTTAAGTTATATTCTCAATCGAAATCTTTCTTAACACATATTCGTTGACAAACAGTTAATTTTGTAAATTTATATATTATACTTCATGTGTTATTTTTAGAAAAGTTATGGGCAAAGAAATGTGGTAAATTAAGCTGGGGGGAATCACTTCTTCGTCAAAGTGAATATTTTCCTCCTGCCGAAAATCTGGAACTACTTTTAGTTTTAAAAGTGGCATTCGTTGACAAAATAATCAGAGGAAATATTATATATATTTTTTTTCATTAGCTTGTGGTTAAATGAGGAAAATATTTGCCTTACAAGGGAAAGGTTTGCGAAAATAACTCGTACCTCAATTGTAAAGTGATGACCTGATACTCTATATTTTCAGACGACAAGTGAACTCGGCACTATAGAGCGATAAGAGGTTATCAGCGTCGAGATCCAGGCAAGCTAAACACATGAATGGCTCTTTGAGTATTTTGATTGATTGATCGTGGGCCGTTTTCAACATTTTTTCAGTTACATCGCTAGAGCAGTGCACCTATCCATGCTTTCCTGGAGTTTCTTTTACCAGCAGTCCGCTTTCCAAACCACTGATTGCTTTCCCACATAACCATCGTCGAAACGATGGTTAGCAGTGCGACAGAAATGAATTCTATCGCAGTGACTATCATTAATCCTCGGAAAAAAATCAGCTAGCCGGGAATCGAACCATCTTCGCGAGCCAAGTTTACGATCACTTCGTGGATCTTACCTTGGCTGATTGAGCCTGATTTCGAGATTCCTGCGATGCGCCCTCTATTGGATGTTGATCATTATCGCCCTTTACATCATATTTCTAAAAGCAAATGAAATATCGTTTTATAAACCGCTTACAAATACACATGAAGCGATAAGCAGACATCCACGTGGGTTTCCATGTTTACCCTCTATTCGAAAGGTAGCGACCTTGTTCTACTTTTATCAAAGTTGAAATGCTACGAGCGATTTCATTCGTTGCAGCTAGAGCTTGCTGCATCCAATGAAAAAGCGTATCGGGTGAATATAAAAATAAAGCTCGATCCGCCAAGGGTAGAGTAGGCCTAGCGTAGTGAATCGTCAGCCTTGGCTTGCGAAGATGGGAATCCAACCAGCAAGCCGCTGTTCTCAAGTCCTGTACGCTACCGGCCGAGCTACCGGGACTTGGCTTTAGTTATTTTGATCAGTATAGCAGAGGATGAATGTACAAGATATAAAGATGACTTTGAACTGAAAAACTTCCCGATATCAAATGAGATACATGATTTTGCACAAATTTTGAGCTGCATACGCTAAAAAAAAGGTATAGGTCGAGATCAGGCTGCATGTAATCCATTTGTTTGATCTTGTATCTAAGATGTCCAATAATTGGTGTGCAAAACGCGAAAAGGGACATTCGGACATCTGCGTAAAGTGCCGTCTCGGATCAGCCTGCGCAGTCCGTACAGGCTAATCCGAGACGGCACGTTACGACTACACTAGATTTTGTGCTACAGTAGACATGCACAAAACAGAAAAAAATGCATTAAAACGGAAAGTGTCGTCTCGGATCAGCCTGCGCAGACTGCGCAGGCTGATCCCATACGACACTTTACGCACATGTCAGAATGTCCCATTTCGCGTGTTGCAGGCTAAATATTATCTTTATGACACTCTTTCGTCATTAGACCTTATCCCGCTGAATAACTAAAATCAAAATTTCAACTCAATAGTAAAAACTTAAACATTTCTATTTCAAAGTTAGGCCTACATTTTAGGAACGTGCAGTCTGATCTTGGGTCTACACTGTCCGATAAAGAGGTATCTCCCCCCCCTCCCAAAATGCCTTTCAAACATCAATATTCAGGTTTTTACATTCGGCTTGAAAACTTTCGTTCCTTTACTTCAGAAGGAAAAAGGTTAAAAAGACAAAGAGTAAAAATTGCAACATCATGAATTGTTATTCATTACCCTAATGGGTAAAAGTTTTATTGACCTAATTATTGTCTAATGCAACACAATGTAAGACAAAGTAAACAAAAACAAAGTATATATAGGCAGACAACACAATGTATATCGCTCAATTGATGGAATTTGTCTATCAAAAGGTACAAAACATTGGCTGGAAGTGGAAAAATGCTGGTAACCAGCTTTTTCTCCTTTTCCTGCAATGTTTTCAAAATGCTTATTCCGCAGAGTCGTAAAGGGCTGAGTTATGGGGCAAAGGGTTAATTTATATAACGCTTTATCTTTCGAAAAGGGGATCTACTGATTAGGGTTTGCGGAAATTGTCGATTAATATCAGCTTACATATAGGATACATAGAGGATATTTGGGTTTTTTTTTGTTAACCCTTTACCCCATAAGGCATTTCTATGGTATCTCTAATTGACCCTAAATAACAGCATGGATGAAGCTGTCTCTTTCGTGTATATGACACTTTTTAATAGCATAGAAAACATTGTGACTAAAGGTGAAATTGCTCGTCACGAGCAATTTAACCTTTTGCCACAATGTTTCCTGAAAGCAATGCGTAGAAATGAGTATCTATGGAGTAAAGGGTTAAGGATCGAAATTTAACTCATCATCGGTAGTTCTATCACGAGTGGCGCAGCCACGAGAGAAAATATTACCGATGGTGTTCACGTTCTCATCACAAAGCGGAAATTATCGTTTCGGAGCTTGCGCGGACTGCGCTGGCTGATCCGAGACGAGACTTTACGGAAATGTCCGAATGCCCCCTTTCGCATGTTGCAAGCCAATTATTATGAGATTTTGTGCTACAGTTGACTCGAACAAAATAGAAAACTATATAAAAAGCGGAAAGTATCGTTTGGGGTCAGCCTGCGCGGACTGCGCTGGCTGATCCGAGACGAGACTTTACGGAAATGCCCGAATGCCCCCTTTCGCGTGTTGCAGGCTAATTACTGTGTGAATCTGTTTCAATTATGAATTAATTTTGTTGTTATCTCAAATGATACGGGATTGGCTAGGAAACAAAAGGTGAATGAGAGGACATTAGATTTTGAGGCTTGGTAGGTGTTTTGACCAATAACCTTCGGATTAACTTAACCCTTTCCCAAACAATCCCTGGTTTTTACGGGTCTGGAATAGTAGCCTTTTGAAAACATTGTGGGAAAAGGAGAAAATGCTGGTAACCAGCATTTTCTCCTTTTCCCACAATGTTTTCCATCCTATCTTAGACAGAAATCATCTTTTCAGCAAGAGCTGAATTGTCTGCTGCAAATGCTGTCAATTTGGTTTAGTCCAAAAGTTTGTCGTTTGGGAAAGAGTAAAATGAAACTTTCAGCTCGGTTCTAACTAGAGCTATCACTAAACGTGATTATACACCCCCCCCCCCCCTCACTTCTCACCAGCACCTTGTCACAAAACAGGTCTTTGTCACAGAATCCAGAATGGTTTAGTACAAAATTAAGAGTTGAAAAGCGTTCAAGGTGAGATAATTCCGCTATAAATCGCAGCAGGGTCATGAAAGTTGCGCATGCAAAACTTCACATATACATATATGAACCGTGTGTGTAAATTCGAGTCAGTACATGAAAAAGTGTAGGGGTATTGCTCCGGACAAATTTGTGTCTACGGACAAACGGACGGACGGACAGACAGCCATGGCGATTCCAGTATACTCCCCTCCACTACCTTGTGGAGAGTATAAAATGTTAAAAGTTAAAAAAGCTTAAAAGTTAAAAAAGTTATAAAAGGAAATTTTTTTTTGTGAATATTCTATCCTTCTCGGAAAATGTGGGCGTTCATAGAAAAAAACACAGGAAGAAATACTTTGTTCGTTTTGCTTTAATAGGTTTTCGATTTCATTAAATAGTATTTCAGTCATTTCATATTGAAAAGTCACATTATCTAGTTTCTGTCTCGACCTTTCACATTTATCAAGCTGTGGCTTTGAATTACTTTGTTCATCACGGTTAGGGTAAGAAATAAACCAGGATTTCCCGATTGACCCTCTATGAAACAATCCTGAGTTTTAACGTCCCTGGGAAAGACGGCTGTTGAAAATATTGTAAGGAAAGAAGCAAATCCACGTGACCATTATTATCTCCTTTTCTAGCCCTGATATCTGAAATTCTCTCTCCCCACCCCCACCCCCACCCCCCACCGATCCTCGATGAAATTTTGCTTGAATTTAGCCAAACCTACGTTCTCGTTGTTTTGTAAAAAGACGGTAGGTCTTTACAAAACAACAAAAGTCGGGACTTACCCAAAATGAAAGTAATTTGCAGGCTGAAAAAAAAATGTAGTCCAGATTATGATTTTCGTCTTTTAAATAGTAGGAAAACGTTGTGGGGAAAAGGAGAAAATGCTGGTTACCAGCATTTCCTTCTTTTCCCATAATGTTATAAAAGTGCTTCTTGTTCAGTGTCATTATAATCTAGAATTCTTTAGTTAAGGGTTTAACCCAAATCTACTTGATCATTGACACACTCAGGACCCCGGAAGATAAAGCGACAAAATTAATTATGAACTATTGAAGTACGTTAACCCATTACCACACAGTCCCTACTTTTGACGCCCCTGAGAATGAAGCCTTTTGAAAACACTGTAGGAAAAGGAGAAAATGCTGGTAACCAGCATTTTCTCCTTTTCCCACAGTGTTTTCTACCCTTCCCAGAACAAATTTCAATTTTTCAGTCACTTTTATTTTGTCGTCTGCAAATGCTTTCAATTTGAACTGGTCTGAAATTTTGTCGTGTGGTAAAGAGTTAAAGGAGGATATTCAGGTTTTTGTGGTATTTGTGGTGTTTGTCGAAGACAATACCACTATGAGTTCAAGATTGAATTTTGATAACCATGTATATCTTTGTGCAAAGCCAAAGGAAATAAACCCACTAAACTCATTTTTTTCTCAGGCAAATGAGTTTTACGGTGGCACTCAGATAAATTATCATGTAATTTGAAATGGCATATTAAAATACATTGGGCGAGGCCATCGATCGTTGAGATACTTATTTTTGATTGAAAATAGCTTCTCTCGCTCATAGCCTTTTATTGGCAAAATGATACAAATTTGCCAACTGACCCTGGGCTTTTTCGTTCCAAAACCAATTCGTTTCATGGCTTGTTCGTCCTATGATTGCGCGCTACCCCATTTGATTACTCATGAATATTTATGGACCCAGGTAATCGATTGTAATGTTGGAAATTAAATGTAAAAGGCTAGAGATATTTCAGAATTATAGTTTTCAGGATCAAACTTAATTTTGTTCGATATATCAACAGGATTTTTCTCTCTATTCGTCATGTATCCTACTGTCAAGGGCCGTTACTCCTGCTTCCTCCTAATGATGAAAGGGAGACCACTTACAGAAAAAAAACCCAAACTTTGTCATGAGTACTCTCCTTTCAACCGAAAAGGTATTCATTTGCTTAGTGGGTTGACTTTTAAGCCAATATTTGAACAATATGTCTCTGTTTCTTTCAAACTATTAATTCCACACAATAGGTTTCCTTGACAAATACCACGTCAGCGTTCTCAACGCTTTGATGAAAGCTTCAATTGAAGGCGGAAACAGTAGTTGCTGCGCACTAGTTACATAGGTAGAGTGCGGGTGCCTCTATACCAGATGGAAATATGACGTAACTTAGCCTATATTTCTCGCTTATTGCGTAATATTGAAATGCGTTACTTTGCGGAGGGGGTAGGCCACGGGGATTAACCATACAGAACTGTACTGGATTTTGATAACAGTTCCCTCAAAAAAGGTTTTAAGGCTGTAGACCCGTAATACTTCTAGTGCAGCATGGCATAAAATTTCTTGGAAGTTGATAAATACGGATTTATACATATGTAATACTTTTGCACATTCTTAACCGACCAGAAATTCCTTTAATGTCTGTCTTGAAATTATTTGTCGACACTTTTGTTGGTGAATTTTAATAAACATAATATAATGATTAAGGGGCTAACCCATATTAGAAATGATTGATTTCAACATTCTGAAAGAATCTGTAGACAAAAAGGACCTTCGCAAAGCAATGCATATACGCCCGAAGGGGCTTGCCGGTGAAATGAGTAAAAATCTAAAACGTCTGCAGATATCCAAATTCTAAAAGTCACATGTACAGAACTACACATCATGCAGATCCATTGTGGTAAGTTTAAATGCGCCCCAGAAATTGCTAACAGACGGACGGACGGACAGACGGGGTCATAACATAAAATGGTAGTGTGGGCGGGCGGACGATTCGACGGACAGGGTCATAACATAAAATGGTAGTGTGGGCGGGCGGACGAATCGACAGACATGTCATAATATAAAATGGTAGTGTGGACGGGCGGACGAACCGACAGACAGGGTCATAACATAAAATGGTAGAGTGGGCGGGCGGACGAACCGACAGACAGGGTCATAACATAAAATGGTAGCGTGGGCGGGCGGACGAACCGAAAGACAGGGTCATAACATAAAATGGTAGTGTGGGCGGGCGGACGAACCGACGGACGGGGTCATAACATAAAATGGTATTGTGGGCGGGCGGACGAACCGACAGACGGAATCATAACATAAAATGATAGTGTGGGCGGGCGGACAAACCGATGGACCATAAGATAATACGACGGCGCCCGTCAGGCGTAGAAAGAAGTGGACCTCGGTCAAAATAATTTCCTTTTGGTCAATATTTCAGCATGCCGAAGTCTACCTCCAGAGTCAATACGCGAAAAGGGGCATTTGAACATTTGCGTAAAGTGTCGTCTCGGATCAGCCTGCGCAGTCCGCGCAGGCTAATCCGAGACGGCACTTTACGACTACATTAGATATTGTGCTACAGTATACTAGCACAAACCAGAAAATTACATAAGAACGGAAAGTGTCGTTTCGGATCAGCCTGGGCGGACTGCGCAGGCTAATCCGAGACGATATTTTACGCAAATGTCCGAATGTCACTTTTCGCATGTTGCATGTCCCTTTTCGCTATATAATGCATCAAGAACGTGCATCAAACCCCCTTCTAGAAGCGCATTGTCCATTTAACCCATTAAAAACGACAAAATTATAGACTTTTCCGAAATGAAAGCTTTTGAAAACAAAAAAGTTTACATCTGAGATTCACAAAATAAAATATCTGTTCGGAAGTATAGAAAACATAATTGGCAAAATAGAAAATACCGGTAACCAGCATTTTTCTCCTTTTCCCCACAATGTTTTAAAAAGCTTTCTTAGTCTCGGTCATTAAAAGTCGTGACTAAGTACTATAGGGTAAACAGACCTGGAAGTAACTTTAACCTACAAGCTCATAATTGTGAAAAAAAAAATGCAGGAAGTTTTAAAAACGAAAAACTCGAAAATGATAGGGGACTGGAAGTTGTAAAATGAGTCAAGTTATTACTCTGTAAGCATATTACCACGACTAAACAGAAAGTTGGGGAAATGGGGTCTTACGTGGCTAGGTGGTAAACTATGGGACTGCAAACCTGGCGGGCACAAGTATCATTGGGAACCTTGGCTCCTTCTCGGAAGTGTCCCTAAGCAAGGCATCCAGGAGTCCCAGCAAGGCATCTCTCTCGATTCTGCTTCTTGGGAACTACACCAGTACTCGCGTGTGTGGACCAATGAATGGTTACCACCATTTCCTCTTTTCCCACAATGGTTTCTGTCCTTTCAAAAGCAAATTTTACTTTCGTTTTTATTTTTGTCTGCAAGTGCTTTCAAGTTGAACATGTCTAAAATTTTGCGATTTTTAAAATACCTGTAAAAGAATGGTAACCACAATTAGTTTTATGCTATCATAATTGTACAGAGTTACCTCGCTTGATCCCGATTACATGCAGCAGCAGACTCGGAGCTGTTCACAAATTAAGCAAACTCAAGGAGACTGATGTAACTTCCCTAAAAAGTGAAGATTAACTCTTTTCCAAATGACAAAACTTTATACTAGTCCAAACTAAAAGTATTTGCAGATAACAAATTCAATTTTGCCGAAGGGATGATTTCAATTCTTTAGAGGGCACATGTGGAAAAAGGAAAACGTGCTGGTTCCCACTATGTTTTCAAAAGGCTTCTTCATTGGGGGTTTATGAAAGTCGGGATTGTGTGGTAAACAGTTAAGTTCTGATTGTAGAGAGCAGGTGTAATACAGACAAATGAACCTCCACTACAAAATGACCCATGGGTCATTTCTCTACGAAGAGGAATGACCCATGGAACATTTCTCTACGTAGAAAAATGACCCGGGTCATTTTGTAGGGAGGGTCATTTCTCTGCATTACACAAGAGGTCTGATCTTTGATATAAACCGAGGGAAATAATGAACCATTTACGGTCAAAAACAACAAATTAAATCTTTGCTAGACAACAAAATTAACGTAAAACAGTTTCCCTATCGGGAGCTCAGTAAACATAACTTTCAACATATCCAAGATGGCGGTGTCGATCGATATCAGCCACCCACAGGACAAACATCATGAGTAGTTTGCACCATATCATGGCAACTTTTTCTGGATGGTTGTACATTACCATAAATATTGGAATTGGAAACTCGTTCAAGGTTGTGACAAATCATGTCGGCGCCTCGTTGTATTGCGGCGAAGTTTCCAAGGTCCCTGCCACCTGACAACTAATACTGTATCATTTGGCATACTTCATCACCCTAATATCAAATCAACAATTTCGTGTCAAATCATTTTATTCAAAACCTCATATACAACTTACTTGTTTTACATTGAGCCCATGCAGATGACTATTATAATCTTAATTATGTTAATTATTCATTGTAGTAACCACGACATCGTCAAATTGTAATTAGCCAAATAAGCGACTATTTGTAAAAGTTCCTTCGTGTCCTTTATTGCGCTCTACAGAACTACTTCAATCATAACTCTTACCTAAAAGAAAACATTCTAATCAAAAGCAATTGCAGACAACATGATAAACATGTCGCAAATGATGGGATTTACCAAGGTAAAGAACATTATGTCTCAGCATTTCTTCATTTTCCTTCGACGTTTTAAAAAAGCCTTTTCCTCATGTTCTGGTTTACCCATTACCACACAATCCCTACTTTTGACGCCCATAAGAAAGAAACCTTTAGAAAACATTGTATGAAAAGGAGAAAATGCTGGTAACCAGCATTTTCTCCTTTTCCCACAATGTTTTCTACCATTCACAAAACAAATTTCAAATTTTCAGTCACTTTTATTTTGTCGTCTGCAAATGCTTTCGATTTAGACAAACCTAAAATATTGTCGTCTGGTAATGAGTTAAAGCAGGCGATTGTTTGGTAAATGGTTGAGTCCATGTAAGTCCTCACACCAGAGTGAACATATGTCTGATGATTTCTTTGGCTTAAAACCTCGAGTAAAAACCACTGCAGACTTTCACCCATCATACATATTCAATTTCAGTGTTACGTGTAAACGTCACTTTATCAAGTGCACTAGCTAACGCAGAACCATCTTCAACTGCCTCTTTGTCTTTCTTTTGTGAGTGAGCTTCTTTTTCACGTTCCAGTTCCTCTTGTAGCTTGGCTTCTGCTTGTTCGTGTTCACGAATCATGTCTTTAAGACTGTGGTTTTCAAGCATCAATACCTCCATTTTGTTCGTCATGTCTTCATTTATCTGTCTCAGTTGTGAGTCTGTTCTTTGTAACCTCAGGGACTTTATTTGTGAGCGTAAGTTTGTGACCTCGTCTTCTAGCTCTGTTACATAGTTAGAAACATGCACTAAGATCTAACTTTTCACCAAACGACAAAACCGTAGACTTGTCAAAATTGAAAGCATATGCAGACGACAAAATAAACGTGAATGAACAAATAGATGTATAACAGAAAGAAAAGTAGAAAACATTGTGGGAAAAATGTTTTCAGAAGGATTCTGAATTGGATTCTTTGTCGTACTGTAGATAACTTTTTAAATTTGAAAGAAACACAAATTTTTCTGATTGGCTCAACCTTTTGGCTAAAACAAAAAGGTTTAGTCAGTAAGAACACGTGCAACTTTCAAAATCTAAAATAAGATTGGGAACGCAAATTAGAATAATTGGTGAGCATGGGCTTTAACCTTGGATGTGTACTATCGGGTTATTTCATCATTTTTGATATACATCGATCAACAGCGTTTTGAAGCATAAATGTTTTATAAAAGATTGATACTCCTCAGTTTCCAAATAAACAACTTATATTTTTTATAGTCTAACAAAGCAATCACTTTTTCTGATGATGAAAATAGTAAAACCAATGCGGTAACGTCATTATTTTTTCATGTCGACAAAAACCTTTCAGATGATAATAGTGTTTCTATGGTAATTATACTCGTGAATAATAATGATGGCAAGAGGAACAAGAAAGAAGAAGAAAAATAAGAACAAATAGAAGAAGAAAAAATAGTAGATGAAAAAGAAGACACTGATGATGATGATGATGATGATGATGATGATGGTGATAAGGTAGAAGAAGAAGAAGAAGAAGAAGAAGAAGAAGAAATAGTCCATTGCCTCTACCTTTTGTTTTCTTTTCCTCATTTTTCAGTTGTTCTAAAACCTCATTCTTCTCTGCTTCCATATTTTCTTGCTTCTCTTGTTCCTCACACAGGGCGTTCTCTAATTGTACAACGCGCATGCTCAGGACTTCAACTGTCTGGTTCATGTCCGACTGAAGTGGTAAATTAAATAATTGTTACCCATACCAGCTATATGTTCTTTTCCCACAGTGTTTTCAAAAGGCTTCTATCTAAAAGTCGTAAAAATAGAGATTGTTTTGTAAAAGGTTAAATACATATAATATGCTTTTAAAAACCAAGACTTAAGTTCTTTAAAGCTACTGAACACGAATCCATTGCTTTTACAGAAGATGCAAATGAAGATCAGTCACCAATCATGCAATATATAGAGTTTATTTCATCAGCTTATGGCTAATATGGGGAAATATTTTCCTCAAAAGGAAAAGGTATGCGAAAATAATGAGTGCCTGCCTTACGGCACTCGTTATTTTCGCATACCTTTCCCTTTTGAGTCAATTATTTCCCCATATTAACCACAAGCTGATGAAATAAAGTCTGTATTATATTTCCTCTGATTATTTTGTCAACGAATGCAACTTTTAAATTTAGTCATTGGATCGAAATAAAATAAAAAAAAAAGTTCCAGATTTTAGGCAAGAGGAAAATATTCACTGTATCTGGGAAATAATTCCCCCCCCCCCAGCTTAAGTTACATTTCCTTACCCATTACATTTCCAAAAACAGACACATGAAATATAATGAGTATACATTGTTAGATCTATTGTATTTATTGAAAACACTTACCATGTCTCTTTTCATATTGGTTTTGTATTCTTCCATTTCGTCCATGCGTAGCTCGACGCTCATTTCCCTTCTGCTGAGCCGCCATTTTTCTTGTTTCAAAGAGTCCATTAAGTCACGTGCTGTTTCCAGGTTTTCTTTCATTTTCACGAACAGACTGCTGCTTTGGTCTATGTTCTCATTCTATAAATACAATTAAAGTAAATAAAGGATCTACCCTAAAAAGGCGTGTACCTCTTTAATTTAGAAAATATTAACAGTGGTTGCAACCTGCTAGTTCCGTCCACCCATCTAATAATATTCAGGCAAATCCATGTATCTATCTGTTTTGTATAATTCTTTTCTTGCTACATATACTTCTGTAAAAGGTTTTGTAAAAACTACATGTACCATTGGGTTTGCGCCAGGGTTGTATTTTAAGTCCAATATTGTTTGCTTTATTCATCAATAAGCTCAATACCTTTTTTCTCGGTAATAACGTAAGGGGCCTTCAATTATTTCCAGGCTTAACCGATTTTTTTTTATATTGTTTGCAGACGATGTTGCATCATGTGTATCTGACAATGTAAAAGGTTTACAAAGGCAGTTAAATCTGCTCAACAATTTTTCTAATGATTATAAGTTGGAAGTAAATACAGAAAAAAAAAGTTATGGTTTTCAAAAAAGATGAAAAGTGGTTTTATGGTAACAGTAAACTTGAAGTTGTAAAGGGTTTTGATTATGTTGGAATGCATTTTACTTCTAGATTATCTTTATATAGAATATCACAGTATAAAGCTGTTAAAGGAAAACGATTTCTTACGCATATTTTGTGTTCCTTAAAAATTTTAGTTGTTTACCATATAAAACATTTTTCAAAATATTTGACATGAAATTTGCACCTGTCACATTATATGGGTCGGAGTTGTGGGGGTTGAACTTTTATACTTGTATAGAAAATGCACATATACTAAGTTGAAATAGGTTTTAAAAAGTACATCATAGTGCTTGCAATGATGCTGTTCTTGGTGACTTGGGTCCTTATCCAATGTGATTTTTATTCTTCAAAACGTTGCATTAACCCTTTCCCAAACAAGCCCTGGTTTTTACGTGTCTGCAGTAAAAGTCTTTCGAAAACACTGCGGGAAAAGGAGAAATTGCTCGTACCGAGCAATTTCTCCTTTTCCCACAGTGTTTTCTACCCTTTTCGAGAACATTCTGCTATTTTCTCCAAATCTAAAATTGTCGTCTGCAAACCCTTTCGGTTTGGAAGTGTCCAAAATTTGTCGTTTGGGAAAGTGTTAAATACTGGATAAGACTTTTGAATATGTCAGATGCAAGGTACCCTAAATTGTGCTATAATATGCTTGTGTATTATGATACAGGCCCGTCGGAAGGAAATTTCATTTGGTCCGGCCAGTATGGTGTGCGACGAAGTCGCGAAGCCATGCTAGAGGGGCGGGGTCCGGGGGAAGGACATGCTCCTCCAGAAAATTTTGAATATAAGACGCTCTCTGTGCATTCTGGCGCATTTTTTGAGTTTTATATTACGCATTTAAGCCATTTTTCGAAAATTGGTCTGGCCATTTCCATTTTCTGCCGAAAATTTGGCCGGACCGCTTCCGACGGCCTTGTGATAGCATAGGTTATCGTAACTGGGTAACGTCATTGAAAGAAAATCTTTATATGAATGGCATTGGTCATATCTCGGAGCAACAATCAATCTCTCTTCGAGATTTGATTCCACGGAAAAATTAAACTAGCTGACTTTTTTCTGCGCATGAGGACTTTATTATTAGTAGTCTAAAAGAGTGCAACATTAGCCAAGATGACTACCAACTCTGTCAAAAAGTAAAGTCTGGTATTAAAATTGGCACTTATCAAGGTTTTCAAGTATAGACTTTTTTGCTAAAGCCTTAAACCTCTTTTTCTCAGAGCATAGCTAATTCATTTCAAGGTATTTTTCATGCTTGTAAAATGGCGACAAAATTCACATTACAACATTATTATCAGGTTGGAGGCGACAAAAAGCTGTAATATAAAGTCATCAATGCAACATTAACCCGGTCTCCGCAAAACCCCACCCACTTTCATTCATATTTGAGTTACTTTTATATAATGTATACACTATGAAAGGAACGGTTAATTAATTTGCTAATGGACTAAGTTAAGCATGCATAGGCTGACCCAGGTCGATACGTTTTGCTATGGTAGATTTTGTGCATGTCCAAGGGACTGCTTTACCTCATTATTCGACAAAATGGGTTTTTCGCATCCATAAGTATTTTACAACTTGCTTGGTGATATGAATTTCGGAGATGCATAAACCACCCTTAAGCGAGAGGATGGATGTTTTTCAGATTCGTTCATGTCTCCGTTGTAATGCAGAGAAATGACCCTCCCTACAAAATGGCCAATAGGTCATTTCACTACGTAGAGGAATGGCCCGGGTCATTATTCTACGTAGAGAAATGACCGGGTCATTTCTCTACGTAGAGGAATGACCCGGGTCATTCCTCTACGTAGTGAAATGACTTCAGGGATCATTTCTCTACGTAGAAAAAGGACCCATGGGTCATTTTGTAGGGGTGGGTCATTTCTCTGCATTACACCGGCCTGTAAAGGAAGGCAAGACATTATGTTAATGAACTTACACTTAGATGTTATGAATGTCAGCTGTAACAGAGAGGATGTGGCAAAGGAAAAAAGAAAAAAAAAAAACTTATTTTGGCCTTTTTCTGTATTTTTTTGTGTGTGATCCTACGTTGCTCAATCGTCAAGTAAAGAACCATAAAATCCAAGCCTTTTAGGATGTACTGAACTTTCGTGGGAGTATCCCTTGGCATGACATTTCCTAGCCCTAACGTAGTTCTGAGGAAACCAATGACATACATGAACATGTGAGTTGTTGCCGTGATATGACTAAAATAATGTTAAAAGTGACGAAAAACACCGCTTAACCATCAACACGAAGTAATGTGTTATACGTAGGTCTTTGCATATGACCTAACGTTATACATGTATTAGTATCTCTCACGACAGTGGTTGAATAGAACGTTGTATCTATCCACACAGTGTGCTACTTTGTGACATATCCTGGGAAAAAGAGTCTTGAAAAAACAACATTTCGGCACATTCTGTGCAGTCTGATCTTAATATAAGCTGTCTGCAAAAGGTCAGTAAGTCGCGCTAAGCATATGTGGGTTAATGGAGAAGAAAACGTGAAATGTGAACATACCATAAAAGTTGATTTGAAATTAACATGGTAGGATGGGCATGTTTATTTCACATGTTAATGTCATACCTTGGCATAAAAAACTTTTATGGTGTTGAATTGGTATAAAAAAAAAACATAGTTACGAAATTACGAAATAGTGCCAGTGATTTCAGTGCTTTGATTTTCATAGCTAGTGAAAATTTGATATTTGACTGGGGTTGGCAACTTGACATGTTTTAACAATAAGACATAGACATAAAACTGAGATAATGTCGGTTTTAAAATTCAAGTTACCCCTCGTTAGCACTAGTTTTAAATGTGTCGGCTACTTCCATATAATTACTAAGTTCTTTCCCTTCGTTAGTCGCGCTTTCTGTTGTATTTCAGTCTATCACTTAGCCTTTCTAATTTGTGTTTAGAAAGGAATTTTGTCCTCAAAATGCCATTAACAACTTGAGCTGTTTTTACTCCGTCGGCGCCATTGGCGGCCATTATGGCTTTTGTGGACGGCAAAGATCAAGATCAGACTATGAATTTCTGTGAAAGAGAGAAAATCCTCATAACAAGCGTTTTCTCTTTTTCTCTCTGTGTTTTTATCCTTTCAAACACAAATCCAATTTTGTTGATTAAAGAAGCTTTCAATTTCGGACAAGTATAAAATTTGATCGTCTGGTAAAGGATGACATAAGCTAAATCTTTATTGACCAAATATAGTATTCTCAACTTTTCAATATGTGATCCATCATGCAAAAAGGGGACCATCTGGGAATTCTTTACATCGATTAGATGAAAACAGATCAAAGATAGTGCGGGTCAGTTTAAGTTAAGTTAAAAATTCAAAAATGATTGTATAACAAGGTATAATAACCACTTTTCATAGAGAAAATTCCATTAAAGCGAAAAGTGTCAACCTTGGTCAGCCTGCGCAATTTGCGCAGGCTGACCAGGGTTGATACTTTTCGCAGTTCCCAGAGGGTCCCTTTTTGCGTGATGGGTCACAAAATGTTCCTAGGCATCCATTTATAAAAGGGGATTAACTCCTTTATCGTAGCAAAATGAATTAAAATTTGGTGGACTCTTTTCCTTTTTCAATCCGGGAAAGTGAAGACTGTCTTTCTGATGATAGTTTAACACCCAGTTGCAAATTGTGAAAATCCAAGATCAGACTACAGTATACACGTTTTCTTTCCTGACTGATCTGTATCCATACCATCTGCAAAAAAGCCTATATGTCGCCATGGCTTCTGAAAGAACTTTAACACATAATGCTTTACTTTAACGGCCCTGGGGTATAAAGCTTTTGAAAACATTGTGAGAAAAGGAGAAAATGCTGGTTACCACCATCTTCTGCTTTTTCCACAATGTTTTCTATCCTTTAAAAGGCAATGCTCTAGATTTGAGCCACAGCTATTTTCTCATCTGCAAGTACTTTTTTTTTCGGATGAGTGTGAGATTTTGTCATGTGGCAAAAGTTTATGATTTACCGTTTTTTCGGGTGCAGTGCAAAAGTGTCTTATTTATAACTTTAATCCTGCGCACTTACTGCACTTAGGAAAGCAGGGATAAAAAAGATAACAGGCTTAGTGAAAGCCCTTCTTCGCTGAATTTGCATATTTACCTCTTGCAGGCATTTGTCGTCTTCGATAAAAATAACAACTCACTTTTGAAAACAGTGAGACAAGCGGAGAAATTGCTCGCAACGAGCAATTTCTCCGTTTGCCACAATGTTTCCACATGTGTTCATAAATGAAATCTTAGTTTTTGGGATCCATATAAAACGTGGATGCTGCCAAAGTCACCTCTTTGCTTACTTGTTAAAGGTTAAATAAGTTTAGCGTAAAGAAATCGATTTTGAAGAGGAAATCACAGAGAAAAGAATGTTTATCTGTTTGCTTGATGGTCTAAAATCCTCTATGTGTCTGTGTAAGGGTGTGTGTGTGTGTGGGGGGGGGGAGTGGGGGGGGGCGGGGGGGAGGTTGTCGTGGGGTTGGGGTAAGGGGGTGGATGGGTGTGTGTATTTCTCCTCGTCTCTCTGTTGCTCTCTCCGTCTCTCTTTGTTCCCCCCCTCTCTCTCTCTCTCTCTTCCTAACTGTCTGTCGTTCTCTCTGTCTCTCTATCTTCTCTGTCTCTTTGTTTCACCCTCTCTCTTTCTCTCTCTGTCTCTTTTTCCCCATCTCTCTCTTTCTCTCTCTAAAGTATATACGTAAACTATCAGGGACTGTATAAAATATCTGTTCAGTTAAACGTTTACTCATTTACCTTCAGGCCACACATCAACATACACTTCACCAAGTATAAACCTATTTATGTACAGATCAAAACGGTAACATCTGCTTAACTCTTTACCAAACGACAATTTTTTGGGCAGGACCAAATTCAAATCATCCATGTGCAGACAACAAATGAAATCTTCTTAATGTGATGATTTGTGACTTTGATAGGGAAGAAAATATTGTGGGAAAAGGAGAAAATGCTGGTTACCAGCATTTTCCCCTTTTCCGACAATGTTTTCTATATTTTTCTTTCTCATGGTCGTTTAAAAGTCGTTATTGTGTGGTGCAACTCAATCCCTAACTCTTTGCAACTCAATCCCTGGTTTCATCAATCCTGTGATAAAAATCGTCTGAAAACATTTTGGGAAATGGAGAGAAATATGGTTACCAGCATTTTCTCCTTTTCCCACAATGTTTTCTATAGTTTTTTTCTCAGAGTCTATAAAAGTCGGGATTGTGTGGTAAAGAGTTAACCCTTTGCAACACAATCCCTATTTCCATCAATCGTGTAACAAAAGTCTTATGAAAACATTATGGGAAAAGGAGAAAAAATCATCTGGTAAACCAGCATTTTTCTACATTTCTTTCAATGCTTTCTACCCCATTAAGGAAACAAATTGTGGTCAGTTCAACTACATTTAATACATCGTCCATAATTTTGTCGATTGGTAAAGAGTTCGGAAGTCTTTTTTGACGATTGACAGATGTATGAGCCGACATGGATGGTATAATAATTATATGTTACAAGGCGACACGTGTGGTTCGTTCTTAGTCTTGTTTGGTTTGATGGTTGACTTTTTATGTTTTATTTCGTCCTTTAAATGTATGGGTTACTGGACAGAAGAGAACAGAGAGATAGAGAGTCAAAGTCAGCGCAAAGGGAGAAAGAGGTTGAAGAGAGAGGCTCAGAGAGAGAGACAGACAGACAGACAGACAGACAGACAGACAGACAGACAGAGAGAGGCTCAGAGAGAGAGAGAGAGAGAGAGAGAGATACTATAGGATGCTGTCGAAAACATTGTGGTAAAAGGACAGAATGCTGGAAGCTAATTTTTTTTAATAAAAACTTTGTGGAAATGGAGAAAATGCTGGTAAACAGCTTTTTTTTCTCCGTTTCCCACACTGTTTTCATCCCCTTCAAAGACAAATCGCATTATAGCAGGCCACATTAAAAATATCGTCTGCCACTGCTCTCAATTTAGCCAACTCAAATTTTCTTTTTGTCGCTTGGTAAAGAGTTAAAACGTTTAATTTTCCAATCGAGATGTTCAGGTCTAAACCTGTGCATCGTCCCAGAACTAATATGTGTAATAAGTAATAAAATGATCTAATTCATATTCTGAATTCATACGTTAAAAAATAAATACATAAAGATGTTTCGTTTTTACTACATTTATAAATCTGTACCGCATGAGAGACTCTCGTCTTACTCGTGTTGATTAATTGATTTATTGTTTGGTGTTTAACGCCGTTTTTAACATTATTTCAATTACATCGCGACGGCCAGTGTACCTATCCATGCGTTCCTGGAGTTTCTTTTACCAGAACTTCGCACGATTTTCTTTGCAAGCCACTGGCTGCTTTCCCCACATGATCATCGTCGAAACAATGGTCAGTGGTGGGAGAGGAATGAATCTTGTCGCAGTGACTACCATCAATTTAATTTTGCAAGTCAGAAGTTGCTTTATTTTTAAATTTAGAAAATTCTTGAGAGTAACACTTAGACTATCATTCCCCGTTACCAAACAATGCCTGATTTTCACGACCCCGGAAGGGAAGCCTTCTGAAAACATTGTGGGTAAAGGAGAAAATGCTGGTAACCAGCATTTTCTCCTTTTCCCACAGTGTTTTCTACCTTTCTCAAAACAAACTCCAATACTTAAGTCACATGAATTTTGCAAAATGCTTTCAAATTGGACTAGTCTTAAAGTTCTGTCGTTTGGAAAAAGAGTTGAAAGACTGATTGGTAAATACGAACAAAGGACACAGTTACACTACAAGGCAACACCTTGTCGTTTGAAGCTAAACACGTGTTATTTGCAAACCTAATAAAAAATGTAAACAAACTAAAAACCGTTTGACCTACCTTTTCGATATATTTCTCCTCAACGTGCCGCAGACAGACGGACAACCGTTCGAGCGTCTCCACCAACTCCTCGGCTGTATCAACTAGCGCCAGCGACTGCTGATTAGCAGCAAGTGGCTGTGACCGTCTAGACATCTTTTGAAATGATCCGATTTTGAAAACTTGCTCCTCCCGTGTACAACTACATATAGTTCATTTGCGTTCGATTCTATTTGACAAAAATGGTGTAATCGTAAAGACTGTCCCTTAACACTTTCCCGAATAACCCCTAATTTCTAATGACACTTGGCAAAAGGCTGTTTGAAAACGATGCACTAAAGGTAGAAAATGTTGGTTACCATAATTTTCTCTCTTTCCAACAATATTTTCTATCCCTTTAAAGATAAATTCTGCAATTTTAGTAAAATCTAATCTGTTGTCTGTGCACAAATGTTGTTGAAAATTTTGAGGTTGAAATTTTGTTGTCCGCGAAATGTTGACTCTTCACCGCAATCTTATGATAGTTTATCACAATTTCAAGACGGGAAAAAAAGAGGATGAATAAACCGTTAAAAAGGTCGAAATAGGTAACGTACGTCGTAAGTGAAATAAAGAAAAACTTTTATGTGATGGGAGAAATTAGTATTTTTTCCAATTCGTAACACATAAACGAGGAACGTTTTGCATACCAACGCGAGTATACTTTAATTGAATAAAAGGGTTGTTCTCCTCAATTGATGATAAGAAAGCGTACCTTTAAACCATTACCAAACGACAAAAATTTAGATTTTGTCCCAATTGAAAGCATTTGCAGACGACAAAATAAAAGTGAATGAAAATTTGAAATTTATTTTGAGAAGGGTAGAAAACATTGTGGGAAAAGAAGAAAATGCTGGTTACCAGCATTTTCTCCTTTTCCCACAATGTTTTCTAAAGGCTTCTTTGTCAGGGTCTTCAAAAGTAGGGATTGTGTGGTAATGGGTTAAACCATTGACTTCACAATCCCAAGTTTTAACAATGTGAAGAATAAGTCATTTGAAAATATTGTGGGAATAGGAAAACATATTGGTAATAGCACTTCTTTTTCACACGTTTTCTGTCTCATCCATGACAACTGCCATAATTTTATTCGCATTTTCGTCTGCAAATGCTTTCAATTTGGTCATGTCCAAAATTTTGTTGTATGGTGAAGATTTAACCCATTACCACACAATCCCTACTTTTGACGCCCCTTAGAACGAAGCCTTTAGAAAACATTGTGGGAAAAGGAGAAAATGCTGGTAACCAGCATTTTCTCCTTTTCCCACAATTTTTTCTACCCTTCACGAAACTAATTTCAAATTTTCAGTCACTTTCATTTTGTCGTCTGCAAATGCTTTCGATTTGGACCAGTCTAAAATATTTCCTTTTTTTAATGAGTTAACTAACGTTTTTAACCATACGATCTCGTCGTATACAACTTAGAACGCGCTACCAGCAGGGAGATCAAAAGAAGGAATACTTTGCTCTGTACAAAAAGCTCTTTACCAAACGACAAAATTCTAGACTCCTCCAAACTGGAAGCATACTAGTATTCAGACATTTTAATTAAATACAAATAGATATCTATGACTAATGTCCATCGTGGATGATTTTTTCTGACATAGTAGAAACTATAGTGGGCAAAAGAGAAAATGTTGATAGTATCATTTTCTCCTTCTCCAAAAATGATTTCAAAAGCCCTTTCTCTCAGACCTGTTAAAACTAGGAACAGAGCTGAAAAGGGCTAGAGGCAAAGCATCTTTCTCTGAATGTCTCCCACATCTGCTAATGCCCTCAGTAAGATAGCGTTTCTGTCTAAAAATAGCATTTGACCCTCTACTACACAAATCCGAGTCCAACCACCGCGAAGAGGAACTAACTGGTTTTGAAAGTGTTTACTAATCTTTGAGAAAAACAACCAACATTTAAGCAATGTCTGATATGGTGCAAACGCTTTAGATTTAAGCCAGTTTAATTTTTTGTAGACTTGCTAAATCGTTAGTTAAAGTTGATCTTGATCTATATGTCAGTAACATAATATCTTAAAAAAAAAAAAGTTCGATAGAGGAAAATAAAGTAAAACCGGTTTAACGTTTCATGGTACAAGTTTGTGCACGATATTGACTACATACATATTTAACTGTTTAACAAAAAACACCACGATGTTTGATTTCGATGACGCTTGAGAAATCGTACGGCGGAAATATTACACAAAGCCTTTTACGAAGAAAGCACAAACGTGACACAATCGAACCATTATATTATCCAACAAGCTTTGATCACTGTAAAATGTCAACAGAAACGTATCTTGTTACATTGTGCGTATTTTGATTGTTAGTGGAGACGTAGAGCACGGTAGAGTAAATACTAAGTAGTAAAATATCTACAGCGAAGGACTACAAATTTTTGTGTGGAAGTTAAGATGTACAATTAACATGTAGGCCTATAAATGATCACTTCCATTAGGCAAACGTGGACACCCCTGTTAAGCATTCTTGTCCTCTTCTACCAAGCAAGGATGGCCATAGCATGGACACTTCTATTATCCAAGCATTACTGTGTCTATTTAGCAACTCAGTCTACCTCTATCAAGCAAGCATGGCAACTACTAATTAGGCATACGTGGTCATCTCTACTAAACGAACATAAATATATGTATTACGCATGCATGGCCGCCTCCATTATGCGAACTCGTCAACCTCTATAAAGCAAGCGTGGCAGCTTCTAAAAGGCAAGCATCACCTCCTGTTTCACGTAAGAATGGTTACCTCTAGGTAAGAAGCGTCGCCACTTCTATTATGCAAACATGGCCACCTTTACTTTGCAAGTACCTGCAGTTAGCAACCATGAACACTTTCATTAAGCAAGCCAGGTCACTTTTATTAAGCCATTCCAGCTACCTCTATTACAGGCAAGCTAGGCAACTTCTTTTAATGTAGCAACAAAGGCAAAATGTAAACAATGCGGGTGTTTAAATGCATTTGAAAATATATCATACCATTTAAAGTATGGAAATTACTCTTAAGATGACAATCTGTCATTGTACGGTCGGTCCGAGTGTTAGTCGCTGACAGAGAAAATTAATTTCAAAACTAGGTTAAAACCTGCCAGGTAGCCGGGTCTTTGCTTTACTTTTTGCCAGATTTTAATTTTGTCAGCGACTAACATATGGCCCGACCACACCACAAAAGACTGTCATCTCTACAATGTTTTCTATTCTTATACATCGTATAATTGAAATTTAAATGTATTATGACACTTGCCTTGATATTCTGGCCTTTACTGGGCCTTTAAGCGTGTATTTGCAAACGCGGTCACTCGTATTAAGCAGCTGCGGCCTCTTGTTTTAAGCCAGCGTGACCACATCGATTAAGTAATTGTAGCCTCTCCTCTTGATGGCAAGACTGACCACCTCCATTTAGCAAGCATGGCTTAAGGTGTCCATGCTTGATTTATAGAAGCGGTCACGATTGCTTTATAAAGGTGGCGATGTTTGCTTAATAGAGGTACGTACCGCTGTTTAAACTATCGTGCAAGCATGGCCACATTTATTTTGCAATAACCGGAATTTGGAGCGGAACTCTATAAGCTTTGCCTTCGTAATTACCCATTTTTAAGAACGAGTTATCTTTGTTACAAAGAGAAACCCATTCATGGCTTTACTTGTTGTGAGATGATCTGGTGAAATTAGAAAACCACATATTCGTACACACACACATGTAGTTTCGTACTTGAATAACTTGTGTTTTTGAGAAAGGAAACAGATGACTAAAAAGTCAAAAACTTTACAGCTCTCACATGTGATCGTTCCCATGATTACACATAAAATTGCGGGTAACTAAAATTTACAGTCCATATCAAATTGATTGTAAATGTGAGTAATAGACAGTGTCATATCGGTCCTTCACTAGGCAGTGTAACCTTTTACTACATAATCCAGAGTTCTAACGGTTCTGGGTAAGAGGGTTTTTGAACACGTCAGTGAAAAGGAAAAAGAAGGTGGTAACCACCATTTTCTCCTTTTTCAAGCAGAGTTTTCTATCATTGCAAGGAAAAAGATTAAAATTTGGGTTGCATCTAATTTGTTGCATGGAAATGCTGTGAAATTTCTAGAAGCCAAGTCTAAAATGTTACCGCTTGTTACTGAATTGAAGGATTCTTCTATTCTTAAGCCTTCGAAAGACGTTACATTAAACCGAGACCCGTCACTCAAAAAGGGACCATCTAAGAATTCTGTACATCAATGAGATGAAAACACATCAACGATAGTGCAGGTCAGTTTAAGTTAATAATTCAAAAAAGGTTGTATAACAAGGTACAATGACCTCTTTTCATACAGAAAATGTCATTAAAGCGAAAAGTGTCAGCCCTGGTCTGCCTGCGCCATCGCGCAGTCTGAACATTTCGCGAGAAGGTCGCTTTTTGCGTGATGGGTTACTAATTGCATTTGTCTTGTAAATAAGAGAAAACATACGCAGAAAAGTTTTGAAAATCTGTTTTCTACAGGGACATGAGGCGTGTGACTGTTTACTAAAACGTTTAAACTTTAGTAACACAATCCCGAGTTTTAGCAATGCTAAGAAAACATCTGAAAACATCTTGGAAACAAGAGGGCCTAAATGGCTCTTGATTGCTCACTGGACTTTTTTAGTGGACCATTCAAAATCTGATCAGTCATTTCAGAGAAGAACAATTTTTAAGAATTTCTTCATGTCTGTATAGTGTAAATAGCCAACAACCATCAGAGCCATGTTTCTTGATGTATCAAAATTTCTCGAACATTTTTTTTAAAAGGTCAGACCAGAAATATCAGTCGTTTCAGAGAAGAATAATTAATTTTCCTCATGGCCATATAATAATAATAGCCCCCATTCACCAGAGCCATGTCTTTTGACAAATCAGCATTTTGCGAACATTTTTTTTAAAAAATGGGTCAACAAAGGAACATTTCTATGAATTTATTTCAAAATCTGATCCGCCGTTTCGTCGGAGAATTTTTAAGAATTTCTCCATGGCCATATTGTGCAAGCAGCCCCCATTCACCAGAGCCATGTTTCTTGACGGATCAAAATTTCGCAAACATTCTTGAAAAAGGTCGTCGAAGGAACATCTCTGTAAGATTATTTCAAAATCTGACAAGCCGTTTCAGAGAAGAAGAATATTTAAAGAAATTCTTCATTTCCCGATAGTGCAAATAGTTCCCATTTACAAGAGCCATGTTTCTTAACGGATCAAAATTTCTCGAACAAAATTTGAAAAAAGGTCAGCAAAAGAACATCTCTGCGAAATTATTTTAAAATCAGGGTGGAAGCAGTTTCAGGGAAGAAGAATTTTTAAGAATTCTTCTTTGCCGTATAGTGCAAACTTATAGCCCCCATTCCCCAGAGCCATGATTCTAGACGGATCAAAATTTCGCGAACAGTTTTGAAAAGGGTCACACAAGGAAAATCTATGTGAAAATATTTTAAAATCTGACCAGCCCTTTCAGGGAAGAAGAATTTATAAGAATTTCTTTATTTCCCTATAGTGCAAGTAGCCCCCATGTCTTGACGGATCAAAATTTTACGAACATTTTCTGAAAATGGTCACTCCAGGGACATCGATGTGAAATTATTGCAATAGGCCTATCCGACCAGCAGTTTCAGAGGAGAAGACTTTTACAGAATTCCTTGGAAAATTCAATTTGGTTTCCAAAATTCAGTTTGGTTTTCATGGCAAGCAGAGGTTTTGATGAAATCAAATTCTGTGAATAATTTTCAAAGAGGAGCCCCCAAGGAACATTCCAGCCAGGTTTGGTCCAAATTGACCCAGCGGTTAAGGAAGAGTTGATGTTTATTCAAAGAATTGTTGACGATAGACCACGGACTCCAGGTGATCCTAAAAGCTCTCCCTGATCAGGTTGTGCCCAGGTGAGCTGAAAGGGAGAAAACGCTGGTCATGCTTTCAATGCTTTTCTGTACAATCTCGAGTTACAAAGATCCTCACGTTTTTTTTGCTCTTTAAAAAAAACTTTTCATAATTTTGGACAAGTTTATTTAGACAAAAGCTGATGCTACATCGATTGAGAAACAACAATATATTTCTTTCATCTTATACTAATCTCTCTTAGGAACTGTAGGCCAGTACGCGTACCGAATGTGTGGGCCAATGACAAAACCCAAGATTGGCGCCCGCTCCCGGGCATCGAACTCAGGGGCTTATGGTTACGAGGCCGACGGTTTACCTCACAACCACAGATGCCACAAAGTTCGGTTATCGTCTGCAAATCCTTTGAAATTGAACAAATGTAAAATCTTATCGTCTGTTACAGAAATAACAGAAGAGTCGATTGGTGCAAGTCTCGTGATCAAAGCGTACAAATGTTTAATACATGTACATGTATCTATTTTTGTTTAAATACGCTAACGAACTCATTTTCCGACTTCAGTAAATCCACACTGTCACGTGCACTCAGCAGTTGCCTTTGTAAAACTTGGAGCGAATGGTCAGCAGCCGCCTCGTTTGGTTTTTAGAGAAGAATAATCGTATTGTTGATGGGCAAAGTGGATTCATACATCAACGGAATACAGTTGACATCTTGTAGGCTTTGAAACCTTTCTTAGGGAAGCCTAAAAAAAGAACATATCGATAGTTTTTGAACTGGAGAGAGCTTATGACACTAGCTGGAAATACGGAATTTTAGAGGACTTGCATGATTTTGATCCCAAAGGCCTCTTACCTCTCTTTATATTTTCCTTTGTTAGTAATCGACTATTCCGTGTGAGGTAGGCCTATAGATGGCATAACCTTGTCAGATGCAAGGGAACAGGAAATGGGTATGCTACAAGGATGTATCCTCTCTGTTACTTTATTTTAGTATCTACATTAACTAGTATAGGTAAAAAAGGGTAATTACCCTGCTGCGGATTCTTGCTTACACGTGGACGATTTCGTCATATGATTTAGATCAAGCCATATGGCGATCACCGAAAGACAACAATGTTTGCAGAAACTTCGAACTTGGTCTGATGAGGGCCGTTTTTGTCGGTTACGATGTCATCATCCAGACTCGAAACTACATCTTCACAACACAAGAATTAAAGTTGTACCAGAAATCAAGTTTCTGAGTGTATTTTTTAACAGGAAATTGTCCTTGCCTCATATTAAAGCATTCAAAAAGGAATGCTACCAGGCCCTCAACCCACTCAAAACAGTTGCCCACGCAGAATGGGGAGGTGATAGGAAAATCTTTCTCCGTCTCTATTGCTCTCTTACTCGCTCCAAGTCAAACTATGGCTCCATTGTGTATGGCTCAGCCCACAAATCAAATTTGACAATCCATTGTCAGGGTTTAAGTTTGGCCCTTGGTGCTTTTCGCACCTCTCCTAGTAACAGCCTGTATGTAGAGGCTAAAGCTTTCTCTCCAGTATCTATTGAAGCTAAAAGCAAACACTTCCAACCCCACACGTAAAGTATTTTTTTAACCCTGGATGTTAAAACCTTTTTGCTAGGAAACCAAATCCAATTCCCCCATTTGGTATTCGCATGGACCACATCTAGACAATTTCCATGTCTCCATGACTATTTGTATAAACAAAATTCCTGATAATCCTCCACGGTTGTTTAAAGCTATTGAACATGTACATAGATTTGACCCTCTAGCCCACAAGAAATTTTGAAGTTAGGGTTGCGTTCCAAACTCGATATCAGGAAATAAAGGAACAGTACAAATTTTACAAGCTCGTTATATCAGATTGGTTTGAGGATGGGCATGATGTGTCAGCAGTAGTATTTGGTGGGAAAAGTAAAGAAAATGCCGTCCTGACAAGTCTTCAATCTTTTCTGCTGAAGTGAAGGCAGTCGATTGAGTCAAGCAGAGGAAAGTAGATCTTGCTACTTTCTCCTGTTCTCAGTCTCCATCTCTACGCTCCAGGCCCTCTATAATCAGAAAATTGAAAATCCATCCATTTGTGCTGTTCTTGAGATAATTTCCTTTTTCTCTGATACAAACAAGTTTTTTTTTTGCTGGCTTCGTAGTCAAATGGGTATTCGAGACGATGAAAAGGCCAACAACTTATACTTACCTGCACCTCATACTGCTTTTTCTCGCTCTAGTTCTTCCCCGTCGACGGTTTTTCTCCACATTTCAGTGAAACTTGGCAGCTCTCTTGCCTTCCATGAGGTAGCAGCTTTCAGGGCACGATTAGTATTTTTGGAACTATTGTTCGTCCAGTTTTAGGTTTTGTTTTTTGACCCTGTTCTCACAACCCTAGAATATGATTTTCATGAATGTCTACATCCCTTGAGTCTGTCAGGCCATCTGTTTCAAATATTTTGGTTAGCATTCCATGTCTATCCGTTAGCAGAATTCAAACTTCTTCATCATGTATCTATTAGCGATCTGCTTTAAGTGACGTGTGCACATCACATGCGTAGCATGGAAACAACGTTTAATTGCATTCTTGAATACTAGCTCTTCATCGCTGCCAATGGTGAGTAGAGAGATTTCGAGGTCAGTCAGTATGTCGACTATGTCATCAGAAAAAACTATTTGTCTTTGTAGTGCTGTTTTTATGTATAAATGTGGGCCATGTGTAGATTGAGTGCCCTGTAAGGGGCGCTTTCCTTAAAACAGATAGGCCTTTAAAATATAGTAGCTGTAACAAAGAAATCCCTAAGATTGTATGTCCTATCAACACATAAAACGGTTCCTTCTTTTGTTCAACAAAATCTTTAATGTCGATGATTTGTTGAGCAGTGTATAATGTAATGACTGGATGTTTTAACCCATCCGTGCGTTTTACACTTTTGACAAAAGTATTTTTCTTCACCATTTCTTCAACTTTTATAATGTTTTCTGCTGCATTTGTACCTACAATTGAATTTTTGTATTTGATTTAATGTGTTTCATGTTCCGAAATTGTTTTTCGTTTCTTTGTTCATAATAGTAATTTTGTATTTCTGAGTTCATTTTTCTTTCAATATTATTTACTGAATCCGGCACAAGTAAAGATTTCAAAGTTTTGGTAACCTCTGGCTTGGTTCGTACATACTTCGGCCACTGGTCATCCCATTTTGAGTTACCGTGACTCTGTCGACTAGGATATTCTCCAATGGGTGCCTTGTCTGGTAAATGCGGCATAGATGGCAGTATATTCACCAGCCAATTCATTCTTTTGGCGATACTTTCATGGACTAGCTGGGGAGGCTCTCGGTGTCTGATACGATTGGTGTACTTCAAGAACATCACATTTCTGAGGCTGAGGGTCCAGTGGAATATATATCTATTTCTTGTATTTGTTCTTCTGTCACGTATACCTCCTTGTGAAGTTTGACAGAGGTATGTTTGTTACCAAGTTTTGTAAATAAGGTCACGGTAGATGCGGAATTCTTCCATGCTCTTCTGTTATTACAGAATTGTGAATTTTCCATTTCCTTTCTCCTTGCTACATTACTAGAATTGTCTTTGGAGGAGTATGTACCGTCCTTTTTACCCGCTAATATTTCTGATGTATATAGGGGAGTTTGTGGGACTGCATCTATTCAACAATTTTACCAGAGTCCATGAATTTGTTAACTAGTGGTCCATATACAAGGTTCACACTTCTTCCTCGTCAGATGATACTTAATACGCTTTTGGGCTAGCACTACCTTCCCTTTAGAAAAAAGTACCTCATAAGGAAGTCATCATGATGCAGAATGCCCTCTGTTTGTTCCGTGTTGTCTAGTGTAACTGCTTCCCCACTTGTTAAGAATCTTTGGTCTACAATCATATCAACAATTTGTTGATTGTTTTGAATACCAACTGATTGGATATTGTCAAACTCGATTGTATACGTCACGGAAACTTCAGAACTCCCTTACAAAATGCTTGCTGATAGATCGATTTCTCCTGCAAATCCCGTTTAGTGTATTTTTGTACTTATCAATCATTGGTACATATACATCGACAAGAGAAACAAAATGATTGGGTGTCCACCAACCGTCTGGCTTAGCTATTTTTTCTCCCGCAGAGTTGTATTAGTCCACGTAATTGCTATTTCCTCCATATCTAGGTAGCTAAATGGCGGTCTAGACAGGCAGTTTAATGTCTTGAATACTGTACTTCTTGAACCGTATACGACTGGAAACACAGACTTTACAGGTAAATTCAGAAAGTTGGATGCCGACATTCTCATCCATACTGTCTAAGAAAATTTTCCAGGTTGTTGACAGTTGAGGCAGTTCTCATCGTAGTCTGGGGACAGGGTTTCCAATCTTGCATACATTCTGTAGTGTAGTGCTTTAGACTTGTTATTTATCATTTCTATACAGCATCTGTATCTCGGCTCTTTACTCATTGATTAATCTCCGGCTAGGCATACCGTCTAAGAAAAGTTTCCAGGTTGTGCACAATTGAGGCATTCCTCATCGTAGTCTGGGGACAGCGTTTCCAATCTTGCATACATTCTGTAGTGTAGTACTTTAGACTTGTTATTCATCGTTTCTATACAGCATCTGTATCTCAGCTCTTTACTCATTGATTAATCTCCGGCTAGGTCTATGGAAAAAGAACTGAAGCAGCAGTTTCCATCATCCCTACTTTACAGCGCTAAATTTGAATCATAGTAGTAATTTGACAAGATAAAAAATTTGAGATGGGCTCCTGCTTGTGTCCACAGAAATATCGGTTTACATTCGTCCTGACTGATAGATCCTTAACATCTAGCTACATAGAGCTACAGCAGTCTTCAGTTTTGAACGGGACGAGTAATGCAACTGTTATGTAATCATTTCCTGTATTGTTTCAACTGGTTGGTGACAATTTTGGCGTTTGCCAGTGTTTACGACGGGGTAGCAAGTCTGAGTTAACCCTTTATCGCACAATACAATGTTGAGTTTTGTGAGCCTTGAGACGTTAACAGTCTGAAAACATTGTGGGGAAGAGGAGATGCCGAAAGGCATTTTCTTTAAGGTTGATGCCATGTTTTCTATCTCTCCAAGAAAAGATAACATTTCTTTTTATTTCTTCCCGTTATTCAATACCACCTGCTTACTAAAAGAAAATGTTTTCTAGCAGCAGGAAGCTTGAAAACATTAACGTTAAATGTGCAATGTTCTAGTAATCTCATTATTTACCGATAAGAACATTTTTTTAAGGAACCAAATTGAAAGCATTAGCATAAATAAATAATATTAAATGAAAAAGAAATATCAAAAATTAAAGCATTTGACCGTTTTATGATGTTTTATACGGCGAACAGACGTTCGAAAATGGCGACGTCCAGCGATGTTACGGCACAGCGATCTGACATCGAGTATTGTGTTGTGTACAGTATGATACCCGTGCAAACCATTAAAGTGTGCCGAGTTAGGTGTTTGGGGCGATACCTGTCCTTTAGTGGTTGTAAATACTTGCGAAGGTGCTAACTTCAGTATTCCTGGATCTTCTGACTTCACGGACGTCCACACAGTAGATGGTCAAGTGAGAGAGTGATCCCCGAGACCCACTGGTTCCCTATATCGATTTTTCCCGCAAGTTCGGTTTCGCAGCAATGCTGGTGCCCAGCATCACCACACTCCCCTCGACTTTCTCCAAGAAGGCTTCGGCGGTAGCTGTCGGATTCCTTATTGCATTTTTTTTGGGGTGGTTACTCCCAAAAAAGGGTGGAAACCAATCCCTAGATCACAACTCAAAATTCAAGGGCTAGAAGCGGCTGAAAATTGCCCCTTAAGTAGGCTAGAAGCCTCTCAAGAACTTTCAAGCTAGAAGCTTTTAGATAAGTGGGCTAGAAGCCGCACAAAAACTTTAAGCTAGAAACTTTTGAATAAGTGGGCTAGAAGCCGCACAAAAACTGGAAACACAAGCTATCCAGAAACTAATATAGGAGAAAGGTGCTAGAAGCTCTATTTTACTGGGCTAGAAGCCGCAGAGAAATCTGGACAATCTCCTTAGTTTCCTTGGTGACCCATACTACAGCGCACTAACCTCATCCTGGGTAAAAATCAGTACTGTGGTCAGCATAGGAGAGAATTCTTGCCCCAGAATGCAATTGGCTAAAAGCCAAATCGAGAAGACAGCATCCGGCCCAGCCACTGCAAGATCGACATTAATCTCTCCAGTTAACACGGCGCGCGTTTGACTCAGTCAATTCGCACACCCTGTCCACTGGGAGCTCCCGGTACTTGGCCATCTCCTTTGCACAGGCAAGAAGATGGCCGGGGGTAGAAGCAGGTTACTTGCCCTACGTAAAATACGGGGCATCAGACTCAAGCAGCAGCCGGTCTTCCCGCAACGATTTCAAGGCCTCAACCTGATATGGACTAAAAGCCCTGATCTTGTTGGTGAAGCCAAAGAAAGTATTGGGAAACTCCCTCAGCCATCTATCTACCACATACTGGTTCCCAGTGAAGCAGTGCAGATGGAACCGTTAGTGAGGCCTAACATGCTTCCGTGCAAAATACAGAGGCTGAAAAAAAGTCTCAGTTCCGCAGTCTCCATCCAGACCTCTGCAGTGCAACACTAAAACTTGCGCTCTTTAAGCAAGGGCAAAACTCTCTCCAGCAGCATCAGCTGACTTGATCAGGCCTCCACAGGTTCGGTTCTGTCAAGCCCTACCTCTCCTAACGCTAACCCCGGTCAGGCGCTCCTTGGTAAGGAAAGAGGCATGCCTTGGGTGGATGCCCAGCGCAACTGCAATGCCCTCCTCTAGGTCTGGAAGACGCTGAGGGGGTGGGTATGTTTTCGGATTGCAGCAGACTGCCACCGACCTGGTAACCGGCACCTGCTCTGAGGATGGCATTCCAGGACAGAGGAGAAGTTTGCTCTCCAATATCCCCTTTCTTCAGGACTCATTGTCGCCGCAGTGAGCAACACCACCTTCCAGTGCACCAAAACACCAGGGGAGTTGGGCTCTGCCAAGGTGAACTCCTGCGGGGGTGAGGCTTTCACATTAAGGCACATGCCAAGCGTGGCCTCTTTATGCCTGGGACACACCTCACTCCCAGGTGCACTGGCTAAAAGCCGTTGCATCTTTGGAAAGGAAAAGGGATCCTGGACCGTTTCAGGTGTGCCCAACAACCACCTGGCAGCCTGCTCCAGTGCCTTATCCCGGAGGCTGCGCAGATTGGGATTATCGGCGGGCTTTTCTTCGCAGAAAAATATCTGGGAGTACTCCTAAGAGGCATAGACTTTAAGGAATTTCTTTTCAGAGGAATCATACCCAGGGACAGAATCTTTGCCTAGCCTCGCTGTTTCCTCAGGCCGACTTTACTCTCTGTACCGCTGCGCTCACCCTAGCCCTTTTCACGGGGAGCGCAACCTCCCGAATTTTCCAGACCATGCTTTTGGGGTCTGGAACAGGCGACCTTTACTTTGAGGTCAGAGCCAACTGATGTTACTGTGCGCTTGGCAGTATCACAAGCACTGCGGACTCTTTGGGGAGCTAGAAGCCCCACTTAAGATTAGAGGTCGTCCTACGAGTCGCTGCTGAAGGCTGTGGGCTCATAGGGGAGCTAGAAGCCCTAGCCTTAGAGGCCGTCCTATGCCCAAAAGCGGAAATTCTGCGGGCCCTTAGCGGAGCCAGCCGTCGAGGCCGCCTTACGACTTCTCTTATTTTGGCGCTTGTTTTTCCTCTTAACTCCCGCCTCTCCCCCTTTTTTAGGAACCGCCTCTCCGGGGGCCCTCCCAGGGCTGGAGGCAGTGGGACTAAACCTTACTCATCACAGTAATCACACTGTATCATAAAGCGACCATTCCAGGGTTGGCGACACAAGCAATACTTGGGTGTCCTCCTCACTGTCAGGAATGATTGCTGAATCCTGAGGTAAGGATTTGTGCGTTGTGATTCAACTTGTGAGAGTCCTATACCTACAGGGCATTATCCTGTCATGGTTCACTACGAACACGGACTTGTGTAGCTTCACAGGGTATATGTATGAAGACTGTTTATTTATGATAGAAGCTGGTCCCTTCCAAGGAGATGGCAGTTTTCTGGACGGTCCCTTACTAACTGCTGTATCAAGTAGATACACAACATCTCCTAAAAGAATTTTAAGATCGTAATTCTTTTTCATACGCTTCAGTGAAATTTGCAGATTCCGGCGAACAATGTCATGAGGCGATTGCATGTCTTTAACTAGGTCATTGACATACTCGCCATAATCCACTGACTGACTTTTGGAAAAAGGGAACATCAAATTTGCTGGTGTATTGATCTCCCGTCCCAACATCAATCTATTTCTGTTTACTGAACCCCTTTATTGCCATGGCTATTTGCTGGAGGTACTTGTCGCATTGATCCTGATTATTTTTTTTACCTAAAAAGCACCAGACAGCATCTAATAACGTACGATTAAATCGTTCTACCTGTCCGTTGGCTGCAGGTCGATAATGAGTGGTTCTAGCTTTATGAATCTTCAAAGCTTTGCATAAAGGTTCAAAAGGTTTTACGTCAAAGTTCCTGCCTTGATCGGAGAAAATCTGTAGTGGTAGACCAAAACGCAAACAAAAGTTATCAATGGCCGCCTGAGCCGTTTCCTCTGTTGAGAGGCAATGGGACACATTCAACCCATTTCGTAAAGTGGTCCACTATCATTAGGCAGTGAACATTAGGTACCAAGCTTTGTTTTAGCTTAAAATCTATATGTACCCGCTCCATAGGTACCCTAGCTTGAAATTCTGTTAATGGGACTTTTCCATAAGTCTTGTTCTTTTTGTTCTGGTTGCAGACATTGCAAGATAGTGCATAGGACTCAACATCCTTTGACATGCGAAACCAGAAAAAAACTTTTAAAGTTTTGCTTTAGTCCTAACGACACCTTGATGCCCAGCTGAGAGTATATCATGGTGCAAGGACATGATAGACTCTTTCAGACTTTCGGGGACCACTAGAAGCTAGTCACCCATGTCTTCATCTAGTTTTTGTGTGTATAAGACACCATTTATAAGTTTGAACAACTCTTTATCCAGCCAAAAACTTTTTGCCCCAACGCTGGCAATGAACAAATCTTTTTCGGCTGGTTCTTCATTTTTCTCGAACCACGCTAAAAGCATGGCGAGATTTTCGTCTTTATGTTGCTCGTCCCGCAGTTCACTGAGTGGATAGCCCCAGCACGTTCTTGTGGTTGTACTGATCGTCGTATCATCCAGGGAGACGGTGCTACACCCTATATTGCTCAAACTTCTTTCCTTATAGTGGTTATGTCAAAGTGCCCTTCTGTACTATCTGACCCGTCAATGTCTCCAGAATCAGTGACATCTAGAAGGCGGTCATTGCCTGTAAATGTGACTGCGTCTAGAAGACGGCTGTCTTTAGAGGGAGCGTTGTCTGTACCGAGCCTAGACTACTCTTTGTGCCTGGATGCTGTCCTGAATGGTCTGGAAGACCCGATCCATGCTTCAGCTCAGTAGCAGTACAAGATCTTTCTCAAAAAAAAAGAAAAAAAAAATCTGGCGGACTCCCACTGACCTGGCCTCGCCCCTTCTTGCACCTACCACTCTTCAGTTAACCTATGTCAGAGGTGCCTTCCCTTCCTGCACGACCAGACTAACGGCCTTGACCACTTCGTCAGTGAACTTTGCCCAATGGTTATGCGCCCTCGTGCAGTAATGGCATCCTCCGCATGGTAGATCCGCAAGCTTGGTGCCAGAAATGTACTTCAAACATGGATTTAATGGATCTCCTTGAAAGTGCATCCGCATTTCCATGTTTCTATCCTTCTCGATGTTTGACCACTATGTGGTATTGAGAAAGTTTCACAATCCATCGAGCTAGCTGGCCCTGCGGTTCTTTGAACCGTAATAAACAGGTTGAACTGGAGTTTTCTGTTCTGACTGTAAAGATCTTACCTAGCAGATAGAACCTGAACTGTTTATAAAACCTCACAATGACCAACAACTCCCACCGGGTGGTGCAATAATTCTGTTGCTCAAGAGTCAGAGAAAAATATCTAAAAGCAATTACCTTCTCCACTTCATTCTGCAACTGAATCAACTCAGCGCCTATGGCAAACTGAGATGCATCCACATCCAAAATGAAGGAATCATTGTCGTTTGGTAAAGCTAGAACAGGTGGACTTGTAAGTACTGCTTTTAACTTTTTAAAAGCACCCTAATGCTCTGCATCCCATGTAAAGGGTTTTCTCCCTGTCAGTTTGTACAGAGGACGAGCGATCTCTGCAAAGTCTTTTACAAACATTCTATGGTCATTAGCGAATCCCAGAAACCGTACAACATCTTAAGAATTTTTGGGCGTTGGCCAATTTCTATCAGTTTCTGTGTCCTTCTCTGTCATGGATGAAGAATTTCCACTAACAAATCTGTCCAGAAACTCCACTTCATTTTGAAAGAAGAGGGATTTCTTAGGCTTCAGCTTCGTACCGTGTGTTCTGAATATATCCAGAACTTGAAATAGATTTTGCAAGTGCTCTTCAACACTTTTTCCATTACAAAAATGTCATCTAAAAAGGCAAGCACTATCTTCCAGGTCAGTCCCTTCAATATGAAGTTGACAACCCGGGAGAATGTGGCGGGTGCATTCGTCAGCCCAAAACCCATCTTTATGTGTTCAAAGAGCCCATACTTAGTAAGCAAACCTGTTTTCTTACGGTGTTCCTCTTTGATCTTTACTTGCCAATAAGCAGACTTTGCATCTAGTTTAGAAAACCTGATGTTTCCTGCTACCGTGTCAAGACGATCTTCAACTAGTTGTAATGGGAATGTGTCTTTAACTGTGACGTCATTCAAAGCCCGGTAGTCTGTGCACCACCGAACTGAGCCAACTCTTTTCCTGATAAAAACAGAAGACGCCCATTCTGAAACAGATTCCTGAATGACGCCTGCATCCAACATTTTCATAAGCAATGTGCACCTTAACTGGGTCATCCTTAAAGGTAGGAGGATTAGGATCAACAATGGGTGTAGTATTACTACTCCCTTTAGTCTGCTTTGAAACCGAGACTGACTCAGAAGTCCGACTCAGAAGTCAGGTTAGAAACTGTGACTTTCAACTGAGCTTGACCACTTTTAATTGTTTCTTTGACAGAGGACTGAGGGGCGTGGTCCTTAACTTCAGTCCTTACCTGTTTAAATTCTGCTGGTTCTCCTTATTTTTCTTTTGTAACTAGGCCTTGTACCTTTTACAATCTTGTGATGGCCAGCCTTTTTACAAAAGAAACAAAGATCACCTGGTTTGGCCTTTCCCTTTTCATTTTCAGACTTAATTGCCTCAGCAATGGCCTTCTTAACCTCATACAATGTTACCTGATTGACGGACACCTGTTCTGTAGATTTTTTACTTTTGTTTTTCTGTCCGTTAACAGCGCTGGTTATGTACTGGTGGTGATTCATCAGATTTAAGGCCTGCCAAATGTTTTGAGGGTTTTCTAGGCAGGCATGTTTCGCTGCCTCCTTATCTAAACAACCCGGACTAAATCTGGCAACAGCCTCCTAAATTCTATGACTTTCAGGCAAGTCTTTACAGGCTGTTGTTGCAAGGGTCATAACCCTATCTACCCAGTCTTCTAAGGTGTCCTCTGGTTGCTTAGAGGCTTGCTGGAAGTTGATACGGGCAGTTTCAATTAATTCAACTAAGCCAAACCTACTTTCAAGTTTTTTTTTAGTATTTCCTTGAAAGTAAATTCTTCATCCATCCTAACTGTGATGGTGAAGAAGTCTAAAGCCTTTCCTTCTTGACTCCAAGTCAAATAGTCCTTGCATTCCTGCTCTTCCCCAGTTAAAAACCGACTTACAGCTCTCGAACATTTTTCTGAAAGAGATCTAGCTCGTTTTGCCATCAAAATGTAAATTCTTTGGCAACAGAGCCCTGTTCCCTCGTTTCTGAATGGTGGGTCTAGAAGATGCCTGCCTGTCCAAGGTTATTACAGGTTTAGGAGAACCTGAACTGGAAATTGAGAAAGACTCATCAGGAAAGAATCCAGTTGGTCTTCTGTTAGCCCCTAATTTCCTGGACTTTAGCTTGCACTGGTGAATCTCGGGATAGGTGGCTGAGCTAATTCATCTTTAATGGTAGGACTAGCCTTGGGAATTTGTTTTTAAAAGGCTTCTTTTCCAGGGTCGTTAAAGTCGGCATTGTGCGATAAAGGGTTAATATGGCATCTGCAAATGCTTTCAATATGGACAAAATTTAAATTTTGCTTGTCTGGTACAAAGTTCATCAATCGAATAGTTTTTAGCTAAAAAAAAGTTAAGAAAGTAAAATTGAATACTTAATAGAAACCCCCTTGGTACCTAGCCATAGGGCCTAGGGCTACCAAATTTGGCATGTATCTTTATCAAGTGGATGTCTACCAAGAATGCCCCAATTATAGCCCTTGGGGTCAAATTTGGCCTGGCCCCAGGGGTCACAAGTTTTACATGGGCTTATATAGGGAAAATTTAAAAAATATTCTATTACCTAGCGATAAAGCCGAGAGCTACCAAATTTGGTATGTAGCTTTATCTAGTGGGTTTCTACAAAGGGTGTTCAAATTGTAGCCCTGGGGTCAAATTTGGCCCCTTCCTATGGTCACAAGTTTTACATGGACTTATATTTGGAAAACTTAAAGAATGTAATTATACCTAGCCATAAGGCCTAGTAACCATAAATGGACCAAGGGCTATTAAATTTACTTCTGCCTCATGGTTCTGATGTTTTACAGGGCCTTTTATTGGGGAAACTTTGAAAATCTTCTTGTTTATAACCACACATTTTAGACCTGTATTATTTGGTATGGGGCTTTATCATGTGGACCTCCACCAGGATTCATGTAATTATAGCTTTGTGGAGAAAAATGTGGGTCATAACTTTCTTGGACTTTATAGAAAATTTTAGTATGTCTTCAAGACTGAAACAAATTGGCCAAGTATTGTAACGTTTGGCTTGTAGTGTTACTACTTATTAGCCAGTGGAGCGATACAGGGCCATAATGGCCCTCTTGAATGTTTACGAGATAAAGTCTGCATTTTGTGGTCAGATTTCCATGAAACTCGCACAGTTTGTCAATCTCATCAATAATTATAAACAACCCTATTGATTTTCAAAAAATCCAACAGACTGTATGGGAAAAGCAGCATTTTCAAGTTGAAATGGTTTTATTTCTTGTTTACACGATAAAGTCTGCATTTGCCGCCAGATTTCCATGAAACTTGTTTATTTTATCAATAGGTTCAACCCTACTGATTTTTGAAAAAAAATCCAACAAACAGTATGGGAGAAGTAGCCATTTCAAGTTGAAAATTTTCATTTCTTGTTTACGCAATAAAGTCTGCATTTGTGGTCAGATTTCCATGCAACTTGCTGAGTTTGTTTATCTTATTAATAGCCCCAACCTTGTCAATTTTTGAAAAAATCCAACAAATAGTATGGGAAAAGTAGCCATTTCAAGTTGAAATGGTTTATTTCTTGTTTAAACGATAAAGTCTGCATTTGTGGTTAGATTTTTGTGAAACTTGCACAGTTTGTTAATATCATCAATAGCTACAACCTTAGTGATTTTGAGAAAAATCCAACAAACAGTATGGGAAAAGTAACCGTTTCAAGTTGAAAAGTTTTATTTCATGTTGACATTAACTTGATAAGATTTTTGTGAAACTTGCACAATTTGTTAATCCTATCAATAGCTTCAGCCCTATCGATTTTTTTTTAAAAATCTAACAAACAGTATGGGAAAAGTAGCCATTTTAATTTGAAAATTTCCATTTCTTGTTTACGCAATGAATTCAACATTTCTTAATTTAACCCTTTACCAAACAATCCCTGATATTCATGACCCTCAAAGAGAAGCCTTTTGAAAACATTGTGAGAAAAGGAGAAAATGCTGGTAACCAGCATTTTCTCCTTTTCCCACAATATTTTCTGTCCTTGCCGCAACAAAATTCAATTTTTGAGTCACATTAATTTATTTTCTGCAAATACTTTCAAATTGGAGGAGTCTAAAAGTTTGTCATTTGGTAAAGAGTGAATCTTCATATTTGTTTTTCTTTTTTCATCATGAACTCATAGTGTACGCTAGCATAAAAGCAAAATCTCTGCCAAGAAAGTGATTTAAGGCCCTTTAGGGCCTCTAGTTTGTCTTTGATATGGTAAAAAACATTGAGAGGAAAGGAGAAAATGTTGGTTTCCATGATTTTCTGCTTTGCCCAAAATGTTTTCAAAAGCCATCTTCTTCAGAGCCGTGAAAACTCAAGAGTGTATGTTGAAAGGTAACTATACAGTTTATGAGAGAGAGAGAAAAGAGAATGTTTTAATGCAGTTGCATATTATTTCATCCTAAAAAAGTTGATATAAAAACACTGGCATCGATGTTCAATGTTCCATGCCACCATCTGTCTGGGAAATATATCACCTGAAAAAAACAGAAGTGAAATATATAATCAAAGCACTGCAGCTACTCAGCTACTCTAGAATAGAATACAAGTGTTTTATCAAACCATTGCTATTTCCAAATAATGAGTGCTTTGCCAAGACAAAGATGAAATGAGACTAATATAGTTCGTTAATTGGTTCATCTCAAGATATTCTATCAAGTTTTGTCATGTACAGTAATAACATTCTTTATCAATTACCTTTAACCCTTTGCCACACAATGCTGACTTTAAACGACCCTGAGAATGAAGGATTTTGAAAAATTGTGGGAAAAGGAGAAAATGCTGGTAACCAGCATTTTCTACTTTTCTCACAATGTTTATCAAAGAAAACTTAGACCATTTGAGGCACACTGTAATTGTTGTCTGCAAATGCTTACATTTTGGACAAGGGTAGCATTTTGTCGTCTGGCAAAGAGTTTAAGTTTGGTCTGACCAAAAAAAGGATGTTATCTGACACACATGTGCAACAGACCAGATTTTACATTCCATACCATGCATTATTACGTACAGGTTCTTCTATATTGGGCATTGTTCTGTGTGTAGAATGTCAATGTTTACAGACAACATGTACTTATGGCTTGCAACATGCCAAGAAATACATTCGTAAATTTGTGTAAAGCATGATCCATGATCAGTCTATACAGTCCTCACAGGCTGATCCGATATGACTGTTTCCTTTTTTAGGTTATTTTCTGTTTGGTACCAGTCTACTGTAGGATGAATTCTAATGTAGTTGCAAAGTGCCATCTTGAATATGTGTGCACAAACTGAGACAACTATTTGCCCAAATGTCCAAATGGCCCTTTTCATGAGATGTAACTCTTTACCAAACGACAAAATTGTGGACTGGCCAAATTTGAAAGCATTTGCAGATGACAGAATAAATGTGACTGAAAAAATTAACCTTGGTTTGGGAAGGGTAGAAAACACTGTGGGAAAAGAAGAAAATGCTGGTTACCAGCATTTTCTTCTTTTCCCACAATGTTTTCTAGAGGGTTCTTTCTCAGGGTCATCAAAAGAAGGGATTGTGTGGTAATGGGTTAAAGGCATTCACATCTGGCTCTTTCCTTCAAATCCAAAAATGTGTGACTTTTTCTTATGATGCACTTAAAATCAAAATTAGTCTATGTAAAACTATTAAGTCGTCTGTTGCTTATCATCTGCTTGTACAACTTTTTGACTGAAGATACATGTATATAACAAATGGAATATTAAAACAGTCTACATTTCTGTCTGGTCGGATAAAGTCGGACAGGATTCCAACTAGTGATCTCATCTGATACGCACTTCGTTACACATGAAGGCTGACCTGATCTAATCATACAGAAATGGGGACTGCTCTAATTTCACATTTGTGACCTGTCGCGCAAAAAAGGACGTTCTGGGAACTGCAAAAAGTATCAACCCTGGTCAGACTGTGTGAATTGCGCAGTCTGACTAGGGTTGACACATTTGGCTTTTATGAAATTTTGTGTATTATGAAAAGTGGTCATTCTACTTTGTTATACAATTACTTTTGAACCATCAACTTAAATTGACTTGCACTATCGTTGATCAGTTCTCATCTAATTGATGCACAGAATTCCCAGAGGGTCCCTTTTTGCTTGTCGAGTCACATTTGCATACAATGGTGCATACCTCTCCTTGTTGTATGGTACATTCCAAAGGCAGATCTGCTGGATGTAAGTTTTTGTATTCCTCTAATAACCAATGTAATGTTGTTTTATCTGGATTGAAGGAAGGCTGTTTCTCAGGTGGGTATAAAAACCAGCGCTTAACAAACAAATAAAACAATAGATCACATATTATTTCAAAAACCTACCAACAGTATCAAAACATCTTGAGTTCATCCTATGTTCTAAACCTTTACCACACAAGAAAAATGTAGACTTGTCCAAATTTAACCCTTTCCCAAACAGCAAATTTTGGACCAGACCAAATTGAAAGCATTTTGCAAATGACAAATTAACAGTTGCTAAAAAGAAGATTTTTCTTTAAGGTAGGGTAGAAAACATTGTGGGAAAAGGAGAAAATGCTGGTTACCAGCATTTTCTCCTTTTCCCACAATGTTTTCAAAAGGCTTCTTTTCCTGACCCGTAAAAAACAGGGATTATTTGGGAAAGGGTTAAAGCAGTTACAGATGGCAATTTAAAAGCAACTTAAATGAGGAAATTTGTATTTGAAAGGGTAGAAAACATTGTGGGAAAAGGAGAAAATGCTGGTTACCAGCATTTTCTCTTTTTCCCCCAATATTTTCAAAAGGCCTCTATCGTAGGGTCGTTAAAAGTCATGAATGTGTGGTAAAGGGTTAAGAAAATTGCTTACAAAAACCTTGTAGGAAAATGAGAAATTACTTGAAACAAGGAATTTCTTCTTTTCCCACCATGTTTCTTCCCTTTCAGAAAACTGCAGCTCATTTGTATGGATTGCAAATTAGTTGCCTGCAGATGCTTTTAATTTTGCCAAGAATCTGTCATCCGAGGAAGGGGTGTTCAACAAAATAAGCATTTTCTGACGGTAAAACAGAACCACATTTAATTTCTTGTCTGCAAATGTATCCATTTTGGACCAATGAAAAACTTTGTTACTAGGCAAAGACTTGCTACCTTTCTTCCAAAGATGACTTCACCAAAACCTGGACCATGGAAATGAAATGGAACACCTGTACCTGCGCCTGAAAGGGATACGGACATTATTTTATAATTTATGAATGAGCCATGCTCGCGCAAAAAAGGGGGCTTAACCCTTTCCCAAACAAGCCCTGGTTTTTACGTGTCTGCAGTACAAGTCTTTTGAAAACACCGTGGGAAAAGGAGAAATTGCTCGTAACGAGCAATTTCTCCTTTTCCCACAGTATTTTCTACCCATTTTGAGAACTTTCTGTCATTTCTATGAAATTTGAAATTGTTGTCTGCAAACTCTTTTAATTTGGAAGAGTTTAAAGTTTGGCCTTTGGGAAAGGGTTAATGCACCTCCTTGATGCTTCATATCAAGCAAGTCATCACATAATTATTCAATCAATAATTATTTTTATCACATAACTCTCCTTGTTTTCAATGTGATACAGCCATTATGAATTTTCATGTCTCAGACATGTGTAAGATAAAAAAATAGTGCTGTACTTGGTCAACACTCTGTAATTATATGCTTCATTTCTAAAACATTGCTGACCTCGGTTTCTGAAGGAAATTAGTGGTCAAAGTTCTTGTCATGATAAAGTTGTTAATTAAATTAAGGTTCGACTCAAGCAAAAATCAATATTATACAAGTTTCTTTGGAACTATTTTCATTCGTAATGTACCTGTCAGTGCACAGGCTTCATGTAAATTTCACTACACATGATACATGTACATGTATGCCTCTGGTTTAACACATTTTAGACAGTAATTCTTGTTAATCAGTAATACTTTAAAAAAAATCTGCCACTTGTCGGTTTTTGGGGTAAAGATTTATTAAACTAGTCAAAAAAAATGCTATTAGGCTCTCCAAAAGGCTCGCTTAATAACGTTTTTGTAGACTTGTTTAATGAATTTTTATCTCAAAAACCAACTCATGTCAGATCCTATATATCTTTAAAATCCATTTTGTCAAACAAATGAATGAAACATGAGGTAAACTGGTCCTTTGACATTCAAGAGTTCCACAAATTACAAAAACAGTTTTGGCAGGTCAGTTCTTGGACTGCACAAGTTGACCTTGGTTGATACATTTTGCACATTTTTCACACAACATAGCTAAATTATATTTTGGCTTAACTCTTTACCATACGAGAAAATTTCAGACTGGTCCAAATTGAAAGTATTTGCAGATGACAAAATAAAGGTCACTGAAAAATTGAAAATTGATTTGGGAAGGGTAGAAAACACTGTGGGAAAAGGAGAAAATGCTGGTTACCAGCATTTTCTCCTTTTCCCACAGTGTTTCCAAAAGGCATCTTTCTCAGGGCCATTAGAAGTCGGGATTGTGTGATAACGAGTTAATAATACATGTATTTCAAATGAATTAACTCTTTTACCAAACAACAAATTTATAGACTTGTCTTAATTGAAAACATATGCAGATGACAAATATTAAGAAGTATCTTAAATAACTAAATTTGTCTTTGTAAGAGTAGAAAACATTGTTGAACAAGAGCGGCAAATTGTCGCAAGATATGCCCGTGTTACCCCAAGTTGTAAAGCTGGGGCATGCACTGGACAAAATTCAAAGCAAAACAAAAATAAAGCGAGCAAGAGTTATGATTCCTGTGCACTGCACTCCCCCTTGATGAGATCTATCCACCTATGAAATTTCATAACCCTAGCTAGTATAGTTTTGGAGATATGCTCCTGACAAAATTCAAGTATGAAAAACAACAAAGGGCAATAACTCAAAAATTAAGCAAGCAAGGATTATGATTCCTGTGCACTGCACTGCCCCTACGTGAGATCTATCCACCCATGAAATTTCATAACCCTAGCTAGTATAGTTTTGGAGATATGCTCTGGACAAAATTCAAGTATGAAAAACAATAAAGGGCAATAACTCAAAAATTAAGCAAGCTAGAGTTATGATTCCTGCGCACTGCACTCCCCCTCGGTGAGATCTATCAACCCATGAAATTTCATAACCCTAGCTAGTATAGTTTTGGAGATATGCTCCGGACAAAATTCAAGTATGGAAAACAACAAAGGGCAATAACTCAAAAATTTAGTAAGCAAGAGTTATGATTCCTGTGCACTGCACTCCCCCTTGATGAGATCTATCCACCCATGAAATTTCATAACCCTAGCTAGTATAGTTTTGGAGATATGCTCCGGACAAAATTCAAGTATGAAAAACAACAAAGGGCAATAACTTAAAAATTAAGCAAGCTAGAGTTATGATTCCTGCGCACTGCACTCCCCCTCGATGAGATCCATCCACCTATGAAATTTCATAACCCTAGCTAGTATACTTTTTGAGATATGCTCCGGACAAAAATCAAGAATGAAAAACAACAAAGGGCAATAACTCAAAAATTAAGTGAGCTAGAGTTATGATTCTTGTGCACTGCACTCCCCCTCGATGAGATCTATCCACCCATGAAATTTCATAACCCTAGCTAGTATAGTTTTGGAGATATGCTCTGGACAAAATTCAAGTATGACAAAAAACAAAGGGCAATAACTCAAAAATTAAGCAAGCTAGAGTTATGATTCCTGCGCACTGCACTCCCCCTCGATGAGATCTATCCACCCATAAAATTTCATAACCCTAGGTAGTATAGTTTTGGAGATATGCTCCGGACAAAATTCAAGTATGAAAAACAACAAAGGGCAATAACTCAAAAATTAAGCAAGCAAGAGTTATGATTCCTGTGCACTGCACTCCCCCTCGATGAGATCTATCCACCTATGAAATTTCATAACCCTAGCTAGAATAGTTTTGGAGATATGCTCCGGACAAAGAACTGGATGCTGCCCGCCCGCCAGGACGCCCGCCCGCCACGGGTGATCCCATAATACATCCCGTCTTCGACGGGCGTATAAAAAGGAGAAATGCTGGCTAAAAAAATTAAGATATTTGTTAGAATTGAAATTGAACCCAGATGTAGATGGTGAATCATTGTGGCTAACCCAATGGGATATGCTTCTGAAATTGCAGAAAACATTGTGGGTAAAAGAGAAAATCTATGTTTTTCCTAGGATGTTTCCAAAAGTTGTCTTCTTCAGGGTCACTGAAAAATGGATTGTGTGATAATTGATTAACTCTTTACCACAAAATCCCAACTTTTTAAGATTCTGAGAAAGAAAGCTTTTGAAAACATTGTGGGAAAAGGAGAAAATGCTGGTTACCAGCATTTTCTCCTTTTTCAACAATGTTTTCTACCCTTTCCAAATCAAATTTCAATCTTTGAGTCACGTTAACTTTCTGCAAATGCTTTCAATTTTGGACAGATCCAACATTTTTTTGTTTGGAAGAGAGTTAATGCAGGTAGTGTGGAAATCATCATTTGCACTACAGTAGTCTTGTCATCTGCAAATGCTTTCAATTTGGACTAATCTAAAATTTTGTCTTTTGGTAGAGAATTCATATTCTAACATGACACACGACTTTGGCTCTATAAACACAGTGCAAGGAAACGTGGTAACATCTGCGACAATCCATGTAGAGTGACGTCATCCTGTATCGAGTGATGTCATTCAATGAGTGAAATATTCAATGGAACATTTTCTTCATCTGTGTTTTTTCTAAAGTTTGAACTTGTTTTCCTTTCACTGAGAATTGGCCATGTCAGAATCGAAATAATCTTCTTTCTATCGTGGTTTATCGTTCAATAAACCACGTTGTGAGTTATGATTAATATTAATAACTCACTCAGGCTATCGCCCTCGTGGATTATTTATCGTGCCTCATAACTCTTAAATGTGGTTTATTGAACGATATACCACGACAGAAAGAAGATTATTTCTTAAATAGACCTTTCCTTAAAATTTCATGATGCAAAGTACACAACAAACTTACCTGCAAGACCAAAGCTATAAACACCTGTCATTTTTGGGAGACTGTAAGGTGGTGGGGTATACTGATCAAATAATTCTTGCCATTCTGTATGATTATTATCCCCAAACCAATAAAAAGTTTCTGAAAAAGATAAAAATATCATACCTATTTCAGTACAACGTATTCAATAATATATGTGTCAATGTAAATCAAAGTAGAGCTTTCACTAAACATGATTATACCCCCACCAGCTCCTTGTCACAAAAACAGATCTTTTTACATAGCGCAGTATGGTTTAGTACACAAGGGTTGGAAAAAAACATTCAGGGGAGATAATTCTGAAACAAATGACAGAAAGGTCATGAAAATCGCACATGCATAACTTCATATATACAGGACCACTGTGTCTAAATTTGAGTTAAGTACCTTTACCCATTACCAAACGACAATATTTTAGACTAGTCCAAATTGATGGCATTTGCAGACGACAAAATAAAAGTGACTGAAAATTTGAAATTTGTTTTGTGAAGGGTAGAAAACATTGTGGGGAAAAGGAGAAAATGCTGGTTACCAGCATTTTCTCCTTTTCCCACAATCTTTTCTAAAGGCTTCTTTCTCAGAGGGGTCAAAAGTAGGGATTGTGTGGTAAAGGGTTAAAAAGTGTTGCAGTATTTTCTGGACAAATTTGTGTCTACGGACAGACAGATGGACGGACGGAAAGCCTCGGTGATTCCAGTACTTCATTGTGAGGGTTATAAATATTAACCAATTTCCACACAATCCCTACTTTTGATGACCCTGAGAAAGAAGCCTTTAGAAAACATTATGGGAAAAGGAGAAAATGCTGGAAACTAGACAACACTTTACATAATATTCAACTGTCCCTTTTTGCACATTGCAGGCTATATGTCCCTTATGGAAATACAAAAAAAATGGAGTCCAGTTTCATGTTTTACTACATAGGTTCAATAATTACCATTTCCTAGCATTTTTAAAGTCTGTGGCTTCATTATGTTAGTAATGTATTCTTCTAATGTGACATCTCCTGTGAAATAAAACACATGCATAAATCTGGATCTATAGTCGACAAATATGACACCTTCAGTGGATTGAGTTTTTTCGCCGACATTACAAAATGTTAAACATGTCCAACTGGAAGAAAATAGCAGATGACAAAATAGTATGTCTCTAATTATTGGATTTAATGTTTAGAAGGTGAAGCAAGAAAATAACAAACTAACACCATTTTCTCTGTGTGTCATTAATGGTTTAAAAAGCTCTCTTCCTCAGGGTTTTTCAAAGGTAAGGGCTTAACCCATTACCACACAATCCCTACTTTTGACACCCCTGAGAAAGAAGCCTTTTGAAAACACTGTGGGAAAAGGAGAAAATGCTGGTAAACAGCATTTTCTCCTTTTCCCACAGTGTTTTTTTCCCTTCCCAGAACAAATTTAAATTTTTCAGTGACCTTTATTTTGTCGTCTGCAAATGCTTTCAATTTGGACCAGTCTAAAATTTTCTGGTGTGGTAAAGAGTTAAAACACTGCTGGCATTGAAACCTATTTGAGCCATGCTCTGTGAAAAGGAGGCTTAGTAGTTAGTACATCTCTTTAATGAAGAAAATTAGGATGGGCCAAAAATAAAGAGTTAATTTCAACCAAAAAACATACAACCAACTGATGAGCATTCATCAATATTATTTACAAAATTTGCAGAATTTTGGGTCAAACTAAAAGCATTTGCACATGATAAATACAGATTTCTGTATTTGATACGAGAGAAAACATTGTAGGAATAGGAGAAAATGCTGGTTACAAGCATTTTCTCATTTTCCCACGATGTTTTCGCAAGGCATTTTCCTCTTGGTTGTTAAAACTCAGGCTTGTATGGTTAAGAGTTTTAAAACTCTTTACCAAACAACAGAATTTTAGACTAGTCTAAATTGGAAGCATTTGCAGATGACAAAATTAATGAGACTCAAAAACTGAAATTTGTTTTGGGAAAGAAAGACAATACTGTGGGAAAAGGAGAAATTGCTCGTAACTAGCATTTTCTCCTTTACCAACAATGCTTTCAGAATTCTTCTCTCTCCGGGTCATGAAAAACAGGTTTTCTTTTTGTACAGGGTTAAGTTTATCTCCGTCCTCTATGAGTGAATAAAAGATAAGCAAAATACTTACTTTTACTGTATGAATATGTATTTGCTGAGCTGAGTCTGATGATTTTGTCTTTGTGATCTTTTAATATATTTTCCTTTGTACAAAGTTTTTGAAATTTCTGTGAAAAGACAAACAAAAAGAAATATATAGTTACAGTTTAATTTAATACACATTGTAAGCCAGGAACATTATACAAGGATAATGTGATTAGCTAACCTTTTACCAAACAAACAATCCATGTTTTTTACAACCCTGAGATAGAGGCCTTTTGAAAACATTGTGCAAAAAGGAGAAAATGCTGCTAACCAGCATTTTCTCATTTTTCCCACAATGTTTTCTACCCTGCTTGAAACATATTTCAGTTTTTGAATTACGTTTATTTTATTGTCTGCAAGTGCTTTGAATTTTGACCGGTCTAAAATTTTGTTGTTTGGTAAAGAGTTGACTCATTACCAAACAACAAAATTTTAGGTTTGTGGAAATCCAGAACATTTGCTGCCGACAAAATAAAAGTTACTGAAATTTGAAATTTGTTTTGTGAAGAGTAGAAAACATTGTGGGAAAAGGAGAAAATGTTGGTTACCAGCATTTTCTCCTTTTCCTTTAGAAAACGTGGGAAAAGGAGAAAATGCTGTTAACCAACATTTTCTCCTTTTCCCACAACGTTTTCTAAAGGCTTCTTTCTCAGGGTCATCAAAAGTAGGGGTTGTGTGGTAATAGGTAAAAGAAAATTTCTGTGAGTTATGTCTAAGACATATTAATGAGTCCAGGTAGGGCAGGACTTGAGAATAAGAAGTCTCTAGTCTAGTTTAATTATATGTACCCAGCTCAGCCAATTTCTTCTAGGAATGATGATAGTCATTACGACAGGATTCATTTCTCTCTCACCATTGATAATTGTTTCCATGATGATTATGTGGAAAAGAAGCCAGTGTTTAGGAAGAATATTGTGTGAAGTACTGGTAAAACAAACTCTAGGAAAGCATGGGTTGGTGAACTGACTACTGAGATGTAACAGAAACAATAATGAAAAAAGAGTAAACACCAACCAACCAACCAACCAACCAACCAATTTTAAGACACCAGATAATAGATCAGGGTTGTAAAAACATGGGATTGTTTGGTGAAGGGTTAACAATGACAACAACAACAACCAACACACTTTAAAAGCACCTTTCTATGGTGAAAAGCAGAACATTAAAGAAAGATTTGAAAAATGTACTTACAGTATTATCTGTTGATCCTCGTATTATAACTGGCTTTCTAAAAGCATATCTGTAAATGATAAAATTTCAAAAAGTAATTACTTTGGAAAACAGCATAAAACATTAAATGAACACTTATGCAACAAGAGGGGCAAGATTGTCCTGTATTGCTCCACTTCCATTAGCTAAATAACCTGTTGGGACGAGAAATACTGTTACAAATACCTTGCTTAAATTTTAAACATTCAATAAAAAGGAGTAAAATCCTTATCAATTCATCTCATTTACAAAGTTAGCTAAAAAGATCCAATAATGAAAAACTTGGGTCTTGTCTCAAACTGTCACAAAAAGGAAAAAGGTGTGGCCTACCTAAAGGAGCCATCACACCATGACGTTCTGGTCAACGTTCTCTGAGCATTTCAATCATTCGATTTTTGAGCGTTCTAGAATGAGAATTTCACATCTGGCGTGTTACTAACGTGTGCCTAAAGCATGACTAGCATGTATCTAACACACGAGAAACGTGTAACAGCGACCAAGTAAGATACCTCTGATACCTCCACATGCATGGACGTTGAATGATGCTCAATGGACGCCAAAAAGACGTTTGTTTCACTTTAGTCACACGATGCATGCGCTAGGAGATCGTTCAGCAGTCATTGACAGGTCGCCAGTGAGTCGTTCACTGCAAAGCAAACGATTAGCAACAACCAAGTAATGCTAGCGTAACGACTGACTAGCGACAGCCGAACGCGTGCAATGCTCAATGAACGTTAGTAAAATGTTTCACAAACGTTCTTAATGATCTTCAGCGTTTAAAATTAAACGTTGAAGAACGTTGGTATTATGAAGAACTTTTGTGCATGTTCAAAACTTTTTTTCTGGACTAGCGTTCTCCGCCGATTCCCTGCGATCATGGACGATCACCTACGTTCAAAAGCGTTCACACAAAGCTCTTCTGGCACTATTCCAGCGACCATGGGTGACTTACGTTTCCCCAAACGTCAGAAAACGTTGACCAGGACATCATGGTGTGACGGCCCCTTAATATGTAGTATACTAGTCTATTCACAGATAGATATAAATGTATAGTTTGTGTTTGTGTTTTAGTCTGCTGAAAAAAGCAGACTAAAACACCATACATCACCTTTCAATAAAATCTTGCTGGGTAAATGGAACTTTCATAACATCTACAACATCTATGTTACATGGACCTGGCTGGGCCAGAGGCTTAAAATCTTTAGAGTCCCTGGAAAAAAAGAAACACAAGTTTACTCTTCAAAATTTTAGACAGGTCCAAATTCATAGCATTTGCAGAAGAAAAACTAAAAGTGCTTGAAAATTTGAAATTTGTTTTGGGAAGGGTAGAAAACATTGTGGGAAAAGGAGAAAATGCTGGTTACCAGCATTTTCTCCTTTTCCCTCTATGTTTTTAGAAGGCTTTTTTCTCTGGTTGTTAAAAGTTGGGATTGTGTGGTAAAGAGTTAACTCATTTGTTATAGGCCAGTTTAGAAACAGTGAGCAAATGTGCATGATAGTTTTACTAAATGCTTATTTCAACAGTAACTCAAAATGTTGGTTATATTCAAAAGTTGTAAGTCTGGTGTGAAGCCTTTATCACAAGACAGAAATGTCCACTTTTCCAAACTGATTGCATCTGAAGACAAAAAAATCAATGTGACTAAAAAACTAAAGTTTGTTTATGGAAAAGGTATAAAAAGTTGCAGGAAAAGGAGAAAATGATGGTTACCAATATTTTCTCCTTTTCTCACAAAGTTTTCAAAAGGCTTCTTTCTCAGGATTGCACAAAGTCAGGATTGTGTGGTAAAGTGTTAGATGGAATGCTCATTAACAACCTGAAACACTGTTCTTATTAGATCAGAAAACATATCTAAAACCTTTAACATACTGTTCCTTGCAGCCTATCTCCTAGTAACTGTTGTAATTGGCATCAAATGTTGAATTTGAATTCATTCATATAATAATTATATATCATCATAACTGATGTATCTGTGGTCTTATATAATGCTAATGACTATTAAACAATCTAATAATCTATTGTGGGATTGTGGGAAAGTGGTGGAAAGTCTGATATAAGGGAATCACACTGAAATATTTCTTAAACTTCTCTGTGATGTTGATTGGTGGTTATAAAACTGTTGCCAAGCTATTTAAAGTATAATTTTTTTAACATTTTCAATATTAGAGCAATACTAATCTAAAGCTTCCCTCTGTCTTTCACCTCCATCCAACTCCAAGGAAAAATTATAAAGGAACGTATTAGTAATGGTACCAAGGAAAAATTACAAAGGAACGTATTAGTAATGGTACGAAACTGTTCAGGTTCGAATATTCAATGCGTGAATTCCCATGACTTTCCAATACACACAAGTTAACACAGTTCAGGGTTAACCATATTTTAACTTACCAACCGCCGTCGAATTCATTCGCTCCATCGACTAATATAAGGCAGACTAAAGATAGAAAATAAAAGGGATCACGCTGACTTACTGCCATAAATTTCTACACGTTAAACACACAGAGTTACTTCCCTTGAAAATCATTCTCCGACAAACACGTAGTTTATGCCACGATGTAAACAAGATTCCCTCTGCCAATTTCCATTTTCTGTCTATCACACATTAAGGAAATATTGGCAGTAGAGTATGATGTAAGGTTTTTCAACATATTCCCCCCATAGATATTTCTTCAAAGGCAATGTAGTTGCAGGAAATGTTAACTTGTGGAAGAAGAACATACTTCGGATAATTCATTGAATTCGGATAGGACACTAAGTTCTTTTCATTTCCTTTCGATTTTTCGATGTTCCACCAAAGTCAAGGAACTAGTCTTGATTATAAATCCGAAGTTTTTTTTCACTTTTGCAGTCATCGTCTAGATAGGGTCTTTTTGGTTCCTTCATAGTTTCCTTAGACCAATTCTAATTTCTGTTTGAACAACAAATCTCGATAGCTTTACTGATTTTTTTCAATAAGATAAACATCAGTGTGGCATGGTCATGTTTGATCATTGACACAAATTTTGTAAAATGATTTATAGTACATTCTGCTTTGTTTTGCAACTGTCTGCATGACTGAAAAACTATAGTGCAATAAATCCGTTGGCAACCAGACCTGAAAGTGAATTTAAATTGAATTCTAGATTAATGTGCCCATTGTGTATTATAAAAGAGCTGATTATTTTTAAATGAACTTGTTTTTAGAGACATAAAATGTTCTCTTTCTCAATATTACTGGTTTTATAGAGATAACGTTTGCTTCACACAGAACTGAAATTAAGTTCAATTTTTGGGGTCTGATTTATATACTAAAAATGTCTTTCAAGTTACATTCCTACTCTGCCAATTTAAACAGACAATTGATTGTGTAGTAAAGGGTTTAACTCTTTGCCTCACAATCCCAAGTTTTAACAACACTTGGGAAGGAGGCTTTTGAAAACAATGTGAGAAAAGGAGTAAATGCTGGTAACCAGCATTTTCTCTTATTTCCAACAATGTTTTGTATCCTTTCTGAGATAACTTATCCTTTAGAGCTACTTCTGATTTATTGCCTGTTTTCATTTAGGAAAAGTGAAAAATTTTGCCATAATTATGGTAAAGGGTCAGATACTGTCAAAAGAAGGAGGAAATGCTATTTAGAGTTAGACCAAACACATACATGTATATGACAGAGCTCCAGATAAGACAGAGTGATGGTATTCTAAATTCATTTTATTTCTTCCAAACCCTATGTTGTGGGTACTCATTAGAATCATCTCAATGAGACGATTCTAATGAGTACTCATAACATAGGGTTTAGTGAAGAATTATTAACATTTTCAATATTGAAATCAAAATCACTCACTCTATCTGGAGCTCTGCATACATGTATATGAAATTGTTCAATGTACCTTCAGGTGTTTATCAACTACAGCATGAGAATCATGTCTCAGCCACACAATAATTGGCCCTTCATTATAAATGTTGGGAACAGCATCATTGGTGTCACCATTCTGGCTATGCCATTTTGTTTTCAACAGGTTTGTCAACCCGTTTTTTGGAGGAATTTATTTTTTAACCGATTACCACACAACCCCTACTTTTGACACCCCTGAGAAAAAAGCCTATAGAAAACATTGTGGGAAAAGGAAAAAATGCTGGGAACCAGCATTTTTTCCTTTTCCCACAATGTTTTCTACTCTTCAAAAAACAAATTTCAAATTTAAAGTCACTTTCATTATGTCGTCTGCAAATGCTTTCGATTTGGACAAGCCTAAAATATTGTTGTTTGGTAATGAGTTAAGTAGGTCAATATATTTTACTTTTAACATACTCATTGTAAAAGGATTGATTCCTCTCTCACCGTCGGTCGCTGTTTTGACAATGGTTATGTGTGAAAGCAGCCAGTTGCTTGGAAAGATTATTGTGTGCAGTATATGTACTGGTAACAGAAACTCCAGGAAAGCATGGATAGGTGCACTGGCCGATGAAATATAACTGAAGCAAATTTTGAAAAAGGTGTTAAACACCATACAATCAATTAATGATTTACTTTTATCATTGTCTTACTATGTTTAGATGTACATTTTATCCCATACTGTCCAATTGTTTGTGCTAGTGTCCCTGAAGAAGAAAGCCTAAACATGAAAATACTATGGCAAACTGAGAAAATACTGGTCAACAACATCTTGCCCTTTTCTTACAATGTTTTCTACCTGTGAAAATTGACAGAATGTTGATGGCAATTTGAAAAATCAATTCTGTTGCATTGTTTGAAGTGCCCCGGGTCCAGCTGACATCGTTTAACCCTTTACTGAACGACAAAATTTTAGTTACTTTCAAATTGAAAGCACTTGCAGGAGACAAAATAACTTTACTCAAAAGTTGTAATTTGTTTTGCACATGGTAGAAATCTCTGTAGGAAAAGGAGAAATTGCTCGTTATGAACAGTTTCTCCTTTTCCCACAGTGTTCTCAAAAGACTTGTTATGCAGACACGTAAAAACAAGGGCTTGTTTTGGAAAGGATTAATATTTGTGTACTGTACATATTATGCTTGGAATATACCCAGAGGTAATTGAGGAAATAGAACTCGATGGAGTGCGTTATTTGTATAAACATAGCTGTTGTTCATGAACTGTTACTTATATGCCACGCATGTGACTTATGAGAAAGGTTCAAAGATCAAATTTTGCATCCAATCATACAATTTCTTTTTTTTATTACACTTCTAGAAATGATAAAATTGTTGTGTTGTGTGTATTTCAGTGTGGTATAATTTTGGGCTCACTGATGCTATTTTTTTCAACATGGCTCACCATAAAATCCTGTCAATTACTGGTGAAAGCTGGAGTTGTCTCAAGAAGAAGGTCCTTCTCACTTTTAGGTAGGTAAATACCTTACAGTAGATAATATCTGGAGAGTATTAATTATTGATCATACATACAGCAATGTTCTGCAAAAAGGGGGGCTTCATGCGCCTGCGAAAAGTATCAATTCGGGTAAGCCTGAGCAGTCCGCGCAAGCTGACCTAGTCCGAAACTTTTCGCTATTGGTTATTTTTCTGCTTGTCCAGAGACCAAACTAGCTCAGGATTCAGTCAGTTGGAAGAGAAGATGGACTTTATGGATCCATAATCGTGTGATGATACAGAGCTCCAGGTAAAGGGAGTGATTTTGATTTTAAAATCGAAAATATTAATAATTCTCCAATATACTTTATGTTGTTGTGTACTCATTAGAATCATCTCATGAAGACGATTCTAATGAGTACCCACAACATGGGGTTACGAAGAGATATAATGACTCTAGAATACCATCACTCTCTGTTACCTGGAGCTTTAATTACATGTAGGTAAAATGGATCACAAAGATGAATTAAGCCCCCTTTTGTCAGAGCATAGATGATTATATACAAATATGTTGACTCTATACCACACAATCCCGATTTTAAACGACCCTGAAACAGAAAGCCTTTGAAAACATTGTGGGAAAAGGAGAAAATGCTGGTAACCAGCATTTTCTCCTTTTCCCACAATGTTTTCTATTCTTCCTAAATCAAATTTTAATTTTTAATTCACATTGATTTTGTCGTCCTGCAAATGATTTCAATTTTGTCTTGTGGTAAAGAGTTGGAAAAGCGGACAGAGGCTTGTGACTGTTTATCTAGGCCAGAAACTTTATAAACACTTTACCACTCTATCCTGAATTCCAATGACCCTGAGGAAGAATACTTTGGAAAACATTGTGGAGAAAATAGAAGTAACTGGCCCTTTCTCCCTTCTAACAAGGTTCTGTACCCTTTTAGTTTTACCAACCATCTCTGTGTTTCAGCAACTCCAAGGGAGACAAATTTAGCAAACATTATTAGAAAAGGGAACAATTCTGGAACCATGCATTTTGTTCTCTTCCCACAAAAGTTTCCCACAGTTTCCAACGACGTTCCTGTAATTTTACCCGCCTAAAGTTTGAATGTTGTATTATGGATATTATTTGCGTTTCGTCGATTCAAACTTTCACTACTTGTTCTATTCATTTTACAGCATATTTTACTCATGGAGCCACCGGAAAATTAATTGTTGAATTATGGTAAGTTTCATTTCCTTTTCATGAAAGTAATAACTAAAAATCAGTTGGTTTAAAATGGCTTGTGTAGCATTTCCAGCAATTTGATAGGTCAGAAAGTTATGCTATGATATTCATCTGTGATTCATGAGTAGGAAACTGTTTCGCTCTTTACCTGTTTGTGCCAGATTTTCTACCAATTTAGAATAAAATAGTCAATACTTAAGACTGTGATTGAAATATTTTGTTATTGTAATTAACAATATGAAGGAAACTGTGTTTTATTGACTTTTTAAGTGGTTATTGCAACAACTGATAATGTTCGCATCACACTTGACATTTGGTCCAGCACAATACGAAGTTGTCTCACCCAGCTAGGAAATGCAGGCACAAGGAAAGTTGCTACAACACAGTATTCTGTATATGAGCCATGTTCTGTGAAAAGGGGGCTTAATGCATCTGCAAAAAGTATTGACCTATGTCAGCCTGCGCAGTCCGCACAGGCTGACGTAGGCTGAAACTTTCTACTATTGGTAAAATTTCTGTTTGTCAAAGGACCATTCTACCTCATGATTAAGGCGGTTATTGAAAAAATGGCTCCTATAGACCCATAATTATGTGATGACTTGTGCTAGTGTATGTATAACGGAGATGCATTGAGCCCCCTTTTGCACAGCTTATTTATAGGATCTCACATGAGTGGGTTTTAAAAATAAGATTTTATTAAACGAGTCTAGGGAAATGTTATTAACCCTTTACCAAACGACAAAATTCTAGACTAGTTCAAATTGAAAGCACTTGCAGACGACAAAAAAAACGTAACTCTAAAACTGAAATTTGTTTCCAGCAGGGTAGAAAACATTGTGGGAAAAGGAGAAAATGCTGGTAACCAGCATTTTCTCCTTTTCCCACAGTGTTTTCAAAAGGCTTCTATCTCGGGGTCGTAAAAACCAGGGATTGTTAAGTGAGCCTTTGGCAAGCTTTAGTAACATTTTCCTTGACAAATATATTAAAATTTTGTCGCAAATGCCCACGAATATCAGATCCTTTTTATCACATAACGATATTTTACAAAATATAGATCAGATGATGCAAAAACATTCATAAATGCACCTTCGGTACTATCCATAAGGCCCATTCACTTGTATGAAGTGCACACAAAATGGTGTCTCAAAATTGTGATATCAAACATGTATAAGATAAGAAAATTTGTAAAGGGTATATTACACTGAAAAGAATGGAGGTTATGTGATAAATAGAGGATAATCAACTGGTTATTCTTGATATGAAAAATATCTCACCAGGATGCGTTGTTAGGCGTTGAAAAAACGAGTGCACAGCACGAGTTTTTTAAACGCCTTACGATGCATCTGAGTGAGATAATTTTCATATCAAAAATAACCAGTTGATTATTCTATTTATTATATACCTTATTAGCATTATTATTTTCTCCTTTTCAAATAGTATTTTTGTAATTTTATTTATTTATTTATTTATTTTTTTTTTGTTTATACTGAGAAAAGTAGTTGGATTGTTTGCTTGAAAATATAGAACTTACAATTAACACTGTAAGTGTTTAATGAAAAAAAAAGTAGTCCCTAAATTACGGCAGGAAGAGAAAATAAAAGTTGATATCATCACTAGTGATAATATCAAAATTTATTACACTGGGAAATTCCAGGATTTCACTGCTAGGTATATAATAAATGTTGATAATGCATTCTTTTACATTTGACCAGTATGATAGGTCTTCAGCTTGGCACTCTGGTAGCCCAGGTGGTGATTATTGGTGACCTTGGACCTGCTATTGTTTCCAAGGCAACTGGGTTTGAGGTATGAATGATATCTGTTTTGTTTTATTGACTCCACTATTAACAGTAATTTAGTTCCTTCTCAGCAGCATGTTTTTCATCCATAAATTGAAAAAAAGTAATATATTTTCAACCTTTGGAAAAAACACAAACCTTTTCCATTTTTAATAGTTTTAAGTTGCAAAACTGTCACCATATGGGAAGCAAAAGCTGAAAGAGACATTAATTTCTGTAGAGGCTCCAGACTTTCTCAGTTTCAAACCATCATTTCCTAATAGCTTTTATTCGCAGTCTTAATTTTTCTTCTAAAAAATTTGAATAGGCAGGGATTGCTTAGCTACTCAATGATACATTTTATATACATGTACATATACATTAAAAATTACATGTAGTCCTTCTATATCTAGAGACTTTTTACTATCAATTCAATCTTTTTTTCAACCCTTTCATTGCAAACTTAACTTTATCATTTAACACAGTTGAGTAGGCAGGGATACCCAGCCACTCTAGAATATTTATTTTATGTACACTAGGAATTACACATAATGATTCTTCACTTAAAATTTTTTTACTTCCATTTCAACATTTTGTTCAAACCTTTTTATCACAGTCATAACCTCATCATTTAAAAATTTGTGACCCATCATACAAAAAGGGACAATGTGGGAATCAGTTAGATGAAAACAGATCAAAGGTAGTGCAGGTCAATTTCTGTTGATATTTCAAAAATGATGGTATAGTAGGGTAGAATGACCACTTTTCATGCAGAATATATAAGGGCAAAATATGTTTACCCTGGTCGGCCTACCAAATCCACACAGTCTGATCAGGATCAACACTTTTTGCAATTCCAATTTGGTCTCTTTTTGCATAACTGGTCACATACATATATTTAACTCTTTACCACATAATCCCGACTTTTAACGACCCTGGGAAAGGAGCGTTTTGAAAACATTGTGGGAAAAGGAGAAAATGCTGGTAACCAGCATTTTCTCCTTTTCCTACAATGTTTTCTACCCTTTCCAAAACATATTTCAGTTTTTTAGTCATGTTTATTTTGTCGTCTGTAAATGCTTTCAATTTGGAAATGACTACAATTTTGTTCTTTGGTAAAGGGTTAAGTAGATGGGGATTGCCCTGTCATTCAATGATGTCTTTTTGCATAAGAATAAATACAGTACTTCTTAATTCAACCCTGTTGCTGTCATCTTATTGTTAAAATATTTTTCGGCTTAAAAATCACCCTTTAATCATTGTTAACACAGAAATGCATGCTCTATGACGACAGTTGTCAATGCTCCATAGAAGAATATTCATTCATTCTGAAAGAGCAACCATTTAGATAACTATTATTTTATCTATCGTGATATCAGGTTGTACCATTTTTATAGAGCATACATCAGATAATTCCATCTATTTGTTTGCAGAACAATGACAACCTCAGAACATCACTGATTGTTTGTCTTTGCCTGTTTGTTGGCCTGCCTTTAGGGCTATTGAAGGACCTCAGGACACTAAGTAAAGCCAGCACTATGTGCATTCTTTTCTACACATTCTTCACTTTTTATGTAAGTATCTTCTAGAGCTATTTTTTTAGTTCATACTCAGGCCTTTGAATTTCCATTTATCCATCACAGAATAATAACATTTTCCTCGGTCTATCATTGAACACATATAAAAGCATATTGGTGCATCACTGGTATGTATTATGGAACAGTGAAATTTTCAACACCGTTACTATAAATAGCACAGTGGCAACTGCCTCTTTGCTGTATATTATATATATACTTTAATCCTGTGATAGACCAATGAAAAATTCTTTATCTTGTGACAGACCAATGGAATTTCAGAGGCCTAAGATTCATAGCACACTCTGCCCAGCCTGGTGTTCAACAAGCATTTTCAGTTTCATTCTTAGTCTTGTTTTAGATAGAGAGAGTATTGCAACTTCTGATTGGTTAAACCGGTTTGTTTTATCCAATCAGAAGTTGTGTTACTTGTAAAGTTTGAAAATTCTTACAAATAAGATTGGCAACAGTCTTTAACTCTTTACCAAACAACAAAATTTTAGATTTGTCCAAATTGAAAGCTTTTGCAGATGACAAAATTTATGTGACTCAAAAATTGAAGATTAAGTCGGAATGGGTAGAAAACATTGTGGGAAAAGGAGAAAATGCTGGTTACCAGCATTTTCTCCTTTTCCCACAATGTTTTCAAAAGGCTTCTATCTCGGTCATAAAAACCAGGGATTGTGTGGTAAAGGGTTAAGGGGAATATAGTGCAAAATGCTGGTAAGAGAAACTAAATGAAAGCATAGAAAAGTGCCGCTTTGATACATCTGAAATAATTCTGAAAAATGTTCTAAAAACCATAAGGCCATTTTCTCAGTTCATAGAACACTCTTCCAATTGTTCTAGATGATGATGATAAAATTTGCATTTGCCAGATGAAAACAAATTAAAAGTTTGATATGATGAACTGAGATTTTGTTTTTTCCAGGTTTTACTCCAGTCAAGTCCAAATCTCTATGAAGGAACTTGGCATTTACCAGATGAAAACATATTAAAATTTTGATGATATGAACAGAGATTTTTTTTTCCCAGGTTTTACTCCAGTCAAGTCCAAATCTCTATGAAGGAACTTGGCATTTACCAGATGAAAACATATTAAAATTTTGATGATTTGAACAGACATTTTTTTTTCCCCCCCAGGTTTTACTCCGGTCAAGTCCAAATCTCTATGAAGGAACTTGGCATTTACCAGATGAAAACATATTAAAATTTTGATGATTTGAACAGACATTTTTTTTTCCCCCCAGGTTTTACTCCAGTCAAGTCCATATCTCTATGAAGGAACGTGGTACAGAAAGATAAGACTTTGGCGGCTGGAAGGTTTCTTTCAATGTTTGCCAATCTTTTCTTTTGCATTTGGCTGTCAGACGTAAGTAGTTCATTAGATTTTTTTACTGTTTGAAAAATATGCGATGGATTTCACTAGGGCTAGATTCTTCACCACACAATAGTGTGTTTTAATGACTTTTAGAATGAAGATTTTGGAAAAAAATGCTGGTAACCAGCATTTTTTGCTTTTCCCACAATGTTTTCTATCCTTCCAAAGACAGTTCCAGTGATTTGAGCCAAGTTACATTGTTGGCTGTAGATTTAGTAAGTCTTAAATTGTGTTATTTGGTAAAGGTTTAACTCATTACCAAATGAAAATATTTTAGGCTTGTCCAAATTGAAAGCATTTGCAGACGACAAAATAAAAGTGACTGAAAAGTTGAAACTTGTTTTGTGAAGGGTAGAAAACATTGTGGGAAAAGGAGAAAATGCTGGTTACCAGCATTTTCTCCTTTTCCCACAGTGTTTTCTAAAACCTTCTTTCTCAGGGGCGTCAAAAGTAGGGATTGTCTGGTAAGGGGTTAAAGTAAATATAGGAGAGAAGTGTGTAAGACTATTCTTAGCAATGCTTTTTGTTCTTCCGATGTAGTATAGGTTTGACTGAGATTGAGAATGACTGTTGTATATTTGTTTTATAGTCATTATGGGCATACCCCATTCACCTGTTCTGGCAATATGTTCTGTGTTCTAGAATGCTGTTCAGCAAGAATGTGTGAATGGACTAATTTCTAAGAGCAAATACATTGTTCTGGAGTTACATTCTGAATGGAATATTTTCGAAATATTGTTTGAATGACTAATACCGAAATGAATGTACATTGCCATGATGGCTGTTGCAAGAGTTACTGTCTCAGCTATGCTAATGGAGGATATGATTAGCTGTGGAGAAGGCATACAGACCAACACTGATTAGTATACAATGCTCCTATTTATAGCGTTCATATTGTAAAAAAGACAATTGCAAGTTTTGCCATGAAAACTTGTCCATCTTTCAGCTGTCAATAGAGGTGCAGCAACCGTTTAGCAGGTGTGCTGCACCTCTATTGAATTTGATAGGGTAGAAAACTTTGTGGGAAAAGGAGAAAATGCTGGTTACCAGCATTTTCTCCTTTTACCATAATGTTTTCAAAAGGCTTCTTTCTCACAATTCTGAATTTTAAAGACCCTCTTAAAACATTTAGAGCATTTCCTCCTTTCCCCACAATGTTTTTGTCCCTTCCCAAAACAACTTTCAAATTTTCAGCACCTTTTTTTTTGTTCATCTGCAAATGCTTTCAATTTGAACCAGTCTAAAATTTTGTCATTTGGCAAAGAGTTAAAAATCTAAAGCTAATTCCAAATTTCTCCTCTGCGGATGCTCTCAATTTGGAAGAGTCTAAAATTTCCTGTTTTGGAAAGGAATAAACCAACGGGGCACATTTCTTTTTTCACAGCCAGTTATTCATAGTGTACAATGCAATGGCAGAGCCATCACTGAAGAGGATAAACAGTATCATAAAATCAGCTGTTTTGTTGTGCACCGCTGCTTATCTGTTGGTATGTTTGCTTTCTGATATGTCATCAGTCCCGTCATACAACACTCTTAAATTTCGTTTATCTAATTAAGGTAAGACCTGTGTAGTGCACTTCCAGTGAACTTTGGGTAAAAATTCTAATTGGTTGATAAATAAGGATAAATAAGGATTTATGCAGAAATGATATTTTTGCACATTTCTAACGGATCAAAATTCCGTTTATGTCTATCTTGAAATTATTTTTTGATACTTTTGTTAGTTTTCTGAAAAGGGAGGTAATTATTATCTCTTTTTGAATTGAGAATATAGTGGTTTTAGATTTATAAATGATAATTCAAAGAAGGAAACAATGGAAAAAATGAATTGGTGAAAGTAGTTCAGTAAGACTCATTTTTAATTACAGCTAATTTTCCAGGATGATATTTCAGTGGAAATAGCTGTTTTCCATTACACAGGTCTAACCTTAATCTGATAATTAGGGGATTTGAAGACGTAACTTTTTACCATAATATGTCACAATTTTAAACTTGTTCAAATTCAAACACTTGCAGATAACAGAATAGATGAGGTAGGAATGATGAGATTTAACTTTGAATAGCTAGAAAAGCCAGTGCTGTGAAAGGAGAAAAAAGCTGGTTAAAAAATCCCTATTTTCCAAACTGTTTTCAAAGGCCTCTTTTTATCTCAGTTTTGTTAATGGGTTTGACATTCACTTTTATTAAGTGTCAGTCAGTTTTTAACCCATTTCATCTGGCGAAAGGGTGCATAACTCTTTACCACACAATCCCGTCTTTAAAGGACCCTGAGAAAAAAGCCTTTGAAAACATTGTGGGAAAAGGAGAAAATGCTGGTAACCAGCATTTTCTCCTTTTCCTACAATGTTTTCCAACCTTTCCAATTCAAAATTCAATTTTTGAATCACATTAATTTTGTGGTCTGCAAATGCTTCAAATTTGGACTAGTTCAAAATTTTGTTGTTTGGGAAAGGGTTTATGCTTTTCTGTGGTGCATTTTACCAAGGAAATTATCACATACTGAGGGATCCATAAAAAACAATGTAGTCTAATGAATGACTGAATCTGAAGGAAAAATGGTCCTCTGACGTACAGAAAATTAAATTGAACAATAGCAAAAAAATTTGACTCAGGTCTGCCTGCATCAATACTTTTCACAAATGAATTAAATAGAGGCTAATCAACTGGTTTATTTTTGATATGAAAAATATCTCATGAGGATGCGTTGTTATGCATTGAAAAAAATGAGTGCGCAGCATGAGTTTTTTTAATGCCTTGCGATGCATCCTCGTGAGATATTTTTCATATAAAAAATAACCAGTTGATTACTCTATTTATCATATACCTTATTAACATTATTATTTTTAATTTTTCGTTTGAAAGTCGAAAAAAAAAAATGTAGTCGGAAAAAAAGTAGTTCCTAAATTACGGATGGAAGTGAAAGTGAAAGTTGATATCGTCACTAGTGATGATATCAAAATTACACTGGGAAATTCCAGGATTTCTTTGCTAGGTATATAATAAACCCCCTTTTTCACAGAGCATGGATCAATTATAATTTATCAAACTTAAATAATTCCTGGATCTTCATGCTAAATATTGCCCCTGATGGTTGTAAAGTTGCACAGAATATGACGAATAGAAAATGCATTTGATGTCCTGGAGACCAGTACAGTCTATCAAATGTTAATCAGGTTTTTTTCTCTTGGAATGTAACTTATTACTGTAGGTTGTATCTTTAATTACAGGTGGCATTTTTTGGTTACATCGCCTTCAGCAATGAGAAGGAGTTGACTGGGGATATCATCAATCATTTCCACGAAAACAGCCTGTCAGATGCCATAAAACTCTGTTTCGTAATCTCCATTGCTGTTTCCATACCTCTGATTGTCTATCCTTGCAGGACGTCACTGTATACTCTTCTCTTCCCGCAGGTATGTTTTGCCATCTGTAGCAGGATTAATCCTGAAGGTGCCTTTCATGACTATAGTTCTCTCTGCAGCCAGTGTAGATCAAAATTAGGCTTTACAAAGTGTGCAGCCTGATCTTCGATCTACACTGTCCACTTTGTTAAAATATTCAGGGTCTGTATTCACCGAGTATTTTTAATTTCATTTCATGTCTAATTCAAGGTTTAGACATTAGCACAACTTCTGATTTGCTAAACCATTTGGTCTAGCCAATCTGAAGTTGTTTTACACGAACTAGCAAATTTTGAAAATTCTTTAGAACATGCCCAAGAATATTGTTAGAAATGGACCCTGAATAGTAACAACCATGGCATTGCAGAATTAACAGTCTTATTTGGAAAATGAAAGTGCTCCTGGGCTTATTTGGTGCTCTAAAAGTTAATCCAGTACTTTGTACAAAGTGGTGTTATTTTTATCTGTCTATTTTTTGAGAAAAAACATTGAGGTTAATTGTCATAACCTTATTTCTCTGGTGCATTTTTTTTTTTTACAATTTATGATATGTTATTACAGAAAACTTTACTGTAAACTTGGATGAGTTCTTAACTATCAAAAGTGGGGGACACGGCAGTAGACATCAAAATACTTTTGGCACAGTTATGCCTCCTTTTTGACTAAATATTTTCATTGAAATCAAGCAACTGCAGCCAAGCGTTTGCAGCGATTCCAGATACAGGGAGTAATTTGAATTTCAAAATGGAAAATATTAATTATTCTCCTGTAAACCCGTTGTTTTGGGTGCTCATTAGAATCGTCTCATCAGATGAGACAATTCTAATGAGTACCCAGAACATAGAATTTGGAGGGGAAGTAATGGAGAAATAATGAATTTCGAGGAGAAATAATGAATTTAGAAAACCATCACTCCCTCTTATCTGTAGCTCAGCATTTGCCGTCCCATGTAATGCTCTTGGTTTTTATTGTTTACTCAGTGATGCTCCTTTGTATTCCTCGCTGAAAGGGCGTTCGGGAATATGGTAATAGTAGTCATCCGTCATTCCGTCCTTCTGTCACTCCACTGATATTTTTCTATCAGCCCTTCCATCCCACTGTTTTGTCAGAGGCATTACTAAAAAATTATAATAGAGTTAAAGATGATACCTCACAGACCGATAGATATTATCAAGTAGAAGTGAAGTGCACAAGAAGCATAACTCTTGATTACATAATTTTGGGATTATTGCTCTTTGATATTTTTCGTACTAAAATTTTGTCTAGAGCATAACTCAAAAACTACCTTAGATGTAAACATGATACTTCACAGGTAGATAGATCTTGTGAAGAAAAAGTGCAGTGTCGAAGAACTATAACTTGATTGAATGATCTAGGAGTGATTGCCTTTTGTTATTTTTAATAATTAAATTTTGTTTGGAGCAAATCTCAAAGAATTGTCCGAGGTGTAAACATGACACTCTACAGGCAGATAGATCTTAGTTTAAACATATTTTATTTGTAACATTTTACATACAAAATATAATAGACAATTACAAAGTATACATAGAATATGCTCCGAAATGGATTGGAACGAAAGCATAAGCTTATACTGTTCCTTTCCCTGGATTCTAGATGGTATCAGTCCTATTTTATTCATTTATTAATTGAATTAACAAGTAAAAGAAAGAAAAAAAAGTGCCAAAAGGGGAAAAGGTGTCAGTACAGATGCTATATAGACAGGAAGATCGTGCGATGTAGGATGCTTTCCAAACCAATATTAAGAAATAGACTCTATTGTCTCTATACGTTCGATATAATAGCAAAACGAAACTATAAAATTATTAAAAGAGTTAAATAGATTTTCTTTATAGCTTGAACCTTTTGCTATCCTTAATAAAAGACTGCACTTCTAAAAATACTGTTACATTTTCTTGAAAGGTAAGGCTTTCGTCACTGTACAGCAGGACATCCAAACTGACAGTTGTGAATTTCTCAATATTTGCAAAAAGCTTATTTCTAGCGACAGTATAATATCCACACTCTAACAGATAATGGTGACTAGTTTCAATTCCACCACATTGACACAAAGGGGAAGCAACTAAATTTTTTTGGAACAAGTCAGAATTTAGAGATAGATCTTATCAAGGCATAGTGCAATGCACAAGAACTGTAACTCTTGATTGTATAATTAAGGAGTTACTGCGTTTCGTTATTTCTCTTACTTAAATCATGTCCATAGCATAACTCATTTTTTAAGCATAACTTGAAAATTATAGAGGGTATTAATATGAGACATCAGAGCTAGGCAGATTTTACTGAAGTGCAGTACCATGACTTTGCAGTTGTGTCCCTTTGTTAACTTTTTAGTTTCAAGGTTTCTTTGGAATATTAGTTGAGCTTTATTAACTTCACAGTTAGATAGACGTCTCTGAGGAGGAATGCCGTACATAAGAATGATAAATCTACATGTACCTTCCATAATTTTTTATTTAATGCCCTTTGTTGGTTACCAGCATTTTCTCTTTTTCCCATAATGTTTTCAGACAGTTGGTCTGTAAAAATCACGGATTGTTTGGTAAAGGATTAAGCAGAACTGAAGTATTTATTTGCAAATGCTTTTGACTTTGGGACGTCAAAAGTGTTTTTATAGTAAAGAGTTCAGTGGCTTTCATAGGAATACACAAATATAGACTCTAAAGAGTTGCTTTCATAGGAATACACAAGTACAGACTCTAAAGAGTCACTTTCATAGGAATACACAAGACTTAGTACAGACTCTAAAGAGTCGCTTTCATAGGAATACACAAGTATAGACTCTAAAAGAGTTGCTTTCATAAGAATACACAAGTATAGACTCTAAAGAGTTGCTTTCAGAGAAAAACAAAATTAAGATCTACAGCCCCTAACTCGCATATTAAAGGACAAAAGCTGCGAAGATTGGCTGAATAGCCTTCACAAAAGTGTCAATGTGACACGATAATTACCTATGAATTATGAGAGTCTATTGCCCTAACTCTCATATTAAAAAAGGGAATCTGCTCTGCGTAGCCAAATAGCCTTTACGAGTATGTCATTAAAACATTTACCGATGAGTTATGGGTCATAGTTCTTAATGTAGAATAATTTTCATCCAATCCAATCATCCATGAATGATCCTTTCATTGTTATAATATAGGATAGAGATCAGGAAGGCAATGTGAGTGCATTTGTGAGTATAGAATAGATTCTATCAAGGAGAAACCTGTATGACCTTTCTGTCAATAACACAAACGGGGGCTGTATTTACCTACATTTCTAAGCTAACCCTTAGGCTGCTAAGCACGACTCTGTGACTGACTGCAGACAACACAGGTCAAGATCAGATTGCACAGAAGGTTCAGCCTGATCTCTGATCATCATTCTCCAATAAAGAGATAATTATACTGTCGGTGTACTTCCAAAACCTCGTAAGTACAGCTTGAAGCAAGCTGTAGTTACAAGGATTTTGAAGTAAACTTAGGATATACTCCTTGAAAAATATTGTTCAAACAGCATTGTTTGGATTTTTACTATCCACTTGAAAGAGTTGTTTCATTTATTTAGCAGGATAAGGGTCGATATTCGAATTCTAAATTTAAATACATGTTTTAGCTATCCCATTAGCTGTGACAGAATGTCTCATCCAATCAGATAGCTCTAATTCCAATCTAGGATCATAACATTTTTTGTAAATATGAACCCAGATTTTCAGCTAACTATTTTTACATATTTGATGATTAACCCTTTACATACTACACAGTTATAAGTTTTAACCCATTACCACACAATCCCTACTTTTGACGCCCCTGAGAAAGGAGGCTTTACAAAACATTGTGGGAAAAGGAGAAAATGCTGTTAACCAGCATTTTCTCATTTTCCCACAATGTTTTCTACCCTTCACAAGACATATTTCAAATTTTCAGTCACTTTTATTTTTTCGTCTGCAAATGCTTTTAATTTGGACAAGCCTAAAATATTGTCGTTTGGTAATGAGTTAAAGACCCTGAAAGAGACAGGTTTAGAAAAGATAGTCAGAAAAAAAGAAAAAAATGCTGGTAAACAGCATTTTTCCACAATGTTTTCTACCCTTTGAAAGACATAAATCTTCGTTCGAGTTGTATTTTGTTTTTGTCTGCATTTGTTTACGATATTGACAAGTCTCGAGTTTTGTTGTGTGGTACATGGTTAACTCATTACCAAACAACAATGTTTTAGGCTTACAAAGTCCAAGTCAAAAGCATTTTCTACACGACAAAATAAAAGTGACTGAAAGCTTGAAATTTGTTTTGTGAAGAGTAGAAAACATTGTGTGAAAAGGAGAAAATGCTGGTTACCAGCATTTTCTCCTTTTCAAACAATAATTTCTAAAGGCTTCCTCCTCAGGGTCGTCAAAAGTAGGGATTGTGTGGTAATGGGTTAAAGTTTTCTTATTGGTAATTTTTAGCACTGTGTGATTTAAGTCTTTCTTCATTCTAACGGTCAAGGGTTACTTCAAAAACCTTCTGTAGGTAAATGGTCTAAGATATGGACTGAGCAAGCCATAGGTCTTGGGTTCAACTCCAACTGCAGCCTTTCTTGAGTTCAACTCCAACTGCAGCCTTTCAGTAAGGCATTTCTCTGCAAACAAATGGATCAATAGGCTATCACATTCAGCCTTTATCTTGCTAATTAACTAAAATGAATTTTTTTAATTTCAATGGTAAAAACCCAAATATTGTTATTTCAAGCTTATTTCAAGTGTTTTGGGGAATAATATCTCCTTACCAGACAGTGTAGATCCAAAATCAGACTGCATGTTCAGTGCAGTGTGATCTTGATCTACAATGTCTGCAAGAGGTCAGTGAGACAAGATCAGCAGCCAAAGGGTTAAAGCACTTTTTAACTCAAACAGTTCAGGCTTTTCTTATTTTTTTGTTCTTCTAGTTACAGTTGCCACAATGTTTATTGATATACTGTTTTACCCCAAGCTTTGAGGTCGGGGACTCTAGTGGACTCTGGCCTCAGTTTTTTGTGGGGATAACGGTAAAAATCAAGATTCCACTTTTTAAACGATTCATAGAAGTGTTCTGTGCTTCTTCAAATAACTAAACATACCACTTCAAAAATTCATGAAACCAAAGTATGAATAGCAAACTATTTGTCTACAAAATCATCTATTTAATTATAACTGAAATACATTTTAGAGCTGTAAATAATGCATGTGTACAGTTGCTTTATTCTTACCTTATTACAGCACCGGATGTTATGAAATATGCCTAGTGGCGGTGATGAATCATGTTGCCACCTCGCCCTCGGCTTGGGGCGACATGATTCACCACAGCCATGAACAAGTTTCCAAGTCCCCTGCCACCTGACCATACAACTAATAATGTTGTTGCCAGTTTACATGAATCTTGATAGTAATGCTTTCTGTCGAGAGAAAAGTTGTCACAAAAAGTTGATGTCTATTATTTTCAGTACAAATTATCACCTGTCATGTACCTGCAGTGACTTAAGCTGTTGATTACCTATTACACAACATCCATTAATTTTGTTCTTTTCGAGTGATTTTCTGTTAACCCATTACCAAACGACAATCTTTGAGACTGGTCCAAATTGAAAGCATTTGCAGACGACAAAATAAAAGTGACTGAAAATTTGAACTCTGTTCTGGGAAGGGTAGAAAACACTGTGGGAAAAGGAGAAAATGCTGGTTACCAGCATTTTCTCCTTTTCCCACAGTGTTTTCAAAAGGCTTCTTTCTCAGGGGCGTCAAAAGTAGGGATTGTGTGGTAATGGGTTAAGACATTGATTTCGCATCCTCGGATACCCCGGGGTCTCCCTATTTGCTACGCTACATGGACCCTGGGACAATTGACTAATAAAACTTTGAATCAGCCGCTGAAAATCGATACGAAACGTCATAGCGTACAGTCCACTCGCCCATCACAAAATGATGATGGAACCAATGAAAAGCCAGCATTCGGCCAGCGGTAAAGCGAGGGAAATTCAATTAATTGTCCTAGGGGTCGATGTAGCGTAGCAAATAGGGAGACCCCGGGGTATCCGAGGATGTTGATTTCACTGAGCCGGAAAAACTCACTTGCGACCCAGAGGGTCTTATTTCCAAACTGAAATCAAATGGTAGTAATTGTAGTTGGACTTTTGCTTTCACACAGCTTTGCATTTGCCTTATCTAAAGGCAAGGTTATCGCTTTTGTACTTTTTTACAACCTACTATTTGATTAATAAAATAGTTTCACAAATTTCTATTTAACAAACTGTAAATAAACCACAGATTTTAAACATAGTAAAAATAGTAAAACTTGTCTATCACAGCATTTATGCAGATATATCCTCCTTTCTTAAACCCTTTACTCCATAGATACTCATTTCTATGCATTGCTTGTAGGAGCCTTTGGAAAACATTGTGGCAAAAGGTGAAATTGCTCGTCACGAGCAATTTCACCTTTTGTCACAATGTTTTCTATGCTATCAAAAGGTGTCATATACACATAAGAAACGGTTTCATCCATGCTGTTATTAAGGGTCAGTTAGAGATACCATGGGGTAAAGGGTTAACCCATTACCACTCAATCCCTACTTTTGACGCCCCTGAGAAAGAAGCCTTTTGAAAACACTGTGGGAAAAGGAGAAAATGTTGGTAACCAGCATTTTCTCCTTTTCCCACAGTGTTTTCTACCCTTTCCAGAATAAATTTCTATTTTTCAGGCACCTTTATTTTGTCGTCTGCAAATGCTTTCAATTTGGACCAGTGCAAAATTTTCTCGTGTGGTAATGGGTTAATGCCTCTGAAATATATATAGACTAGAATAGCAGCTTTTGTTTTTACAACTAGAAGAATTGATGAGCTTATCATACATTACATACAATCATGTAAGAGAGCTATCTGTTTTCCATATCACTCTGTAGCCAGCTGTTTTGAAGATTTTTTTTCTGATTAGCCAAACAGTAGTCAGGCTTACAATACTGTGAACTTCCTCAAGGGCCAATTACTTTCAGATATTGAGGAACTAGAGTATCACATTACCATGAGTATTACCAGTGGTGTTTGCCTGCAACTCAGAGTTACGAGTTTATAATAAGGGATTAAGAATTGCTGTTAATGTTTCAATACTTTGCTGCAAAACACAACTTATGGTAATTTTTCAAAAGTGCTGAGGTAGAGCATCGGCCTCATAACCTAAAGGTCCTGAGTACGATACCCGGGAGCGGGTGTCAACTTTGGGATTTTTCATTGGCCCAGACATTCGGAGCGAGTACTGGTGTAGTTCCCAGGAAGCAGAATTGAGAGAGATTAGTATAAGTTGTAAGAACTTGTTTCTCAGTCGATGTAAAATAAATATGTTTAAACTATAAAAAGACATAGAACATCCAGTTCCTTTACTGAAAATTGTACACCAACCTATACGTAAGCTTGACCCACAAAAACATCTGACTTTTATCATTGGTTGTTAAAGGATTAAATGTGTTTTTGTAACCCAGTCTGCTGTAATGTTTTGGATTACTAGAGTTTAGGGCTAAACTATCTTCAAGAAACTGACCAATAAATTAGATATGTACAGAAATAGATGATAGCTTTGCCTTATCAGCTACCTGATTATATTCTGATTAACTTCAACATATGTATTTTACATAAATATTATATTTCATGTGTCTATTTTTAGAATTGTTATGGGTAAGGAAATGTTGTAATTTAAGCTGGGGGGGGAGGGGGGGGGGATTATTTCCCTGTCACAGTGAATATTTTCCTCCTGCTGAAAATCTGGAAGTAATTCCTCTGAAAATATGAGTTATCCGGTTAATTGACTTGAGATCACTTGTTTTAAAAGTGATATTCGTTGACAAAATAATCAGAGAAAATATGATACATATCTTATTTCATCAGCTTGTGGTTAATATGGGGAAATAGTTTCTTCAAAAGGGAAAGGTCCCTGAAAATAAGTTGTGCCTTACGACACTCATTATTTTTGCATACCTTTCCCTTTTTCAGCAAATATTTCCCCATATTGACTACAAGCTGATAAGAGAAGCTCTATATAATTGAAACAAATTCTTACAACTTAACATCAGTTATTCTTGATGATTGCTTCCTGGACGCTTAAACATATAACAACACTTGTACTGTAATGTTCATAGTTTCAAAGGTTAACTCTGCTCACCTAGGACCCGCCTGGGTGGCTTAGTGGTGAGCATTTCGGACTCATGACCTGGTGGTTGTGAGTTCGATACCCGGTTGAGGCGAACTTTCTTTCTGGCTTATTTTCGCCTCTCACCTCTGCCGGTGCATGTGAAAAAAGTAGTCGGTGGCTTTGGAAAGAAAGTTGTATTTGTATAAGTACCGGTGTGAGAAAGCCAGGAAACACATGTGCGTCACTGACCGCCATGATAATTATGACCTTAGCTGTTAAAGTGGCGTTAAACCCCAATAAAAACAACCAACTGCTCACATAGGGAATTGAATCTGAAACCTTGATTGAAGAGGCCAACCCTGTACAGTCATATCACTCTTGGCCACTAATATAGGATCTGTTTTATTTCTGTGGTGTATAACACTCTTCCAAAATTATTTCAGATACATTGCTGCAGCCAGCATACCTATTCTTGCTTTACTAGACCTCCTGTTACCAGTACTTCACACAGTGTTCTTTTCAAGTTGCTAACTGCCTTCCCAGCCCACATACTCGATGTTGAAACCATCAACCGATCATTGAGAAAATGATCAGCAGGAAGGGATTATGGTGCCATGACTATCATCAGTCCTTTGAAAGAAAACCGTTAGGTTCAGGATTCATAGATTGACCCCTTGGTTTAACCCATTACCACACAATCCCTACTTTTGACACCCCTGAGAAAGAAGCCTTTTGAAAACACTGTAGGAAAAGGAGAAAATGCTGGTAACCAGCATTTTTTCCTTTTCCCACAATGTTTTCTACCCTTCCCAGATCAAATTTCAATTTTTCAGTCACTTTTATTTTGTCGTCCGCAAATGCTTTCAATTCGAACCAGTCTAAAATTTTGTCTTGTGGTAAAGAGTTAAAGACTTGTTAACTACCTTGGCTCTGCTTCTGTTTTCAAAATCTTTAAAGTAGTATTTTGATTATCTGACAGAAAGGTCAACAGTAAAGTGGGTGAACCGCTATAGGTTGTCCCGATCCAAATGCAGTGGGAAGCTTTACCAAACAACTAGCTAGATGTTAGACTTTTGATCTTATTGAAAGCATTGGTAGACAATTATTCAAATGTTGTGCAAGTGGTGTAACTTGATTTTTGTACATGATATAAAACATAGTGAGAATAAGAAAAAATACTGTTAACCACAATGTTTTCAAGAGCCTCTTTGCTGAGTTTTTTAATTCAATCCCAAGTTTTAATGAGAAATAAGCCTTCCATGTAGGAAAAGGAGAAAAAGGAGAAAATGTTTTTCCTCCTTTTCACACAATGCTTTCTACTCTTCCCAAAACAAAGTTTATTTTCTGTGTCTCATTTCACTTGTTGTCTCCTGCTACTTTCAATTTGGACAAGTCTAAAATTTTGTCATGTGGTAAAGGGTTTAGACACTGGATTGCTTGGTAGAAAAATTGATGATACTGATATTTAAGAAATAATCTTCTTTATATCATGCTTTATATGTTTCAGCTTTGAGTTATGAGACACAATAAATAATCCACGAAGGTGATAGTTCAAGTGGTTTATTTATTGCACCTCATAACTCACAACATTGCTTATTGAATGGTAAATCATGATAGCAAAAAGGTCATGCAGATTTTGACATGACCAACTCTTAATGAAAGGAAAACAAGTTCATACTTAGAGTAAAAACATGGATGCAGATTATATTCAATTGAATAACTTTCTGAATCTGGCATCACTCTATAGATTATCTTATTTGTTCAAGAATGAAAGATAAGATCAGACATTTATGGGCATTTGAGATTATTTTATTGAATGATTCTAGTAAAGCTTTTACTAAGCAATCCTTTATCTCAAAAGTCAACAAGTCTCAGATTCTGTTTATTTTATAACTGCATCTCAAGAATGATAAATCATGACATGTACAAAAGCTGAACAAATGTAAGATTCTGCTTATAACCATATCTCAAGAGTTATACACCATGATGTATTTGTTACTTTGACAGGTACATACAAAGCCAAAATACTTCAAAGACATTTGCATAATTTTACTTTGTTTTGCAAATATTTTCATTACTTTTTGTATGTTATTTTATGATCTTCTTAAATGTTTTTACCTTTTTCTAAGAACTTTAACAAAGAAAAATTCTTAGAATACTCAGATTGACTATGAAAGGTACTTGCTTTTCTTTTGCCTCTTTTTTTCTATTTTGTGTAAAGAATTTTTTTAATTGTTGATTGTGAGAGTGGCTTCAGACTGCCTTTTCAGCTTTTTTAATGACTCTAAGCAGCCAGTTTACATCAATTATATATGTATTTCTGTATAAAACATTAATTTCTCTGCAAATCATCAATATGGATCACTTTACTACCAGACTGAACCAGTATTGTCATACCAGCTAGTATGAAACTTTGCCCTAAGATTTTTGGCCATGCGGGTAAGTGTACCCTTGAAATAAAAACACATTTGGAAAACTGCTGTTGTTTCTGCCCCCATGACAGTGTTTACTACCCTTCATTTTTGTAATTTGTTCAAATGATTGTAGCATATTCCTGAAGTGGTTTCTTCAAATTTGGAAACAAATGATAGTCAGGTGAGCCTAAGTTGGGACTATAAAATAGGTGCTTTAGACCTTCACAGTGGTACTCATTTAATACAGCTTCTGCTATAATATACTACTTAAAATTTGCTTGGGGTCACTATCTTAGATTCAGCAGGTATGTATGTGTGGAATGGATCAGGTATGGTTTTGCAACAAAGAAAATTGCCACACTGATGAAATGAACCATCTGTGGAAATGAATGTTTTTTGGACAAAAATGTATTTTTGTAACATATTCAGATATTAAAGTATCTAAATGATCCCTATCAAAGTGTGAATAGTATAGCTGTGTGTGGCTTGGTTTTGTCATGAAGAACAAATGGCCACACTCTGATTGATTCCAAGTCCATTTGGCGTATGACGTATGGTGTAGATATAACTTGTAATATATATTTTTTTTCACTATTGCACCATCTGAAACTTGATTTCAGATTTCAGATTTCAGTATCTTGAGCAAATGTTATCAATATTTTTAGCTCACCTTTAACACAAACTTCCAAAGGGGAGATTTTGTGATTGTGCTGTGTCCTGCATCCTAAATTTAGCTTCCAGTGTCAAGTTCTATCTTAATATGTTTACAGGTTGCATTTTCAGTCCAATATTCTTGAAACTTGGTCAGATTGTTTGCCTTGATGATGTCTCGGTCAACTTTCAGCAAAGGTCATGTTGGTTCAAAAACTAGGTCATTAGGTCAAATTTTAGAAAACATTGTGTATGCTGTAGAGGCCACTTTGTAAAATTAATACTCTTGTAAAATAATCAGAATGCTTGTCTCTATCATATCTTGGATGAGTTTGAAAATGGGTCATGGTGGGTCAAATCTTATGTCACTATTCCAAAACTAAGAAAAAAAATGAACGCTCATTTTCAGTTGGTCAGAATCTTTGTAAGGTATCTTGTACAAGTTTGAAAATGGTTTATGCCAGTTCAGAAACTAGGTAAATAGGTCAAATCCAAGAAAAACCTTCTGTACAGTCTAGAGGCCAGATTTTCAGTCCCATATATTTGAAAAAGTTGGTCAGAAGGCTGGTCTCAGTCATATCTCAGAGGATTTTGAAAATGGTCTTGTCGGGTCAAAACGAGGTTACCAGGGTGAATCTGAGAAAAGCTTTGTGTATGCCTTAAAGGCCACATTATCAGTCCAATACAATTCGAAGTTGGTAAGAATGTTCTATCATATATGTATCTTGAAGTTTTTTTTTTTTTTAATTAGTCATGTCAGGTAAAAACTAGCACTTTGATTTGGACAAGCCTAAAATATTGTCGTTTGGTAATGGGTTAACCGTGTCCATCCATCTTTTTGTCCATTAGTCTGTCAGTCTATCTTGTTTTCGTTTCTGTACTTTAACTCAAAATCCCTTTGACCTAGGACCCTGAAACTTTGTACAATTGTTTCTCATGACCTAAAAAGGTGCCATATTGTTTTTTGGCTGCATGAGGCAAAGGTCAAGGGAACTGTTGAACTTCGTTTGAAATTTGTTTCTGGGCTGTAACTCATTAGATATTTGATGTACAAGAGTTCCTAATGTCCTACCTAATGTCCTAAGGTGGTTCCCTACTGTTTTTTGGTCACATAGGTCAAAGGTCAAGGTCACAATTAAAATTTGTTTTGAATTTTGTGTCCAGGTTGTGACCCAATCGCTGTTTGGTATGGAACCTGCAACTAAATACAAGTGTTGCTCATGATCCAAGCAGGTGCCCTTTTGCTTTTTGGTCGCTTTTTGGTCGCATCTGTCAAAGGTCAGTGAATATTGTGATCTTGGTTTTGAAAGCTGTTTCTGTTCTCCAATTGAGCTATTTCTTTGACAAGGTGCTTGGGAGGGGGGTATTTGTCTGCTTTGCGACAGATTTATCTATCATGCTTGTTGATTTTTCAGTTTTCCTTCTGTTGCTATTATTATTTTTAGCTCACCTTAGCATAAAGTGCTAAAGGTGAGCTATTGTGATCGCCCAATGTCTGGCATCCGTCAACAATTTGTTTTACACATCTTCCTCTCCGAAACCACTGAGCCAATCTTGATGAAACTTGGCAGGAATGTTCTTTGGGTGAAGCTCTACCAAAATTGTTCAAAGAATTGAATTCCACCCATAACTCTGGTGGCCATGGCAACAGAAAGAGAAATAAAACAAAATGTTTGAAACTCTTCCTCTCTGAAACTATAAGGCGTAGAGCTTTGATATTTGGTATGTGGCATCTCCTAGTGGACCTCTACAAAGTTTGTTCAGATTATGCCCATAGGTTCAAAACTGGCCCCAACCCAGGGGTCACAAGTTTGTGCATAGGAAAAAAGAAGGAAAACTTTAAAAATCTGCCCCTCTGAAACTTGAAGGCATTTAGCTTTGATATTTGGTTTGTGGCATCTCCTAGTGGACCTCTACTAAGTATGTTCAAATTATGCCCCTGGGGTCAAAGCTGGCCCCACCCCAGGGGTCACAATTTTGACCATAGGATCAAAGAAGGAAAACTTTTAAAATCTTCTCCTCTGAAATTTGAAGGCATAGAGCTTTGATATTTGGTCTGCTGCATCTCCTAGTGGACCTCTACCAAGTTTGTTCAAATTATACCCCTGGGGTCAAAACTGGCTGCACTGGGCGGGGGGAGTTGGGGGGGTTCTCAAGATTGAGCATGGGAACAAAGAAAGAAAACTTTAAAAATCTACTTCTCAGAAACTAGAAAGCGTAGAGCATTGATATTTGGTCTCTTGCATCTGCTAGTGGACCTCTACTGAGTGTGTTCAAATGATGCCCCTGGGGTCAAAACTGGCCCGCTCCATGTGTCACAAGTTTTAGCTTAGGAACAAAGAAGGAAAACTTTAAAAATCTTCTCCTCTAAAACTAGATGGCGCAGAGCTTTGATATTTGGTATGTGGCATCTTCTGGTGGACTTCTACCAAGTTTGTTCAAATCATGCCCCTGAGGTCAAAACAGGCCCCGCCCCTGGGATCACAAGTTTGAGTATAGGAACAAAGAAGGAAATTTTTAGAAATCTTCTCCTCTGAACCTAGATGACGTAGAGCTTTGAAATTTGGTATGTGCTATCTCCTAGTGGACCCCTACCAAGTTTGTTCATACCGTGTCCTTGGGGTCAAAACTGGCCCAGCCCCGGGGGTCATAAGTTTGAACATAGGAACAAAGAAAGAAAATTCTAAAACTCATCTTCTCTAAAACTAGAAGGCATAGAGTTATGATATTTGGCATGTAGCAATTCCTAGAAGACCTCTACCAAGTTTGTTCATATTATGTCCTTGGGGTCAAAACTGGCCCTGCCCCGGGGGTCACAGGTTCAATCATACATGTAGCAACAAAGAAAGAAAACTTTAGAAATCTTCCCTGAAACTTGAAGGTGCAGAGCTTTGACATTTTTGTGCAGAATCTTCTAGTGGACCTCTACCAAGTTTGGTCATATGTTGTCCCTGGCGTCAAAACTGGCCCTGCCCTGGAGGTCACAGGTTGGAACCTAGGAGCAAGAAGGAAAACTTTAAATTTCTTTTTCTTTTCAATGGGAAGGTGTAGAGCTTTGATATTTGGTATGTAGCATCTTTAAGAGGATTTCTTCTTAGTTTGTTCCAAGGATGCTGGTTTGGTCAAAACTGGCTAAGCCCCGGGGACCACAAGTTCGAACAAAGGACAAAAAAAGAAAATTTAAAATTCTTCTTTGAAACTGGAAGGTGTAGAGCTTTGATATTTGATTGCCCTATGTCTGGTTTCTGTCATCCAGCATCCATCGTCCATCAACAATTTCTTTAAAAATCTTCTCCAAAACCCCTAGGCCAATCTTGATGAAATTTGGCAGGGATGTTCCTTGGGTGAAGTTTTACCAAAGGTGCTCAAAGAATTGAATTTCACTCATAAGCTATAGCCTAAGGTGAGCATTCAAGGGCCAATGGCCCTCTTGTTTTGTAACTGTAATATGCTGTGGTTCTACTTTCACTTTAACCTTGTAGTTAAGCTAATGCTTGGTTAACCCTATGCTAGGCAAAGTAAAATTACTTTTAGACAGCAAGTAAAGTAATGACCAAAACTGTAAGATTAAGAGGGTAGAAAACATTATGGGAAAAGCAGAACATTTTCTCTTTTCCCGGAAGCATGTTTTTTTCCGTATTAAAACAGGATTGTCTGTTACAAGGTTAACTGTATTTCTTTTGGAGTTGACTGTTACAACTTGGTCTAACACTTAACCCTTTACCACACAATGACGACTTTTAACGACCCTGAGAAATACGCCTTTTGAAAATTTTGTGGGAAAAGGGGAAAATGCTGGTAACCAGCATTTTCTCCTTTTTCCACAAAATTTTCTACCCTATCAAGGTAAAAATATATTGACTGTCACAACTTGGTCTAACACTTAACCCTTTACCACACAATGACGATATTTAACAACCCGGAGAAAGACATCTTTTAAAAAATTTTGTGAGAAAAGGGGAAAATGCTGGTAACCAGCATTTTTTCCTTTTTCCACAACATTTTCTACCCTATCATAGTAAAAATATGTTATTTTTGCCTCTATGGCATATTGTCTGCAAATGTGCTCAATTTGGATAGGTCTAAAATTCTGGGAAAGGGTTAACTACCTAAAATCCCAGGTATTAACAACCCTGAAGAAGAAAGCTTTTGGAAACATCTTGGGAAAAGGACAAAATGCTGGTAAACCGCATTTTCACTTTTTCACCAATGTGTTTTACCCTATCACACACCTAGATTATCATTTGAGCTACTTTGTTGGCTGGAAATTCTTTTATTGAGGACCTGGCTAGAATTTTGTTGTTTTCAAAAGAGTTTAAACCTTTCCCAAACGACAAATTTTGGACTCTTCCAAACCGAAAGAGTTTGCAGAGAACAATTTTTAATTTGGAGAAAATGGCAGAAAGTTCTCAAAAAGGGTAGAAAACGCTGTGGGAAAAGGAGAAATTGCTCATTATGAGCAATTTCTTCTTTTCCCACAGTGTTTTCAAAAGACTTTCACTGCAGACATGTAAAAACCAGGGCTTTTTTGGGAAAGGCTTTCAAGAAGTTAATGCTTATCAGTCAGCTAGACCTGTGGTTAGCATATTAGACTTGTTACATGGTGGTTATGGATTCCATACCTGGCTGGTACAAATTTCTCTATGGCTATTTTCCATTTTACCTCTGATAGTTGTAAGAAAAACAGTCAGTGGCTTGAAAATCAAAGCATAGAGAACGCTGAAGTGGTATATACTCTGGCAATCAAAGTAGGTTTAATGTATCTCGTAAAAGAAAGTTGAGTCGGTACGTGGGATAGCTAGAAAACTCACACATAGGTGCACTGACGATACATGTAGTGGTATGACCTAGGCTGTTAATGAAATGGCATTTAACTCAAACAAACAATGCAAATACTGTTTATCAAACTATCAATCTGTGCCTCAGTAATAGTAATAGATAACAGAATTGACATGGCACAAATAATTTGATTTGTCCTTTAAATCATTACCACACAATCCCTACTTTTGACGCCCCTGGGAAAGAAGCCTTTTGAAAACACTGTGGGAAAAGGAGAAAATGCTGGTAACCAGCATTTTCTCCTTTTCCCACAGTGTTTTCTACCCTTCCCAGAACAAATTTCAGTCTTTCAGCCATATTTATTTTGTTGTCTGCAAATGCTTTCAATTTCAACCAGTCTAACAATTTTGTTGTGTGGTAATGGGTTAACCTGTATTCTGCTATATAGCTAAAATTAATTTTTTAAATTGACTTTAGTAACCCAAATATTGGGGTTTCGAAGTTATGAGTCGGGGAATAATGTCTCATTATCGGACAGTGTAGATCCAAGATCAGACTGCACATTCTGTGCAGTCTGATCTTGATCTACACTGTCCTCAACAGATCAGCTAGTCGGGCTTAGCAGCCTTAGGGTTAAAGGGGAGAAAACATGATGGATAAAGGAGAAATGCTGATTAGTTGTATTTTTCCCCTTTTCATCATGTTCTCAAAAGCCTGTTTCTTCACTGTTGTTAAAACATGGAAGGTTTGGATGAAGTATTGATTGTCAGTATGGTTATGAAGTTTGCAAATTTACTAAAGGGCAATGAATCAGAGTTTGATAGAATAAATGTCACTTGTAATACTTACTTGATGTCAGAAAATCTAAACTGTGATCTCGCTTCACAAAACATGCAGTCTGGTCTTGACTCTTGAACACAGACTTGCTGAAAAAAGAACCTTGAAATTTGAATGTTCTGACTGTTAAAAGCTAAATTTGCTAAAGTACATGTAACCAGCAAGAGTGTTGTGTTCAATAATGTTAAGAATACAGTAGGGACGCATGATTTATAGATATAGAGGATATTTGTTCTTTTCGGTGAAAGATCGAAATTCATTTCATTGAGTGGACACCATCGGTAATATTTTCATAAGTGGCTCAGCCACGAGTGAAAATATTACCGATGGTGTTCAGGAGATGAAATAAATTTCGATCTTTCACCGAAAAAAATCAAATATTCTATTTATTTCATGCTTTTAACCCTTTCTGGGGGGAGCTTTATCAAAATTCAGTACAGTTCTTTTCCCTTATTCCCCATGGCGTACCCCTCCCGCATAGCAACGTTACGTCAAGCGCGAGAAATGTAAGCTATATGACATCATATTTCCCATCTGGTTGTTAGGCATGCGCAATTTACCTAGACAACAAGAACGTGAAAATCGGTATTTTCACTGGTGGCACCAGTGTAAGATAGAAAAATATTTTGACTGCTATTTCTTGATATGCTACCGGAAAGCATGAAATAAAGGCTAATATGTTTGTGCTAAGTTCAAAGTGGAATGCTTTTTGGCAAGTCCTTTCATTGTTGCCGCTAGAAGAAAAGATCAAAGTAAAATCGTAGCCCTGTCGTTGTTGTCATAATTGTCTTTGGAAAATTGTGACATTTTCCTGTTTAAGTTATTCATTGAACATAAATTTTTTAGGTTGTGGCAAATTTTTACTATGAATAGGGGATCTAATACCAGAGGTGGAGATAGTTATTATCACATTGTGGACACAGTAATGCCCCTATGCTCAGCAAAATGTTTCATTGAAAAAGCACTCAAAGCCCAGGGCTGGGCCCACATGCTACTTTCATTCCCTTTTTTTTCCCGGAATTTGAGTACAGTGTAGTCTGAAATTTCATCATCTTGTAGAAGGTTAAGTTTTTCCCAGACAAAGTTTTTAAGCTATTCCAACTTTACCCTTTACTACACAGTGACAATTTTTTACACCCCTGAGGCTTTTGGAAACATTGTGGGAAAAGGAGAAAATGCTGGTTACCAGCATTTTCTCCTCTTCCCACAATTTTTTCTACCCTATCAAAAATCATTTCATATGAAAATGTCATCAGGAATAATTATTGCTTTCGATTAAGATAGGTCTTAAATCTTGTTGTTTGGTAAAGGGTTAAAGCATTGGCATATAACAGTATTGATGTTGCTTACATGGTTGGGTTTGTCTTCGCTAGGGTAGAAAGACATTGTGGATAAAGAACAAATGCTTATTATTATGATTTTCTCATTAACATATAATATTTTGACTATGTCTCTTCCTAGGGGTTGTTAAAAGTCAGAATTGTGTCTTGAAGGGTTATTTGCTAATAGTAAACTATTTTGTAATCTATCTTTTCCAGAAACCAAAAGAGGATGTACCAGGCAGTGCCAAGATTCCAGAGCAACATTTTCAAGTCATCACTGCTGCTATTATTGTAGGAGCAATGGTCACTGGTATACTAGTTCCAAATGGTAAGGCTGGATATTTATATCAGCTGGTATCAACTGGTAATCAGTAATTTTTTCGCTTTTCCACAATATTTTATAGCATTTCATCCCCTTTTGCAACCAAAAATTGAGTTATGACCACCGTTAGAAAGATACCCTCTGAAAGCATTTTCGTGAGGGGAGAACTTCTGATATTTTTTTTTCCTTTTTCAGTAGTGTTTTGTACCATTTCAAAGATAAGGTTTAGGTCTGCAAGAGTTAAACTGAATTTTTGCCAGCAAACAAAAGTTAAGATTGTCAAAGTTGAAACGCTTTGCAAACATCAAATAATGAATAACTTTGACTATCAGATTTTGCTTTTGGAAATGTAGAACATTTTAGGAAAGACTGGAAATTTGGTTATCAGTATTTTTTTCAATTTCTGTATTTTGAAAAGTGTTAAGTTACTACTACAAGCTTTTAGCATTTTTTAAACATCCCAAAGAACCCTAGATGGACGTGTGAAAGGGTAGAAAACATTTGAAGAAAGAGAGATAATGCTGGATACCAGCATTTTCTGCTTTTGTGAAACATCGAAACATAAGATTGTTTGGTAGGGTGTTTCATGTAGTCTGATTTAAGGAGGGATAGCAACATGGCATTTATCACTTGAATTTGTTAATTTTATACTTGGTCCTTCAATTTTGACTGGTGGATGGACTCCAAGTAGGATTACTATTTAGTACTGTTGTTTTTGAACAAATCATTTAGTTATCATCTCATTCATTCAAATGTTAAGTTTTCTGAGATGTCTTGCATTATTGAATATATTTACCTCAAACTGGGAATAATTCTCAACAAAGGAACCCATACCAAAAGAACAGATGATACAAGAAATGGTTTGACACAATTTTATTCCTTGTTTTGGTTCAGTTTAGTACTGATTCTCAAGATTCTGTATATCTTTTATCTCAATAGCACATGACAAAGTTTTTGGCCAAGTTCAAAATATTTGTAGATGACAAATTAATTCTAGCTTAAATGATGCAAATGGCGATTGAAAGAGGAGAAGCTTTGTAAGAAAGGGAGAAAATGCTGGTTGCAAGCATTACTGCCTTTTCTCAGAATGTTTTCAAAAGCCTTTATCTTCAGTATCTTTTATACTCAGGATTGTTTGATAAAGGAATAAATCCACTGCAGCAAACCTTAGCACCTGTATGTTGCTGTCTTACATTTTGAAAACTCTTGACTCTTTACCAAACAACAAAATTCTGGACTTGTCCAAATTGAAAGCAATTGCAGACAACTTGGCACCTGTATGTTGCTGTCTTACATTTTGAAAACTCTTGACTCTTTACCAAACAACAAAATTCTGGACTTGTCCCAATTGAAAGCAATTGCAGACAACTTGGCACCTGTATGTTGCTGTCTTACATTTTGAAAACTCTTGACTCTTTACCAAACAACAAAATTCTGGACTTGTCCCAATTGAAAGCAATTGCAGACAACTTGGCACCTGTATGTTGCTGTCTTACATTTTGAAAACTCTTGACTCTTTACCAAACAACAAAATTCTGGACTTGTCCAAATTGAAAGCAATTGCAAACAACAAAATACATGTGAATCAAGCATTGAAAATTGATTTGGTAAGGCTATCCATCTCAGGGTGGTTAAAAGCCAGGATTGTGTTGTAAAGAGTTAACATATTGTATACAATGTACTGTCTTGCAGTTGAGTTTGTTCTTGGTCTGACGGGAGCTACAATGGGAAGCCTGATTTGTTACATATTCCCAGCACTATTCTTCATACATGTCATGTCAGAATCATCAGAGGGGCGATTTATCAGTAAGGTAGGTGGATTGTTTGCTTTTCAGACGGTAGACATATTGAAATGGTGTGGGGAGATGTTTGCCTATTAGAAGGGAGACATATCAGCAAGTTAAGTAGATTGTTTGCTCATCAAAAGGCAAATGATTGTCAAAGGAGGAGATTTTGTTTGTCATTCAAAGGAAAACTTATCAGTAAGGCAGAAGGGTTGTTTGCTGGTCAGAAGGGAGACTTACTGGTAATGTAGGGGGTTGATGAGTAGCTTAAAGGGATGTTTAACTTATTACCAAACTACAAAATTTTAGACTTGTTCAAATTGAAAGCATTTGCAGATGACATAATAAAGGTGGCTTAAAAATTGAAATTTGTTCTGGGAAGGGTAGAAAACACTGTAGGAAAAGGAGAAAATGCTGGTAACCAGCATTTTCTCCTTTTCCCACAATGTTTTCAAAAGGCTACTATTCCAGACCCATAAAAACCAGGGATTGTTTGGGAAAGGTTTAATCTATTGGAAAAGAGATTAATAAGTATGGTAGGTAGATTTTTAGCCTTTCAAAAGGAAGATTTATTGAAAGGTAGATAAATGTTTGCCTATCAGAGGGGCACCTATTACTAAAGTAGGTGATTTTTTTTTTTTGCAATCAAGAGGGGAGACTTATCGGTAAAGTAGGCAGATTGTTGATCAGTCAAAAGGGCCAGTGTATCAGTAAGATAGGCAGATTGTGAGCCTATCAAAAAAGGAGTATGTCATTAAGGTAGAGTTATATTCCTTTAACTCATTACCGAACAACAATAATTTGGGTTTGTCCAAATCGAAAGCTTTTGCAGACGACAAAATAAGTGTGATTGAAAATTTGAAATTTGTTTTGTGTAGGGTAGAAAACAATATGGGAAAAGGAGAAAATGCTAGTTACCAGCATTTTTTCCTTTTTTCACGATGCTTTCTAAAGGATTTTGTGGTAATGGATTAAAAAGGGGGATGTGCCAGTAAGGTAGACAAATTGCTAGCCTATAGGAAGTCAATATGTATCAGAAGAGTAAGTGGGTTGCTTTCCTATCAAACAGAAGATTTGTCAGTAGAGCTGATAAGTTGTTTACCTGTCAGACGGAAGAGGTATCTGTTCAAGTAGGTGGATTACCTATGAAAGGAAGATATATCAGTAAGGTAGGCGGATTGTTTGACTATCAGTAGCAGGTTTATCAATAAGGTAGGCGGATTGTTTGACTATCAGTAGCAGGTTTATCAGTAAGGTTGGTGGATTGTTTGACTATCAGTAGCAGATTTATCAGTAAGGTAGGTGGATTGTTTGCCCGTCAGAAAGATTTATCTGTAAGGTAGGTAGACTGTTTACCTTTTAAAAGGAGATTTATCTGTAAGGCTGATGGATTGTTGGTCTGCTAGAAGGAAGATTTATTAGTTATTTATGTAGGTTATTGGTATTTCAGAAGGAAGAGCTACTGGTAAGTAAGATGATAGATCTCATAATTATGTCCTCATTTAATGTTGTGAAACAAGTCTATTATTGTGTTTCCCGGTAAATAGTGAAAAATGCTGCTTATTTCATGATTGTGCCACTCATAAAATTACATGTATGTATTACTAATGTTCATGAGATGAAATAAATTTTGATGTTTTACCAAAAAAAGAAAAGAAAAAACGATTATCTTTATCTTTTAGCATTGCATTCTAGTTGAATTTGACACATTTTGCTTTTTTCTTGGAGTGCAATCAAAGGCCTCATTGTTCTGTCAGTATCTATATTATCATAAGATGAAAGAGGTGTGAGTAAAAGGCAACCTCCTAACTTATAGAAACTATGAATACATGCAAAATTCACAGAAGATAGTGCAGCTCAGAGAAAAGTCACAAGTTATGGGTGTCCAAATTGCAGCTTATTTCTAAATATGCAAAATTAGAGATCCCACCACCAGACAAATTCCACTTAGCCAACACGTAGACTTGTGCAGTAAAGATGAATCAAAATTTAAAATATTCCCATTATATAAAGCAAGTCCCAAAAATATTTCAGTCAGGTTATCCAGAAGAAAAATTTGTAAAATAAGAATTTTTTTAACTCTTATTTTAGAGACAAGTTCGTCTGGGATACAATTAATTTGTCCTCTACAAAAACCTTCAATTAGGACCAGTCTATTATTTTGTTGCTTATCAGAGACACAAAAACCTTGTGTTAGCATAGGGACATAGTAATATTCGGTAAACATTACCAAACAAAATGTCAAAGCTTTTGTTTCTTTATAATTTCAGATAGTGTTGATATCTGGCCTCACTGTTCTAATAGCCAGTACATATACAACTTTAAACCCTCGAGAAAAGACACCTGAAATTGTTTCCTTGGACAAGGATCTGATCAATGTACAAGTTGATCATTCTAAACCTATAGATAAAAAGGATGTAGTTGAAGAAATTAAAAAAGGTTTGTTGATAAACATAATCAAATCTGTATTAACCCATTACCAAATGACAACATTTTAGACTGGGTCAAATTGAAAGCATTTGCAGACAACAAAATAAAGGTGACTGAAAAATTGAAATTTGTTCTGGGAAGAGTAGAAAACACTGTGGGAAAAGGAGAAAATGCTAGTTACCAGCATTTTCTCCTTTTCCTACAGTGTTTTCAAAAGGCTCCTTTCTCAGGGGCGTCAAAAGTAGGGATTGTGTGGTAATGGGTTAATCCTAATACCTTTACCAGACAATCCTGGTTTTCATGATCGTGGGAAAGAAGACTTTTGAAAACATTGCGGAAGAAAAATGCTTTTCATGTTACTTCATGTGTTCAGGTCAGTGTTTTGATGGGTGACCAATCCATTGCATGTTACACTAGTGTCAGAGGTGGCATTATGACAACAGCTGGACTGGAGTTGCCTTACCTACATATACTGTGTAAGTGGAAATTTTAACGAAGTGGAAATTTTTGCAATTTCACGAATTTGAAAAAAAATCAAATTTTTCTGTTTGCATATTGTGCATCATGTATACCAACAAAAAACAAATGTTTTGACCTTTCAAATATTTCTGTGTGTAATATGTCCATAATCCATAATTTGCAAATTTTTCGACACACATAATATATCCAGGTATGCAGTGTTTTCTTTGTTCATTTGTATTTAAGTCTTGGATGGGCAAGCAGTAATGTATCAGACAGCGGTTTGATATATATTTCAGATGTAAACAAACTGGATCTTGAAGTTAAGAACAAACCACCTGATGGAAAAGAAGGTGATTCTAACCAGTCCAAAAGGCAAGAACCTCCCGTACCACAAGCTCCTGATGAAAAGGAAATTGTAAGTTGTTTTATTGTTTATACCATTTTTATTTGTCTTTCATTCACTTCACAGCTATACATATCCATCCTATGTGCGTAAACTTTCAACCATTCTGAATCCAGTTATAACCTTGAAGAAAAGCCATCTGATCGGCTCAGATGCTGTGTCCCTGCCATTCAGATGTCAAGCATAAAGCTTTTCATTCCTATACCGTAAAAAATGTTGTTGTCCAGAGACCAGCTTGTTTCCTTCGTCTGTTGTGTCAAAATGACTCTTCAGGGAGAGAGAGAGGAATGGAACATTTGCATTTACTTCAGATTTAATTCAATCTTAGCTTGGAATCACAGATAAAATTCCAAGACTGGTAGCTCAGTTGATAACAGACAGTGCTTGGCACCCAGGGGCCCCTGAATTTATTCCATGCTTGGATAAATTCTAAATTTGACTACGTATATGTTGAAAAGTAGCTAATACCTTGAGAAAAATATTGTGGAAGGAACTGTTTAAAGAAACTCTAGGATAGCATGAAAACTTGCTTTGTCAGCAATGTTACATTACAGCAATAGTTCTTATCACCGTGATAAATACCAAACAGAAGAAAGATGAAAGATTATTGGAGGTTATTCTGCCTATCACTACAAATACTGGCTCTCAATATCCCATCAAGATTTTTGGTACCCTCTCGAACCAAGGACACTATTAGTGTCAACCTCTATTTTTCATACATTAGGTTTGTTTTATTGTAAGTTGACTTAAACACTTTACCATAATAACCTTACATACTGATTAACTTACACTTTGCAATGTGTGTCACGCTTTGCTAAGTGTGTCAACCCATGTCAGTCTGCTCTAGGTGCACAGGCTGACAGAGGTTGATAGTTTTTGCAACTGCATCAAACCACCTATTCAAAGAATAAGACCCCTTTCTTATCATTTATAGAAAGACACTGATAAAGAAAAGATAGAAGTAGAGGCTAAAGAAGATCTGAAAAAGGATGGAGACAAAGAGAAAGCAATAAATGATAATAGAGAGCAGAACGTTAAAGATAAAGAAGACGATAAGAAAGACAAGCTTGCTCCTGATGGAGAGAGAACAAATGATAAAGAAACAGCTGATAAAAAAGGGCAGGATATGTTCAATATAGAAAAAGCTGAAAAAGAAGATATTAAAGACAAGAAAGATGACATAAGTAAGAAAGAGGAAGGAAAAGATAAATTAGAAGAAGTGAATGAAGAAAAGAGAAAAGAAGAAGAGAAACTTAAAGAAGAAAAGATTCAGGAAGAAAAAGAAAAGGCGGAAAAGCTTAAAAAGGAAAAAGAAGAGGAGAAGAAAAAGGAAGAAGAAAGAAAAAGAATCGAGGCTGAGAAAAAGCAGGAGGAAATCCTAAATAAACTTGAGCAACAACAAGAAGAACAGGAGAAGCTGATACAGGAGCAGAAAGAAATCCTGGAAGAGTTAAAGCAACACAAAGATGAGCATAAGGTAAATACCGTAATCACCCCTTTGGGTCTCAAATAAATGAGACAGACATTTTCCGTAAGGAAAAGGGATATTAAGCACTCGGGCCCAAACAATCGCGAATGTCTTAACATAGCAGCCCTTGTAAAAGATCAGGCTGCATAGATTGTTCTGGCATATTTTGGCTCATACTGTCTGAAAGGCTTATAAAGTTGTGCATAGCCTTGTAAGTCTTAATGGCGCTCTTTGATAAGGGCTGTAATAGATCACTGTGATCCATTAGACCAGTTAGTAAAAATGGATCCATATAATCAATTTTGTTTAATAAGTAACTCAGTCTTGAGTTATACTGATCCTTTGAGTTTCAAAAAATTGACCAATAGTATTTAACTTTGACCCAGGTAAGCCTGTATCATACCTGCAGGGGCTTAGGGTACGATGCAGGCTTGCCTTGGATTTTACTATTTGTAGATGCATAAAACCACAATAATGTATTCCTTAAAATATCTCTGGCAGAGTTATGTTCCTTTTTACGCATGGGACTTTCACTGAAAATGTCAGACTCATGACCTGGTGGTTGTGATTTCGATACCCTGTTGAGGCGAACTTTCTTTCCGGCATATTTTTGCCTCTCCCCTCTGCTGAAACATGTGAGAAAAGTAGTTGGTGGCTTTGGAAAGAAAGTTGTGTTAGTACTGGTGTGAGAAAGCCAGGGAAACACAAATGCGTCACTGACCGCCATGACATGACCTTATCTGTTAAAGTGGCGTTAAACCCCAATACAACTACAACTTCACTGAAAATGCGTATTTACCTGAAGGCTGGCATCTACCTCTAGTACCAACAAAGGTAGTTGATATTGTAGAAAGAGGATCATACAGTCCTTGTTCTTGTCTTGGGTAGCAAAGCCACATTATTGTGCAGCAAGGTGGAATGAAGGAGAACCAGAAAAATGGCAAGAAAATCTTTTTCTTGAGAACCAGAAAAATGGCAAGAAAATGTTTGTCTCGCATTGAAAATTTAAAATATAGAAATAGTAGGATCAAGTGTTGCAAGGGTTTGCCCATTCTCATTTAAGGTCCGCAAATTAAGGGGGAGGGGTATTCGAGGTTGTATGATAATTGAATTAAAAGACAGAATCTCTATTCATTCAAAAAGAAGTGTAGCCTAGGAGTTGAATTGTTCTTTGTTGTATCTCCCCTGTTGTATTCTTTATTATAGGAACAGCAAGATGGTGCCCTGCTCATACAGGATCAAAAAATACAACAACTTCCTCAGGTCCAAGGTCAAATTCAGAACCAGGGAATATTCCAACCTGCTGGAGCTCAGGTGCCAATTCAACAGCTTCAAGGTCAAGTGGATCTTCAACAACAGATCATTGATCAAAACCAACTTGTGAATCAAAAAGTCGATCTTCAGCCTCAGCTTCAGAATCAGCCTGTGATGCAACAGCATATTCTTAACCAGCAGGGAATACAAGGTGTAGGCCAAAATGTTCTTCAAAATGTAGGTCAGAATGTTGTTCAAAATCCAGATTTAAATGCACTTCCAAATATTGCCCAAAATATAGGTCAGAATCAAGGTTTAAATGGAGGTCAGAATGCAGTAGGTCAGATTCCTGTGCAAAATTTTGTTCAGAATGCTGATCAAAATCTAGTGCAGAATAATATACAAAATTTAGGTCAAAACATTGACCAGAATACTGGTCAAGGACAGATGCCAGTTATTGATCAGCAGCCAGGCTTTAATCAGTTACAGTTGCAAAACTTACAAGGAAATCAACAACAGCAGCTTGTGCAGCAACAGGTGTTTCAGCAACCTATTTTAAACAATGTACAACAAGGTGTAAAACAAGAGCAAGTCCCACATGTACTTGTTGATGTGGCTCAGCCAGGCAAAGAATTTGCACAGAATCCACAGAACCTTGTTTTTAAAGATCAACCTGAGCTGAATGAGGACAAACAAGAAGTTCATAATCTGCATAATAATCCTCAAGCTCCTGAGAAATTGTCAGAAAATAATGACATAGATGTAATGAAACACAGGGGTAAAAGAGAGGTAGATGAAAATAGCAAAGCAGACAAAAATGAACCAATTGGTACAGACAAGGACAATGAAAATCATGATAAAGGTGAGATTAATGTTGTTGAAGTTGTTGATGATGACAAAAAAATAAGTGCAAAAGACAAATCGAATGATGTTGAAGGCCTTGGTGCTGAAATGAGCAAAGTAAATGAAAATACCCAAAACGAAATAAAAGAAAGTGAAAAAGTAGGAGAAGTTGATAAACAGGTAAATGTAGAGGAGATTGAGAAAAATAGTGTCAATAACAATGGACAAAGGGATTTAAAAATGTTTGAAAATGAAAAGATCAATTATGTTAAAGAATTGAATGCTGTTGATGAGGAGGATTATGTGGACAAGGCTCTAAAGGCATTAGATAATAAATTGAAATACAATGAGGGACAAAGACTCCCAGTGTTGGACATACAGGACACAAGAAAGTTACAAAGAAGATAGTTACATGTAACATCCCTTCAACATGATTGTTTTTAAAGTGACACAAAACATCTTAAATTGTGGGAAGGTATATAATTAAAACAAAGCTCCAAGATAATATTTTTTTATTGATGCTTTTAGTGGTGCACTTTTATAACGTTTAAATTCACTATCTTAAGAGACAGAGAGAGACAGTGAATCTTAATGTTAATATTTTGTTATTTAAGCATATTAGAGACATACTGGCTTTGCAATATAATTGATTTTTGCTGTAAGAACATATTCAAATGTTGGCAAACAATTGCTTTTTAGTGTAAGAAAGAGTAGATTTTAATGTTTTCAAGTAAGAAAAAAAAACCATAACAAAGTAAAATTTAAGTTTTTTTTTTTTTTTCAACATTGCATATTTTCATTGGTATATTTACTTGTCATTTTCATTAAAGGAAGTTGTTGCAATTTATAGAAATTGAGACGTTAATTCGCAAATCCTTTCTTGGTATTTTTGTATTGTATTTAATCTGAGAATCATTGTTTATAGTAGTATATTGTTGATATATTCTACTGCTTTATATTTGAGATCTTGCATGGGTCCAAAATTGCATGTTTTCATCTTTTACCAAAAGGTATTGTGTTTTGATTTTCATTCTTTCTAAATGAAATCCTATCAATTGAGCCTCATTAGTTTTTGTCTTTTGAAAAATTGCTGTTTCCTGTACCAACAAGTTTAAAAGTTTGTCATCCTGTAAAGATGTAAACTTCATTAAGTTGTATAGAGGATAATCAACTGGATATTTTCTATATGAAAAATATCTCAGGAGGATGCGTTGTTAGGCGTTGAAAAAACGAGTGTGCAGCACGAGTTTTTTTAACGCCTTACGACGCGTCCAAGTGAGATATTTTTCATATCAAAAATAACCAGTTGATTATTCTACTTATTATATACATGTACCTTATTAACATTATTATTTTAAATTTTTCGTTTGAAAGTCAAAATCAATACTTTGGATAGAGAGAAGAAATCAGGGAGATAGTGCAGATGAATACATAATTTAAAAGAACAGAACGAGACTACTGGTTGAAAATATAGAACTTACAATTTACACTATCTATAAGTGCTTAATGAAAAAAAGCGTAGTTCCTAAATTATGACAGAAAGTGAAAATTGATATCGTCACTAGTGATGATATCAAAATTTATTACACTGGGAAATTCCAAGATTTCACTGCTAGGTATAAAATAAAAAAAAAACATATCACGTGTGAAAAAGGTTTTACCCTGAAATGTGAACAAATACCATTCTGTTGACTCTTCACAACACAATCCACATTTTAAGGAACTTTTTAGGAGAAAATTCTTGTAACCAGCAGTTTTCATTTTCTTTTAATGCAATTCAAGCACGCCATTGATGATGTATACAATAATTAATGTAAACAATCTAGCATTTTAAATGCATCTATATTTTTGCATTGAAAGGATTTACAAGACCATGATCAGAAAAAATTTAACAATGTAACACTTTTGCAAACTGATAGGGTAATAATTTCAAATTTGATAATCCACCGAACAGCATGTACTGAATTATTATTTTTTTTTTACTTGTATGAAAAAATTTAGGTCATATACATGTGTTTCTAAGCAGGAAAGAATCTGGAGATTTTATGATAAAGTTTATGAAAAGAAATTCTAAATGCTAAAATGATATATTTATGGTTACCATTTCAGTGAATTGTGTATCAAAGAAAGATGTGTTTGATATGTGACTTTTTCCTCCATTTAAAAAAAAAAACAAAAACATTTCTTAGATAAGACTTGATAGTTGCAGTTATTGTAATTGTAGTAGATGGTGTTGTCTAAATAAAGAGGTCTATTTGTATGTGATTGTTCCTATTCAGACAGAAAAAGAATTGTATTCACCAAATATTGTACATTCCAGTTTATTTCTTCTCCTCTTTTGAAATACTGGCTTCCAGAATGTTCTCTTGCTTTTAATTTTGATTGAAATGTTGGTGAATAAGACCAATGGTTTGATAACTGAATTTTAGAATGCTTGTGTGAATATAAGAAATTCAGTTGTTCGCTTTCAGGCATTTAATTTTATGTTAAATGGTTTCCATTTAGCATACATATACATCAACAAATGAGTTTGATGTTTGATATGTTTAAAAATTACTTTCAAATCCTTGTGTTCAGCCAATCAGACTAGTGATTATGGAATATAAAATGTAGTTCTTGTTAAGTTCAAAGGGTTGTAAAGAACAGTTCTCTACACACTTATTAGATGTAATTGGCTACCTCTGATACAACTTAATAACTGTAAATGGTTAGTTCTGATACAAGTTATAGGAAATAAGATGTGGAGAGCAGTTGTGATACAACTCGTGGGATTTAACCCTTTACCACACAATGACGACTTTTGACAACCCTGAGGAAGAGCCTTTTGAAAACTTTTTGGGAAAAGGAGAAAATGCTGGTAACCAGCATTTTCTCCTTTTCCCAAAAAGTATTCTACTCTAACTAAGAAAAAATGCAAGATTTGGGCCACTATGCAATTATCGTCTGCAAATGCTTTTGATTTGGGATATGTCAAATATTTTACTGTGCGGTAAAGATTTAAAGGGCTTTACTGATAAAACTTGTTTGACATAATCCTTCAACAGACGGCAGAATTTTAGACTTAACCAACTTGAAAGCAATTGTGGACGACAATTTCATTGAAGCTTAAATGTTGCAATTTTTCCTTTTCTCACAATATTTTCCAAAACGCTCTATTACAGGGTCATTAACAGTTGTCATTGTTTTGTTAAAGGGACAAAGGGCTGTTCTGCTACAACTTATGGGATATGAAGAGCTGTTTCGATAAAACTAGTGGATTTAAAGAGCAGCATTGTTATACCCTATGTACAGTAATGGGCTGTTCTATTCTAGGAAGACACATTGAATGTAAAGGAAACATTTCTGATACAGCGGAAGGAATGTAAGGGTTGTTCTAATACAAAGTAAAGGATATAAAGGGGGGGGGGTCTGTAATACAGCCTATAAGATTTAAAGGGATACTCTAATGCAGCTTATGAAAATGTTAGAGTAGCTCCGATACCACATATGTATTGTAAATGGCCTCTCTGATAAAATGTACTAAATGTAAAGGGATACTGTAATACAACTGTAGGAATGTAAAAATTTAATTAGCAGTTCTGACACAGCTTATGTGATGCAAAGGGCTGTATTGAGCAGTTCTGATACAGCTTATGTGATTTAATAAACGCTTCTGATTCAGCTGAAGGGGTGTAAAGGGCTGCTTATACAACTTATGGGATGTAACGAGCTGTTCTGATACAGCTTTTGGAATGTAATGAGCTGTTCTGACAAAGCTTATAGGATGAAATGAGCTATTCTAATATAGCTTTTGGAATGTAATGAGATGTTCTAACAAAGCTTATGGGATGAAATGAGCTGTTCTGATACAGCATAATGGATGTTTAAAGGGCTGCTTTGATACAACCTTTAGGATGTAATTAGCAGTTTTGATACAGATTATAGCTTTTAACGAGGAATTCTGACACAGCTTATGGAATATGAAGGGCTGCTCTGATACAACCAGTTTTATGTAGGGCAGGTTCTGATATGAATTTTGGGACGTAAAGGGAATTTTTAATAAAATCTTCGTTGTTCTTATATACAAGGACGAAAACAAAACGCAAGGTACCATACGAGATACTGAACAAGCTTTGAGTCTCCATATGCAGTCAGTCACTACTTTTTTCACTGAGGAGGGGATACTGTCATTTAGAAGCCATGTTCACGTTTCCTTTTGGCAACACTGAAATGAAATTTCGTCAAAATATTTAAAACTGATGAGTGGTAAGCATAAAATCATAATTTAGAGTTTCCAATCAAGTTATACACCTCTAAACTACCTTGAAAGCGTACCCTGCGTTTCTTTTTCGTCCTAGTATATAAGGTTAGCAAACAGTTTCAAAGACTTCACGGTTACATAAATTATATCTAATACAGATATCGTTACCTCTAACCTCACGGAGCCGCTCTTTCTTTCGCCTTCTTAGTGAGTCGGATAGTATGGCTTTGTGATTTAGAGGATATTTATCTTTTTCGGTGAAAGATCGAAATTTATTTCATCGAGTGGGCACCATCGGTAATATTTTCGCGAGTGGCGCAGCCACGAGTGAAAATATTACCGATGGTGTTCACGAGATGAAATAAATTTTGATCTTTCACCGAAAAAAACAAATATTCTATTATTTCATGCTTTTAATTCTCTCTGGGAGCAGCTTTTTCAAAATCCAGTAGAGTTCTTTTCTGATATTCCCCGTGGCGTACCCCTCCCGCATAGCAACGCATTACAATATTACGTCAAGCGCGAGAAATGTAAGGTATATGACGTCATATTTCCCATCTGGTTGTCAAGGGGGCAATTTACCTAGGCAACAAGAACGTGAAAATCGGTATTTTCACTGGTTGTACTAGTGTAAGATCGAAAAATATTTTCACTGCTATTTCTCGATATCCTACCGGAAAGCATGAAATAATAAACGCTATCATGTAGTAGACAGACGGGAAAAAATGATTATTGATTGATTGTTTTAACAACTGATTGCTGTTTTACTGATTGATTGTTTGGTGTTTCCGGCTGTTGTTTTAGTTATATCGCGGTGGCCAGTGAACAGTTTCGTTCCATGATTTCTTTGCTTATGCTTTGCTGACTTGCCTTTGTCTAAACTGTCAACAAAAGTATTTAGTGTGTCGTGCTAAGTATTTTTTAAGCACGTTAATATAGTATGATACCTAGATTCATAGTCTGTGAAAAGGTGTAATGCTCCGGCATATAGTATCGAACTATGTCACCCTGAGCAGTCTTCAAAAAGCTGACCAGGCTCAAAACATTTTTGCAATAAGTATATTTCTGCATGTGCAAGTACCAGTCTGCCACATGTTTTTGCCGGTTGTCAGACAAAATGGAACCAGTGTATGTTAGGAATTGCATAGTTTAACTCTTTACCACACAATCCCAACTTCTGACGACCCTGAGAGAGAAGGCCTTTGAAAACATTGTGGGAAAAGGAGAAAATGCTGGTGACCAGCATTTTCTCCTTTTCCCACAATGTTTCTACCCTCCTGGAAACAAATTTCAAATTTTGAGTTACATTTATTTTGTCGTCTGCAAGTGCTTTCAATTTGGAAGTGTCTAAAATTTTGTTGTTGGCTAAAGATTTAATGTTTTATGAAGATGCATTAAAACCCATTTAGCTAGAGCATCACTCAAATATGTTCAGTTAACCCTTTCCCAAACAATCCCTGGTTTTTACGGGTCAGGAATAGAAGCTATTTGAAAACATTGTGAGAAAAGGAGAAAATGCTGGTAACCAGCATTTTCTCCTTTTCCCACAATGTTTTCTACCCTATCATATAGAAAAATCATCTTTTTAGCCACTGTTGGTTGTGGTTTAACGCCACCTTAACAGCTATGACGCACATGTGTTTCTTGGCTCTCTTATACCAATACTGACACAACTTTCCTTCCAAAGCCACCGACTACTTTCCTCACATGCTTCAGCAGAGGTGAGAGGCGAAAATACGCCGGAAAAACAGTTTGCCTCAACCGGGTATCGAACTCACAGTCACCAGGTCATGAGTCCTACACGCTCACCACTGAGCCACCCAGGCGGGCTAACTGTTAAGTTGTCATCTGCAAAGTGCTTTGAATTTGGTCTGGTCCAAAATTTGCCGTTTGGGAAAGGGTTAACCCAAAGGCTGCTGAAAAAAGTATGGATCAGGATGAGACTGCATATTTCGTGCAGCATGATCTTGATCTACTCTTTCAGCAAAGGTGCTATGAGTGGAGCCTTGCGACCTAAGGCTAAACAAAAAAGATTGCTAGATCTACATATTTTTGTGACATTGTATTTAGTCCCGAGTTTTCTGTGAATTATGAATAAAATATATTTTCATAGTTAGCTGTTTGAGTTTTCAATTTCCATACTTCAGTTAATTAATTCTGAACTAAGGAACGTATTTTATCACATAAACTCCCGTATTTTCATTGTAATATACCCACCACTTATTTTCTTATCTTATACACGTTCGATATTACAAAACCGGACCTTCGGCTTGGGGCGACATGATTAACCACAGCCGTGAACAAGTTTCCAAGTCTCCTGCCACCTGACTGTACAACTAATACTGTATACTTTTTTGAAGAAAAAAAAAGAACATTCAAAAAGGCTACACAAATTACCATTACCGCAAAAACAAAGGTCAATGCTCTTTTGTTGAAAGGTCATTCAAAATGGCTGCCGATATTAAAAGAACAAAAACCTAACAAAGAGAAGGAGGTTATCCGAGATGGCTGACTTTCTTAACATTGAAACATCCTATATGCAAATTAGTTTCTATTTATAATCTTTGTTTATACGCAAAGCGACGGTTGTACTACTAATACCATTTCACTGTAGCAAGGCCTTTTCGACTCATGCTCTGGCTAAAAGGGGCTTACCTGGGCTAAAACTTTTCGCTGCTAGTCAGTTCTCTGCACGTTCAAGGACTTCTACCTCTAAACCGAGTCGATTGTTAGTTGCATTGTTATGCTTGGTACCATTGATGCATTAAACAGCACTTATAAAAAAGTTGCTTATTCGAGATGGCTAACTTTCTTAACATTGAAACATCCTTATATGTAAACAAGTTACTATTTACAGTAACAAGATGACCACCGATTACGTAATGTTACGTCATCTTTGTTTACACGCAAAGCGACGGTTGTACTACTAACACAATTTCCTTGTAGCAAGGCCTTTTCGAGTTATGTTCTGGCTAAAAGGGACTGACCTGGGTCGAAACCTTTCGCTACTTGTCAATTTTCTACATGTTCAAGGACTGTTCTACCTCTAAATCCAGTCGATTGTTAGGTTCATAGTTACGTGATGACTTACATGGTACCATCGATGCATTAAACACCCTTGTACCACAGCAAGGCTTATATGGCCTGCAACACGCGAAAAGGGATATTCGGACATTTGCGTAAAGTGTCGTCTCGGATCAGCCTGCGCAGACCGCGCAGGCTAATCCGAGACGGCACTTTACGATTACATTAGATCTTTTGCTACTGTAAACTTGCGCTAAACCGAAAATTACATTAAAACGGAAAGTGCCGTCTCGGATAAGCCTGCAGAATGTCCCTTTTCGCGTGTTGTAAGCCATATATCAACCATTTAGTTACATACAAGTCTCAGACTTAAAGAGAGAAAATGAAGACAAACGACCTGTTGACTGCATAAAACAGCAATGTGAACAGGGAATGTTTTGTCTCTGTGGATCCCAAGGCGGAGAGAAAAATGAAACGGTTTTGTCAACGCCATGAATCAAAGGCAGACATAACTCGTCCCCAAATTAAATATATTATAACATTTTATTTTGTGGTTTTGGATTTCGATTAACGACACTGCGGTGGCTAACTTACACCTTTGGGACGCACAAGTCTCAATGTATGTTTCTTGTCATGCTTTGAAAAGGTCGGAAACATTTTGCTGTGTAAGCCATTTATCTCCGTGATAAACATGTGATAAAAAGAATCCGACACTCGTTGCTTTTTGAGGTAAAAAAATTATTAAACTCGTCCTCGTCCACACACAAAAAAAATGTTATTAAGCTCGCCTAAGGCTCGTTTAATGAAATTTAAGACTCGTTTAATAAGATTTAATCTAAAAAACCAACTCAGGTCAGATCCTATATGTTATTGGACAATCTTCTGGATGAAACACTAACAGTGAAAGAGAAATGGAGCTTGTCGCAATTACTGTTATCAATATTCAGAGAGAAATTTTAATCTTGGGGCTAACGATAGACAGAGAAATAGTCCTACAAAAGTAAAAGTACACGTTCATCTTTAACCCTTTCCCAAACAAGCCCTGGTTTTAACGTGTCTGCATTAAAAGTCTTTGAAAAACACTGTGGGAAAAGGAGAAATTGCTCGTAACGAGCAATTTCTCCTTTTCCCACAGTGTTTTCTACCCTTTTTGAGAACTTTCTGCCGTTTTCTCAAAATCTAAAACTGTCGTCTGCAAACTGTTTCGGTTTGGAAGAGTCCAAACTTTGTCGGTTGAGAAAGCGTTAAAGGGTGATAAGATATACCGAAAATAAATCGACTGTCAACACAATGAATACAACGCAGACGAAACGCTTTCCCAGCCGCAGATACAATATACAAATGTATAACCCCCGGAAGAATACGATTTTCAATCGTCGTCATTTATCAACCATATTTATTTTGGAAATTTGTTTGGATTTTATGAGCATGCCGTGCTTAGGACTGACTCTGGTGACCGTTTTGTTTTTTCCTCCATTGTATCCGTCGTCGGTTCGTCCTTCAATATGCCGGACACAATCTCTTTGAAATTGTAAAGTACACTGTCTTTATGACATACTCTACTTATCTCTGTCTTTCCCTCTATTGTCGATTATTCAAAAATAAAAATGAAACGTCACAAAAACAGAAATAAAAATACCGCCGAAATTAAATGTTATTGACAACGTGATTTTAACTTGCTTTTAATTTGATTTCCCTCATACCTATTGCAGATTTATTTTCTCTCTTCCATTCCCTTTCTGTGGTATGAAAAGCCTACTATTACACGTTAACCTCTCCCTGTGTAATGCAGAGAAATGACCCCCATTATAAAATGACCCTCTACGTCGAGAAATGACCCGGGGGTCATTTTGTAATGGGCCCGGCCATTTTTCTGCATTACACCTGCTCCAATTCTTAAACACTAACACCAACAACAACAAACAGTTTGTTCTGAAATGTACGAAAATCCGTTTTACAAGATCTGATTACACGCCAAACTCTGTTAGCTTTAATGGAGTTACTTTATCGTGTTTCTATAGGCACAAATTTGTCGTTCTCCTTACAAGGTTATTGATGTAAATATCCAAATACGCAGCCTTGTATGAGTATGTCATTGAAGTACACGATATCCGCCATATTACTTTTGTACCAAATGATAACTTTTTCAAAAATCTAAATTTAGCAGAAGGAAAAGATATAGTTGGAGTTAACTGATAAGATATAGAGGACATTTGTTTTTTTCGGTGGAAGATCGAAATTTATTTCATCGAGTGGACACCATCGGTAATATTTCACGAGTGGCGCAGCCATGAGTGAAAATATTACCGATGGTGTTCACGAGATGAAATAAATTTAGATCTTTCACCGAAAAAAACATATATTCTATTTATTTCATGCTTTTAACCCTTTCTGGAAGGAGTTTTATCAAAATCCAGTTCAGTTCTTTCCCGTTATTCCCTGTGGCGTACCCCTCCCGCATAGCAACGCATTACAATATTACGTCATGCGCGAGAAATCTAAGGTAAATGACGTCATATTTCCCCTCTGGTTGACAGGCACGCGCAATTTACCTAGGCAACAAGAACGTGAAAATCGGTATTTTCACTGGGTGAACCAGTGTAAGATCGAAAAATATTTTCACTGGTATTTCTCGATATCCTACCGGAAAGCATGAAATTATAATGACATTTATCTCAAAATAAACGATTTCTATACAGTAAAACCAAGATTTTGCTAATCGAAAGGTCTTGGGTGGTAAGATATCTCATTAACCCTTGACTCCATAGATACTCATTTCTACAAATTGCATGTATGAGCCTTGGAAAACATTGTGGCAAAAGGTGAAATTGCTCGTGACGAGCAATTTCACCTTTTATCACAATGTTTTCTACGCTATCAAAAGGCGTCATTTACAGACAAGAAACGGCTTCATCCTTGCTGTCATTTAGAGTCAGTTAGAGATGCAATAGAAATGCCTTACGGGGTAAAAGGTTAAAGTTCTGTGCAATATGATCTTAATATACACTGTCCGCAAATGGTCTTTATATTGCATTTACCAACCTTAGAGTTAAAGAGGCCTTTATACTCATTTCCAGCCAGTTTTGAGTCATTTTGTCTCAGTTTTATCAAACTATAGTCACTCTTTTTATCTTCAGGCCAAATATTGCGCCCGACGGTTGCAAGGTTGCTTAGATTACGGTCGATAGAAAATGCATTTCGCGGAGTTGCGGCCTTCCATGTAAACACACTCGTCGTTTCCGGTTTTTGAATCGAAGATTTTCGATATATCATCAGGTAGATTTGAATGATGATCATGCATTCTGTCACGTGACTATAATTGACCTTCGCCCTGCGTCTAATGAGGTAAACAAAGAAAACTAGAGGCCTCTCTGTTGCAACCACGATTTTCAGACGGAGGTCGGAGCCTATGTGCAAATTACACCGTATCCGACTCTAGGCGGAAACCAACGATAAATTTCCGTGACGCAGCGCCATTGTTTACAGCTTCAGTCGTCATTCAGTTTTCTTCTGACCAATTTTCGATTTCTAATACATATCTCCGTGTTTCTTTTTATCGATTACACCATATCATGTCAGTAATTTATCCATATTTACACAACGGATTGATTTCTGTACCATTCTAAATTGTTTGAAATTTAACAGCGTTTTTGCTCATCGGCCGTAGACGGGCGTCTTTAAGTTTTAGTAGCATTTTGCCGTATTCGTGTAAATCTAACAGTTTATTACGAAGCATTGATATTATTCCTCGTGAGATTCTCATCTCACTGATTGGGCTGTCTAAACCTGACGTTCACTCATACAACAATCAAAATGAAAATAAAAAAATGATGAACTATCGAGTATACAGGAATAGTTTTGTCCTGTAGGGAATCCAACTGAATTCTGATTAACTAGTCAGTGCCAGTTAATAACCGATATATATGTGACCCGTCACGCAAAGAGGGACCTTCTGGGAACTGCGATAAGTGTCAACCCTGGTCAGACTGCGAGAATTGCGCAGGCTGACCGGGCTTGACAATTTTCGCTTTTATGATATTTTCTGTATGAAAAATGGTCATTCTGCCATCCTATCTAATCATTTTTGAACTATCAACTTAACCTTTCCCAAACGACAAACTTTTGGACTAGACCAAATTGAAAGCATTTGCAGACGACAATACAACTCTTGCTGAAAAGGTGATTTCTGTCTATGAAAGGGTAGAAAACATTGCGGGAAAAGGAGAAGATGCTGGTATCGAGCATTTTCTCCTTTTCCCACAATTTTTTCAAAAGGCCACTGTTCCAGACCTGTAAAAACCAGGGATTGTTTGGGAAAGGGTTAAACTGAGTTGCTATATCTTTAATCCGATTTCATCTAACTGATATACGGAATTACAAGATTGTCTCCTTTCGCGTGACGGGTCACATATATTTTATTTTGTACAATTCATTTTTACGAAGTGTAGTTCCTAATTATTTGGGTCATGACTGGCACGTGGTCAAATTATATACAAGCGGATAAATCTTTTGTCCGTTTTGTCGAAAAGAGTTTTATTTAATCAAGATTTCGGCACACCGTCTGATTTATGTTAAGAAACACATTGCCAAGTTTACGTATGTCAAAAAAGATGTTGGCATGTATTACAGAAAATTCTTTATTTCATGTTTTCCGGTAGGATATCGAGAAATAGCAGTGAAAATATTTTTCGATCTTACACATGGTACCACCAGTGAAAATACCGATTTTCACGTTCTTGTTGCCTAGGTAAATTGCGCGTGCCTCACAACCAGATGGAAATATGACGTCATATACCTTACATTTCTCGCGCTTGACGTAATATTGTAATGCGTTACAATGCAGGAGGGGTACGCTACGGGGAATAACGGAAAAGAACTGTACAGGATTTTGATAAAGCTCCTCCCAGAAAGGCTTAAAAGCATGAAATAAATAGAATATTTGTTTTTTTTGGTGAAAGATCGAAATTTATTTCATCTCGTGAACAGCATCTGTAATATTTTTACACGTGGCTGCGCCACTCGTGAAAATATTACCGATGGTGTTCACTCGATGAAATAACTTTCGATCTTTCACTGAAAAAAACCAAATATCCTCTATGTACTTTTTTTTTCTCCGCAACAGATGTTAAAAACGACATTTTATAACGACGATTAATTCTTTACCAAACGATGGTTTCTTTTTTTTTTTTTGAATGGACCAAATTCAAAGCATCTGCAGAAAACAGATTTCAATCTTGGTGATATGATGATTTCTGACTTTGACAGGGAAGAAAACATTGTGGGAAAAGGAGAAAATGCTGGTTACCAGCATTTTCTCCTTTTCCCACAATGTTTTCTATAGGCTTCTTTCTCAGGGTCATTAAAAGTCGGGATTGTGTGGTAAAGAGTTAAAGCCCAATGCCTCTCCATTTTCTTACAGAGGGTAAAATTCATCAAGATTTTTTAAAAGAAAAATCGAAAAAATCGGTAAAAGCAAACTGTTGAGGTACATTTTCAATGGATTTTCCTATTAAGGTAAGACCTGTGTAATGGAAAACAGCTATTTCCACTAAAATATCATCCTGCACATTTAGCTATAATAAAAAATGAGTATCATTGAACTACAGTGTACTTTCACCAATTCATTTTTTTCCAGTTTTTCCCTCTTTGAATTATCATTTATAAATCTAAAACCACTATATTCGAAAAGTGATAATAATTACCTCCCTTTTCAGAAAACTAACAAAAGTATCAAAATATAATTTCAAGGTAGATATAAACGGAATTTATGATGCGTTAGAAATGTGCAAAAATATTATTTCTGCATAAATCCTTATTTATCCTTATTTATCAGCCAATTAGAATTTTCACCGGAAGTGCATTACACTGACTGGTCTTACCTTAAAAGAAAAATCGAAAAAATCAGTAAAAGCAAACTGTTAAGGTACATTTTCTGTTAAAGGTAGCATGAAATAAACGTTGTATCAACAAGAAATATCTTTGAAAAAGACAGACAGAGTTCAGAGAGAAGACTATTTCTTAGATTCCTAATAAGGCTAAGAATGCAACTTAATATGGTTTGTCAATACGGCCCCAGGTTATCTGGCAGTGCCATCGAGGTTGTAAAATTTACAGAGAACCGACAGACATGATAAGACACATCAGCTAGAAAGACGAATGTATTATAAAATATGTTTATAAAACATATCACAAATATTACAATACATATAGATAACGTTACTACAATTTATTTCATGTTTTCCGGTAGGAAATCAAGAGATAGCAGTGAAAATATTTTTCGATCTTACACTGTTACCACCAGTGAAAATACCGATTTCCACGTTCTTGTCGCCTAGGTAAACTGCGCGTGCCTGACAACCAGATGGGAAATATGACGTCATTTACCTTGGATTTCTCGCGCATGACGTAATATTGCAATTCGTTGCTATGCGGGAGGGGTACGCGACAGGGAATAACGGAAAAGAACTGTACTGGATTTTGATAAAACTCCTCCCAGAAAGGGTTAAAAGCATGAAATAAATAGAATATTTGTTGTTTTTTTTTCGGTGAAAGATCGAAATTTATTTCATCTCGTGAACACCATCGGTAATATTTTCACTCGTGGCTGCGCCACTCGTGAAAATATTACTGACGGTGTCCACTCGATGAAATAAATTTCGATCTTTCACCGAAAAAAAAACAACAAATATCCTCTATAAATTCGTTGTGCAATCAGATGGCAGGGGACTTGAAAACTTGTTCACGACTGTAACGAATCATGCCATCACCTCACCTTCGGCTCGGGACGACATGATTCACCACAGCCATGAACAAGTGTCCAAGTCCCCTGTCACCTGACCGTACAACAATAATGTGTAGTCTTAAGCTATAGGCAGTTCAAGTTTAAACATAATGTTTGCCTCAAGAAAAGCGATTTGAAGAAGAAACTGTTGTTTAGAATTATTTATTATTGATTAGAATCTAGAACAGTAAAGTTATCCATATTTCCAACCCTTTACCAGATGACATAATATAAATTATACGGTCAGGTGGCAGGGGACTTGGAAACTTGTTCATGGCTATGGTGAATCATGTCGCCCCGAGCCTTCGGGGCGACATGATTCACCATAGCCATTAACAAGTCCGGGGGCAGCATGATTCACCATAGCCAAGAACAAGGTTCCAAATATCCTGCCACGTGACCGGACAACGAATTTATCAGACTGCAATGTTTTACCATTCCAACATTTGTTATGAGAATGTTACCTTTTTTTTTGGGGGGGGGGGTGTTTAAAAATTGAGCACGCTGACGAAGTAGAATTTCCCTTCTGAATGCCCCAGTTCAACGGAAACTGACGCCAGTAGCAACTGAAGTCACCGACACCTTGCTTATACGCGCTTAATAGTTCAGCTTGGCGCATAATCTTGATGTGTATCTTGATCGATGCCGCCATTTGGATGTTGCGTTGCTAGTGTAGTCATGTTTACGGGGCTCCCGAAAGGAGAAACTGTTTTTACGTTGGTTTTGCCAGTGTACATGATATATATGTTCGGGGCATATTGTCTTATCAGATCACGAGAAATTTCTCTGCAGTATAATAATATAGACTGTCCACATTGCAAGCCTCTACAGAAAAAAAAGTAAAGTTTAACTCTATTTATGGAGATTGTCTTTGGAAGGCTGGGAAACATTATGTGAGAAGGTGAACATGCTGCTTACCAGTATTTTCACCCTAACTCTCGAATGTTTTCCGACATCCTTTTCCTCTAGATCTTTAAATCTTTACCACTCAACAATTTTTTTGTGTCAACCAAATTCAAAGGATATGCAGAACACAAGATAAGTGTAACTCAAACGATGCTTTTGTTTTTTCATAAGTAGGAAACATTCAGGGAAAAGCAGGAAATACAGGTTACCAGCATTTTTAGGCTTATGTCATGGACTGAAGTCCGTCGTGCGTCCGTGCGTCTGTCCGTCCGTGCGTGCGTCCGTGCTTGCGTTAACTTTTTTTTTCAAACATCTTCTCTGAAATTACCCTTCCAAATTTGATGAAACTTCACAGAAATGATCCTACCCTGGTCCTCTTCAGAATTTCTCGAAAGAATTTGATTCCTTCAAAAACTCTGGTTGCCATGGCAACAAAACTGAATAAAAAAATAGGCCCAGGGCTACTGAATTTGGCATGTAGCTTTATCAAATGAACGTTTAACAAGTTTCTTCATATTATAGGCCTTGGGTCAAAATTGCTCCATTCCAGGGGTCACAAGTTTAACATGGGCTTTGAATTATAGTCACTTCAATTTATGTATTAATCAGGGGAAATTACTATTTATCTCCCTTGATTATCAACTGCAGTCATACAGGTTTGGTGCTAGATTTTAAGATTTTTGATAGAACATATTCTGTTTTCAGGGAGAGTGATTCATTTTGATGCTAATAGCTATGCTCACATGCGTGGAATAATAAATTCAAAGTAAGGTTTCTATCATTCAGGTTTTTTTTCCAAGAACTTTACCTTTCATGCCAAGGAATCAACCTGCTTGTATTGCCTGACAGTGTTCATTGTTTTCGAAGGCCCTCTTTTTCAGGGTCATGAATACTTCAATTTGTGTGGTAAAGGGTTAAAAAACCAGTGGAGCGATACAGGGCCATCATGGACCTCTTGTTTCCTTTTTCCACAATGTTTTCCAAGCCTTATTGCTCCAACTCTGCATTCCGTAATGAAGTCTTAAAACAATTGACATAGTAGGATAAATGGTACTCCTTTCACCCTTTGCCCCATATGGCATTTCTATGGTATCTCTAATTGACCCTAAATAACAGCAAGGGTGAAGCCGTTTCTTATGTGTATATGACACCTTTTGATAGCATAGAAAACATTGTGACAAAAGGTGAAATTGCTCGTCACGAGCAATTTCACCTTTTGCCACAATGTTTTCCAAAGGCTCCAACAAGCAATGCGTAGAAATGAGTATCTATGGAGTAAAGGGTTAACTTTTCTACAGAGCAGATCAGAAAATTCTTGAATATCAGAAGTCGTGACAAGAAGAACGTGTTTGAAGAAAATAGTTATTTATGCGCAGAGTTAAAAATCAGAACATTTTCAAGTTTTTGTACTCATATCAGGGTCCGTGTTCACCAACCATTCTGAAGACCGTTCTTTGTCTTATTCTTCAAAGTTTTCTAACTGTGAAAGTAGTAGAACTTCTGATTGGCTAAACCATTTTTGATTGGCTAAACCAAATGGTTTAGCCAATCAGAAGTTCTGTTACTTTCACATTGACAAAATTCTGAAGAATAAGGCTGAGACTGTTCTTAGAATGGTTAGTGAATACAGACCCAGATTTTTTTTTTTGTGTGTGTGTGCGTGTGTAGGTTATAGAAAATATCGAAGGAAATTGATAGATTTTGTGAACAACGTTTACTAATTGATCAGATAAACAAGATAGGATTTCAGTGGAGTTCATTAAGCGTGAAGATACTTTCTTTCGTCAGCAATTAGTGCCATTGAGATGTGATCCCGCCCGGGTAGCTTGAAGTGCTAAGTGTTTTTGACTTATAACCTGGTGGTTGACGATTCGATACCCGGTTGAAGCAAACTTGCTCTCTGGCTAGTTTTCAGCAGTCAGTGGGTTCGAAAGAAAGCTGTATAAGTACTGATATAAGAAGGCCTGCAAAAAATAAACTGACAACCATGAAATGACCTAAGCTATTAACCGTGTTAAACTCCAATACAAACAAACAATTTTGTCGCGTGATATCGCGTTTTACTGGTACTCAGTTTTCAACAAGCATCCACAAGCTAGCATATTTTTCTTAGGGTCCGTACGTGGTAGACTGGGTATCTGTATAGCCTTGTCAAAGGACACTGCAACTTGACAGGAGTCGTCATTTAGGACGAACACATTATTACCCAGCAAGAAATCACCGAGGCCAAAGTCACAGCACTGACTGAAGCTGGGATGGAGCGTTTTGTATAACACTGTTTACCATATTATAACGCCTTTTAATGACCCTGAGGAAGAAGCATTTTGAAAACATTGTGGGAAAAGGAGAACATGCTGGTAACCAGCTTGTTCTCCTTTTCCCACAAAGTTTTCTACGTTATCAAATAAAAACTATGTGAATTCAGCCACTATGAAACTGTTAGCATCAAATGCTTTCAATTTGGATGGGTAAAAAACATTGCCGTGTGGTACAGGGTTAACCTGTTATTGCATCTCAGTCGGTAACGTATTGAGGTATTTAGGCAAAGCACAGGGTTGGTAGGTTTTCCTCGATTCGATTAAGTCCTCGTAAAAGCAATGGCCTCCCTTTCCCCTCTTGGCAGAGCATTTTACTTATATTGCACCTATCATTTTTTACCGTGTTTCTGACAGGATCAAGTTTGTTAGTGTTATTGGTGGTCGCTCAGAGGGTATTATCATACTGCAAAGAAATTTCTCAGGATCTGATTGGATAATATGCCCCAAACATATATATCATGTACACTAACAACGAATAAGAAGTTTCCCTTTCGGGAGCCTCGTATACATGACTACACTATCAACGCAACATCCAAAATGGCGGCGTCGATCAAGATTAACATCAAGATTAAACGTTTTAGCACGTATTGATTACCAAGGTTTTAGTGACGTCATTTCCCAGTGACGTCAGTTTCCATTGAATTGGGGCACTTAGAAGGGAAATTATACTTCGTCAGGGTACTCAATCTTTTAAGCCAAAAAAGGTAAAATTCGCTTAATAAACGTTGGAATGGTAAAACTTTGCAGTATAATAAATTTGTTGTACGGTCAGGTGGCAGGGGACTTGGAAACTTATTCTCGGCTATGGTGAATCATGTCGCCATCTCGCCTTCGGCTAGGGGCGACGTGATTCGATTCACCACAGCCGTGAGCAAGTTCCCACGTCCTCTGCCACATGACCGTACAACTAATATTGTACAAGATTTGAAGCCCAGAGGTCGCTGGCTATATTCTAAGCTCTTTCCCTAAAATTGATAATAGTCCGGCGATGTTACAGGATATGTTCCTCTCACAATCTCGAAGTTGTTGCGACAATGTTTGTCTGGAAAAGTAGCCGGTGCCTTGGAAATGTGTTGTTGCGATACGATGGCAAAAGAAACCTCATGGGAGTGCCCAAGACACTTTAAGGCCTAGCCTATTACCAGGATTTACATGAACTAGTGAGTTGTTGCCACGATACGCCTTGAATAATGTTGATGTTAGTGATTTAGAGAGACAAATTTCTTGTATCTTTTATTTCATGCTTTCCGGTAGGATATCGAGAAATAACAGTGAAAATATTTTTCGATATTCCACGGGCATGACCAGTGAAAATACCTATTTTTACATTCTAGTTACCTAAGTAAATTACCCGTGACACACAACCAGCTGGAAATATGACGTCATTTACCTTACATTTATCGTTGACGTAATAATGCGTTGCTATGCGGTAGGGGTACGCCACAGGGAATTACTGAGAAGAACTGTACTGGATTTCGATAAAGCTTCCCCAGCTAGGTTTTAAAACATTAAATAAATAGAAGATTTTTTTTTCGGTGAAAGATTGAAAATTATTTCATCTCGTGAACCCCATCTGTAATATTTACACGAGTGGCTGGGCCACTCGTGGAAATATTACCGATGGTGTTCGCTCGATGAAAAACATTTCGATTTTTCACCGAAATAAACAAATATCCTCTATGTATTCATTTTCAGTAGCATGATAAATCTTTGTGACCAAATGCTTGATATGTTGTCTATCAGGCAGTAATTATAGAACGTTGTTTCATTTAACGCTTTACCAAGCAATCCCAAGTTTTATGAACACTAAAGAAATAATGTTTCAAAAATCAAAACGAGAAAGTTTTGGTAACCAGGGTAGACAGAATTCCCCGTTTTTCAACATTGCTTTCTGTTTTTTAACCAATCTTTTTCTCTAAATTTGAAATTTATGGGTAGTTTGGTGGAGATGTAAATGAGGTAGGTGTTCAAGATGAGATGATCAAACAAGAAATATCCAAATATGACCCGTCGCACAAAAAGGGACCTTCTGGGAACTGCGAAAAATGTCAACCCTGGTCAGTCTGCGCGAATTGCGCAGACTGACCAGGGTTGACAATTTTCGCTTTTATGATATTTTCTGTATGAAAAGTAGTCATTCTACCTTGTTATACAATCATTTTTGAATTGTCAACTTAAACTGAGCTGCACTTTCGTTGATCTGTTTCCATCTAATTGATGTACAGAATTCCCAGATTCTCCCGTTTCGCGTCACAAGTCACAAATGGACAGCATTTGAAAACGACAAATTAAATATGACTAAAGTTATGATATTTACTCTATAAAGGGTTTAGAGCATTGTGGAAAATGGAAAAGATGCTGGTCACCGGCATTTTCTTCTTTTCCTCTAATTTTTCAACTTCTTTCTCTTTCCGGCTCTTTAATACACTGGCAGCAGTTAAATTATGACTGAAGTGATTGGATTTGTTCTCGAAAGTGTCAAAGCATTGTTGGAAAAGGAGAAAATGCCAGTGTAATGCAGAGAAATGACCCTCCCCTACAAAATTACCCATGGGTCATTTCTCTACGTAGAGAAATGATCCGGGTCATTATTCTACGTAGAGAAATGACCTCAGAGGGGGCATTTCTCTATATAGAATAATGATGCTGGTCATTTTGTAGGGGAGGGTTATTTCTCTGCATTACACCGGCCACCAGCATTTTCTCCTTTTCTTCCTCCTTCTTTTTAACAGCCTTCTGTCTCGGGGTTGGTAAAACAGGAGAAACCCTCGAAATATGACTCAGATGATAAAATTCGTTCTTGAAGCGTTTTCTTCAGAAATGTGACCAATCACGCAATTTAAAAGGACGTTCTTGAAGATGCGAAAAGTGTCAACCCTGGTCAGACCGCACGAATCGCGCAGGTTTACCAGGGTTGACGCCTTTCGCTTTAATGACATTTTTCTGTATGAAAAGTAACATTGTACGTTCTTGTACGATCATTTTTTTAATTATCAACTTAAATCGACCTACATTATTGTTGATTTGTTTTCATCTAGTTGTTGTACAGAATTATCAGATGGTCTCTTTTTGCGTGATGGGTCGCATACATCTTCGCAAGCCAAGGCTGACGATTCACTACGCTACTCTACCCTTGGCGGATCGAGCTTGATTTTTTTCTTTCCCCCGATACGCTTTTTCATAGGATGCAGCCAGCACTAATTGCAACGAATGAAATCGCTCGTAGCATTTCATCTTTGATAAAAATAGAACAAGGTCGCTACCTTTCGAATAGAAGGTAAACATGGAAACCCACGTGGATGTCTGCTTATCGCTTCATACGTATTCGTAAGCGGTTTGTAAAACGATATTTCATTGGCTTTTAGAATTATAATGTAAAGGGGGGTAATAACCAACATCCAATAGAGGGTGCATCGCAGAAATCTCGAAATCGGGCTCAATCAGCCAAGGTAAGATCCACGTAGTGCTCGTAACCTTGGCTCGCGAAGATTAGAGGATTTTTTTTTTCGGTGAAAAATCGGTATATTTCATCGAGTGAACACCATCGGTGATATTTTCACGAGTGGCACAGCCACGAGTGAAAATATTACCGATGGTGTTCACTCGATGAAATGTGGGTCACATATTTCTCACATGGTTATATTGCGTTTTAGTCAGTTTTTATCTAATACATTTCGTGCCTGGGTTATCTTTTCTTATATCACTGAAAAGCTCTTCTAACTGCGCACGCATGACTAAGAAATATAAAACCTTCACAAGAAAAATCGATCCAGCTCTAAACTCTGAGAACAGATGAAGTTTGAAAAAAGAAACATGGTTGGAGAGGGAAAGCCTCTTTACCCAAACGACAAAACTCTAGACTGGTCCTAACTGAAAGCACTTGCAGACGACAAAATTAACCTGACTCAAAAAATCTAAATTTGTTCTGAGAGGATGGAAAACAAAAGCACTTGCGGACGACAAAATTAATCTGACTTAAAAAATTTAAATCTGTTCTGAGAGGATAGAAAACATTGTGAGAAAAGGAGAAAATACTGGTTACCAGCATTTTCTCCTTTTCCCACGATGTTTTCAAAAGTTCTCTTTTTCAGAGTAGTGAAAACCAGGGATTGTTTGGGAAAGGGTTAAACAAAAGTCTAAAATGTTTCGGGGTTAAGATTTCAACCAATCAAAAGCGAGAATGATAGGTATTTATCACGTGTTGTTTTCACCCAATGAAATGGAAGAATGATGGGTGTTCATTACATGTTGTATTCGCGCAAACAATTTAGTCTTCACTGATTTCGTGTAGGAATTTTAAACAAAATGGAGGTCAGTACAGTAAGTAACAGTTGTTTTTGTAGCTATTGTTGTTTTTAATTAACTTTTGTAAAACTCGATAAAAGATAGACTCTTAATTTCAGATTGTTATATTATATTCATAACCATGAGTATTTCACGGCATTGCATTGAGAAGAATTTATTTGTCCAAAGTTACACAGAAGACGATTATAGAAAAATATAACAAGGAAAAACATACATTAAAAACACTCTTTTCAACAAAAGCCAAAGTTTTAATAACTCTGAAGGCCTTTGAGTCTTTGAAACATTGTGGGAAAAGGAGAAAATGATGGTAAAAGACAAATTGCATAATATCAGTCATACCTATTTTACCATCTACAAGTGTTTTCAATTTTGGACAGGTTTTAACTTTTCTCATTTGTTATATCGTTGAAAGCGCCTGTTAAGTCAACACTAGTCTCTACTTTTCTTTTTCAAACATCAAATATTCAAGGGAAACTCTTAGTCTTATTCATAAGAATTTTATAAATTTTAAAGTCATACAAGTTCTGATTGGATAAGTCAAATTATTTAGCAAATTAGAACTTGTGTTAATATCGAAATCTTGAATATGACGAGGAAGATTCTGAAGATTGTTTGGTAAATACGGCCCAGATTTCTTCACTTATTTGGAGTAGCTGAATGTGTTGGCTGTTTACATTTTTTTTTTTCGCTACTGATAACTAATGAATAAATTGCAATTCCTGATTGGTCAAAAATGACGACATGTATAGGCCCTATTCTAAGGGCACCCGTAGAAAAACAAAAAGTAGAAATGTTTATCGTTTACGCCCCTGCCTATTTTCTGGTAAACTGACACCGTCTGTCTTTCTTGTTACTTTCTGTGAATGTTGAAAACCTTTCATTTATCAACTGTTACTGTTTACTAAACGACAAATTCTGTAATTTTCCAAAATGAAAGCATCAACAGAGGGCAAATTTGATATTGATACCAATGATACCAAGTTCTCTGACAGGATAGAAAACATGGTTAGAAAAGGAGAAAATGCTGGTTACCAGCATTTTCTCCTCCCCCCATGTTTTCAAAGGCCTTCTCCATCAGGTTCGTTTAAACTCATCGTCTAAAAAAGTTAATGTTTGTTCCACATACATGTATATGGTCCCTTATCTTGAGCCTTTTATTTAATTGGAATGACGTAAGTTCTTTGTGTAAACAAACTTCTGCTTTTCAGGTAGAAACTAACACCACAGTCAAAGGTAAGTATTGCCTTCCAGTCTCATGTCAGGTTGTGTGTGTGTGTATGTGTGTCTGTCTGTTCTTTTAAACTGCCACAAAAGAGGATATGTACACATATAAAACGAAATGTACGAGCCATAGCAAAATGAGAGTTCATACATCGCCGTCATGCATTTCACCAATCAAATTATCACAAAATAATAGATTCATAATATCCATTGTGTTGAATAACTGACAAAATCATGAGGTAGATTGGCCCCTTAATATGCAGAAATTGAACCATAGCAAACAGTCTCGTTCGAGGTTAGCCATGGCGGACTGCGAAGGCTGACATGGATCGATCATTTTTGCAAATACAATAAATGTCTGTTTAAAGAACTTTGGACATAGACGTGCTTTAACCCATTACCACACAGTTCCGACTTTTAACGACCCTGAGGATGAAGCCTTTTGAAAACATTGTGGGAAAAGGAGAAAATGCTGGTTACCAGCATTTTCTCCATTTCCCACAATGTTTTCTACACTATCAAACAAATGTCACACCATTTAAGGCACATTGATATCGTCATCTGCAAATATTTTCAATATGGACAGGTCTAAAATTTTGTTGTTTGGGTAAAGGGTTAAGTCATTAGGATAATTTCTGACCACAGGTAAATACCATATCTAAATATATGGTTTGTATATAGACAAATCAAATAGGCAACATAAACACATCATCGACCTTGCTTAATCAGTGTTTCATGGCAAAGAATGTATAGTTCATTGTACCACAGGCCACAATAACCGTTAGTAACTCCATTTTATCTATCACAGAATAACAACATTTTCATTGCACGGTTACCGGTGATCATTACTAAACAAGCACATTGGGTGATTTCAAAGTTGGTGTTGGTGTTAGTGTTGGGTGTCAGTGTTGGTGTTGGTGTCTACCCAGACCCCAAAACACCATGACCAGTGTTGACACCAAGTGTAAACAATAGTGTCAACACCAGTGTTTGTTCAATACCAGGTGTTTGTGGATGGTGTTGAACTGAAGCTCAAAACACCAGGTCCCAGTCAACACCGGTGTCAACACCGATGTTAACACCGGTGTTGACACCGGTGTTAACATCGGTGTTGACCTTGCATGCCTTGGGGAATCCCCAGATTTTGATTCACTGGATGTTGTTCATGCTGTAGGCTGGCTTTGGTCTGACTTCACAAGTTTTTATCAGGTAAGATATCCTTATTTGGTGACAACAGATTTTTTTCCTATATTTTTGCCGATAACACCAACACCAACTTTAAAATCAAGTTGGTGTTAACCCCTAGGGGTTGGGTGTTAACACCAATAGAAACTCCTTTAAATTTTAGCAGAATAAACACCAGCTGCGGTTTAGCTCAAAACCTGGTGTTGAGATTAACACCCAACACCAACTTTGAAATCGGGTAACACCAACACCAGGTGTTGACACCAACACCACTGCTTGAATTCAAAGTTGGTGTTGAAGTGGGCGTTAGTGTTGGTGTTGGTGTCGATGTCAACACCCAACACCAACTTTGAAATTGGGTAACACCAAACGCCAGGTGTTAACACCAACACCGCTGCTTGAGTTCAAAGTTGGTGTTGAGATGGGGGTTAGTGTTGGTGTCAGTGTTAACACCTGGTGTTAACACCAACTTTGAAATCACCCATTGGTATACCTCTTGTATTTATAGCGTACATGGGATTTAACGCCTCTGCTATTTTAAGTAACGGTGTCCGATGATCAAGCGATGGAAATTTTAATATTCCGTGATAGACCAGTGAAGTTTATGTGGCCTGTGGTCACATAGAGTACTTGTTAATGGTTAATTATACCAACTAATACATGCCGGTATGTAGAAAGGCAGCGTACAAACTGTGCCTCTTTCAGGTTTGATCTCAGTACGAATGGTTCACTATAAACACTTCAAGCTCCGCCCTAAAGGTCAACGAGCCCGGATAGAAAGTTCAGAAGTTAGCATATCTGCTTCGTGAATTTGTGGTTCATGGTTAGATACGTGCCTGCGGTAAACGTTCTTTCAGGCGATTTTTCGCCTTTGACATCTTATGCATGTGGAAAAAGCAGTGTGTGGCTTGGAAAGGAAGTTGTGTCATGACTAGGGTGTCATGACTAGGGTGTCATTCTGGGCTCAACGCCAATTATGTCAGTTCAGCACATATTTAGGGCTAGAGCCTAACTAGGCAAACAAAAAGAAAGATAGGAAACACATGTGTAGTTGCACTGGCAAAGGTTATAAGGCTTGCAACCCGCGATTAGGGGCATCAGCTTGCGCAGTCCGCGCAGGCTAGTGCGAAACGAAATTTTCCGTTTTTATGTAATTTTCTGTTTCGCGCAAGTCTACTGTAGCACAAAATCTAATGTAGTCGTAAAGTGCCTTCTCGGACTAGCCTGCGCGGGCTGCGCAGGCTGATTTGAGACAACACTTTACGCAAATGTCCGAATGCCCCTTTTCGCATGTTACAAGCCATATCACCCTAGCTGTTAAAACGGCCTTTAAGTCGAATAAAACTAACTTATGGTCGACGAATACAAATGAATCTCTGTCTGTCTGTCTGTTTGTCTGTCTGTCTGTGTCTCATACACATACATACAAACGGTTTTCCCTTCAGTAGGTCATGATTCGTCAAACGGCGATGTGTTCGGGGACAAGAAGAAGCGTAAATGCTGTTCAAGAAGACTTGTGATAGTTTCTGCTACAATCGGGCTGTTATGTATCGCTGGAATAGCTGTCGGTATTTTTTTTGCAGGTATGGTTCTACTGTCCTTGCAGTGATTTGACCACTGTTCTGCAATGCACAGAGACATGCAGACTAACTTGCTAAAAGTCAAACTTTTACAGCACAATCCTGAATTTCAAGAAGACTTTTGAACATATCTGGGATAAAGGAAACTAGGAAAGAATGGCTCGTTTAAACTTGCTTTGTATTTTTTTAGAATGACATCAAAAGCTATTACATAGAGTTTATTTCATCAGCTTGTGGTTAATATGGGGAAATATTTGCAGAAAAATGGAAAGGTATACAAAAATAATGAGTGTCGTAAGGCACAAGTTATTTTCGCGGACCTTTCCCCTTTGAGACAAATATTTCCCCATATTAGCCACAAGCTGATGAAATGAATTATATATTAGGCCTATGTTTCCTCTGGTTATATTGTCAACGAATGCCACTTTTAAAACTAGTGATCTCAAGTCAATTAATCGGATAACCGATATTTTCAAAAAAAAAAAGTAGTTCCAGATTTTCGGCAGGAGGAAAAGATTCACTGTGACGGGGAAATAATCCTGCAAACTTAAATTACGACATTTCTTTACCTACAACATTTCTAAAAATAGACACATGAAATATTATATACTAGTAAGTTCTTTATTCTTTCCTTTTCAAAAGTAATCCAATCTTTCCGTTTCAATGACACCCATCCAGGGAAACTGGTAGCAATATTGCGCAGGCTACTTAGCATGTTTGTCTTGTGGGCGATTTCAAAATGCTTTTCCACACACACAAAAAAAAATGTTACCGCACATGTTGAATATCAGATTGCACGGAATGCCCGGTCTGACCTTAAAATATACTTCTTTTTGCGTGCAGCGAAGATCAAAATCTGACTACACAAAGTTTTCAGTTTCATCTTTAACCTACACTGTCCGATAAGGAGATTATTATTCCCACAACAGACCTTTGCAATAGCAAAATAGGGTTTTTTTTACCATCGATTTCAAATTTTCGTTGTAGTTATTCATTTAGTAGGATAAGGGTTGAAAATATATGAAAATTTGTTTTGCAATTCTCTGTTTGAATTAAGCGGCTGATGAGTCCAACACGAATGACGGGACGAGAGCTAATCCCACCGGAAGTAATCATACCGGAAGTGAATATACGGATCTCGCCGAAGAGCAACCGAACAACGACCAAGTGGATTTGCAAAACGAGCAAGAAAGTAAAACGTCAGGTGGGCTATTATTAAGGCTTTACAAAATTGTCAAACCTTAATTTCCAGTCTAAATTTAGAGCATTCCGTTCAACTTTTTACAACAACGACAAAGAAAACACAAAAACATAGTTTTGGACCAGTCCAAATCCAAAAAGACTGCAGATTACAATTTCTAACATAGTTAAAATGTTAAAAAAATGTTTTTGGAAAACATTCTGAGAAAATGAGAAAATGCTAATTACCAGCATTTTCTCCTTTTTCCACAACGTTTTCCACAGACTCCTTTCTTTGGGTCGATAAAAACCCGGATTGTGCTGTAAATGGTTGATAATATTTATTTCATGCTTTCCGGTAGGATATCGAAAAATAGCAGTGGAAATGTTATTCGATCTTACACTGGTTCCACCAGTGAAAATACCGATTTTCATGTTCTTGTTGCCTAGTTTAATTGCACGCGCCTTAAAACCAGATGGTAATATGACGTCATTTACCTTACATTTCTCGCGCTTGACGTAATATTGTAATGCGTTGGTGTGCGGGAGGGGTATGCCACGGAGAATAACGGAAAAGTGGATTTTGATAAAGCTCCTTCCAGAAAGGTTTAAAAGCATGGAATAAATAGAATATTTGTTTTTTTCCGGTGAAAGATCGAAATTTATTTCATCTCGTGAACACCATCGGTTATATTTTCACTCGTGCTAATATTACAGATGATGTCCACTCGAGTAGATAAATTTCGATCTTTCAACGAAAAAAAAAAAAAAAAAAAAACACACACACACACACACACACACACACAAATATCCTCTATTTATTTTTACATCAATTAAGAAACAAGTTCTTACAATTTGTACTACTATCTATCGATTCTGTTTTCTTGAAACCTGTCCACAAATTTCGCCGAATGTGAGAGCAAATAAACGGACCAATTTGCAAATTACAAATAAATTATTTCTCAAATGATGGGATTATGAAATGATGGAAAATAATGTTGGAAAATGGGAGAATGGTGACAATAGCATTTTCTCAAAAAAACACGTCAGTCATATCCTATACATGGATCCGTGGTGAAAAGATAAACCGACTACCTTAGTTACTGTTGCCAAGGTCTCACAAACAAACGTAGTCAATACATATACAGTATAGCAGATAGGCTACTTAAATCGACTTTCATGACTGTTTCTCTCAATAAAATTCCGGAAAAAGTATTTTAATCATATATTTCTATCGATGATAAATTCTTTGTAAGAAATTTAAAGATGCTTTACTAATTTACATACGGAGATGTACAGTATTTTAATGGGCGAATTACGGGGGCGACGTACAATGTAACAGATTTACATGTTTAAACAAAAATTTGAACATATAAAATCATCAACAAATCTCCGTTTTGCCACAGAATAATAGAATTAACGATACTTATTGCTTTCGTTGGGCTAGTAAAGTCGTCTCAGCATCATATCAAATTAAAGAAACCCTTTGAAAAGTTTATAGAATGTCTGACTGTACAGAGAGGTCTGAGTTAATGAAAAATTTTAATATCAGGTTAAGGGGAAAAGGGTTGTTTGATGGGTTATAAAATGCGTTAAGTGTGTTGTCAATTAAGAAAATTGTTAATATCATTGATGGTAGTATATGATATACTGATGACAACGGGTGGTCATGTTGATTAGAGCGGCAAATTGTGTTGCAATGAAACACACTTCTTATCAAATTAACAATTTACCAACACACCCTTTGTGCTAATGTGCAGATGTGCTAATCCATTTAAACTTGTCACCAAATGACAAAATTTTTAGAGCAATCCAAATTCAAATATTTGCAGACAACAAAATAAATCATTCAAAAACTGAAATTTGTTTTTGAAAGAGCGCAAAACACAGTGAGAAAAGGATAAAATGAATGTTACAAGCATTTTCTCCTTTCTGCGCAATGCTTTTTAAAGCTTTATACGGGTCGTTAAAACCCGTTATGTGGTAAACGGTTAAAACAGATAAGTCAAGAGAAAAATTTCCATGTTCCATCAGATCAGAAGTTAGACTTTTTTTAAAATTGAAATATACTCCTATGAGGAAGAACTACACGTCAAAGTGCTTATTGTAATCAGCAGGTACTTTAAATCCAAGAATAAACATCATGTAATTTGCAATCTGATCTATATCTACACATCAGAGATCGTACATACGATCCCAGTACACATTCAGCATATTCTTCATGCACCATGGGTTAAAATTAATGTCAAATTGAAACATTGGTGACAAGTAACGCGGCCCCTTTTTGGATGTGCATAGGTTATTGAACAAGGTTAATATTCAAGTAAAAGTATTTTCTTTTTATTCATGCTTCATATAGGTCTGTTTTTACCTTTGTTTTCCAGTTTTCTATTTCAGAGAGGAAAAATTACAGAATACTTTAAACTAATCTATTATTCAGCGCTGATCAGCTCATTGCACAAGTTCAAATTTTCAGTAATCATCACAATTTAAACTTTTCTATAGCCTCTGCGTGATCTTATGTCATCGGTACACGTTTGCAAAGCACATTTTGTAAGTTTTTTTCAAAATTCAAACGTTAAAAACACAACATAAATATAGAGAATTGCATTCTTCCAACGTTAACAGTCGTTTATTTGTGAGCCGAAATAGCAGAAACCAAGGTAGGACATCGGGTAGAATAAATGCGATGTCCTGATTGGTCAAATATCGATTTCCACGGATCCATGTATTGTCCTTGTATCAATCGATCGAGTGTACTGTTCTCATCATACATGTAGATTGTTGACGTCATATACGAACAATTCTCATATCCGCACGTGGGGACGCTTTGACGTCAATTGTGTAAGATTTTTTGTTCTCATCATACATATACATCTTATACTTCATATACGAACAATGTCCTCAGCCTCGTGGGGACGCTATGACGCCAGTTAACAATAATTGCACTCATTGTGTAAAATCGTTTTTTGATTGGTCAGAATCGGGTCATGTGATGAAAAAAACTGCATGTTATTTTTCGATGAAAGCAATAGCACTACTGTCGGTTTTTCCAAATTGTTGTAGGTATCTAATTTTAGATTTCATGCAAACTGTTTATGGGCTATATTTAGAGTTCCATCGCTGAATCAGTCAAATGCAAAAAGATCAATTTCTTTTTCTTTAAAAAAATTGCAAAAAGGAAACTAACGAATGATCCTTGACAAGATGATGCATGTTTGACTTTATTTGCGCCCTAAAAATAAATGCACTATGCCAACAGTGAACAGAGAGTCTGAATGGTCGACGTCATCAGTTACATCATTCAATACGTTAGCGATCGATTTCTATGAAGCCTAGGTCACTGAGTTAAATTTAGCACACTGTGTAAACGGAAAAATCTCTCTTGCATAAATGAACTTGACTTCTTGTTTCATGACGGAGTTAAACTTTTGTATTGCGAGGATTAGGTTAAAAAATGCTCTTGTCCAGAAAAAAGTTATCGTGGATTTGATGGAATATATATAGTGAAAGAACTGTTGGAGAAAGGATCGAAAGAAGCGAATATACTGTGTTAAGAATTTTTGAAATGTTGGCGTGATAGGAACGATATTAGAAACAAGCCTAGAACTGGGAAACCAGAAATACATATTGAAAAATTAACAGCTGCGACACTGTTTTTTGTGATCTAATAAGTGGGTCACAAAACATTGGCGTCATTTGATTCATGTCTTACAAGAAACATAGGATAGACCAAGTCTTATATCGGCAACAGATAGATACTCATCGAGAACAGATCTGCCGACACCGTTACGTACGCATATTCTTTACAAATTAGCTATGAAAAGGTCACTAGAAAGAACACAGTGTCCGCTTAGCCTCAAGTTTAGATAGTTGATTGTATTGTTCATATAGATGTAGATCTACATAATTATTTTATACTTAAATTTTGCTCGATAAATCATGGAAAGTATGATTTCAAAGCCCGCAAAATGGCCGCCTCCGACTAAAAAAAAAACAATGTTGAAAAGCTGAAAATAGATTGTATATTCATGCCCGTTCTACCAAGTATCCGCGAAGGAAAATAACTCGTATTTACTGTCGTATTTGTCCGTGATTTTTTTCTCTCTATCATTTTCGAAAAGTGATTTAAGTGAACAGCGAGTGCAATTATAAGGGTTGAGTGCAGATTTTTGTGTTTTCATCGAGATATAAAATGCAATTGCCTTATTACATGGCAAATAACGCCCTTCGGGCCCCCTTTTAGTCATATGCAGCTGGCATTGCTTAACACAAATCAGAATAAAATGATTATGTAGTTCAATCTCTACTTCATTGTTCTGTTCTGTAATTTCAGATCATTTTATAGAGCCCTATCTTAAGGAAGGAATTAAAAGACGTAAGTAGTTTAACTGTGCTATTTTGTTAATTGATCCAGTTTTCGACCGTATCCTGATTGTAAAACGGCGACCACAGCCTGGTTTCCCGTCTGAATTTTTTTAACCCTTTTAAATGGACAGGGCTCCGAAAAGGGGAAAGCAGCTGTAAAGACTGCGCAGCTGTCTGGGCATGACTCTGAGGAAATGGGTGGGGTTTATGCACATTTACAATGTATTGTTCCAAGCAAGTTGTTGCAAAGATCCGTCTTGTCTAATATGGTAGAATGTTTCTTTGACATGGGAACATTTACAAACAACAAAAATCATCGACTCATGGGCTCTAAGCATAAGGCTCCGAAACGACACTTTCCGTTTCAATATATTTTTTTGTTTTGCGCAAGTCTACTGTAGCACAAACTCTAATGTTGACGTAAAGTGCAGTCATAAATTAGCCCGGCGGCATGCGGAGGCTGATCGGAGACAACGCTTTACGCAAACGTCCAAATGCTCCTTTTCGCTTGTTGCAAGCCATATCATGTCTTTCTTGGTATACCGCATCAGAGAGATGCAATAAATTACCTTTTTCCAAGAGCATTGCTTATAGATAGTTGAATATTACATACATTGCAGGATATTTGCGGGGCTGCCACATAGAGCAGAAGAACAATTTTTATATTAACGGTAGATGCTATCACATGTTTACGGACTATCCAGGTCAAAAATACATTGAGGTAGGCACAGAATTATTTAGTCAAGTGTTTGATTTTGCATTTATATACCTGAAAAACTCTCGGACCAGATACACGCGGATAGAATGTCACACAGGACGGAAGAAACAGCCGTAAATTTAATCCTACATTAAAAGAAAAGAACTTACTAGGCTCTAGAGGACTATTTCTTTTATTTTTGGAAGAAACGTTTTCACTGACAAATTTGTTGTAACTTGTCCGGCTCGATATACGCCATCTTCAAATCCTTTGCTTTACGCTTTATTTTAAGCCTGAAGGCTTTGTATTATTTCTTGCTATCGAGAAAAAGCAGTGAAAATATTTTTCGATCTTATACGGGTACGATCAGTGAAAATACCGATTTTCATGTTCTTGTTGCCTAGGTAAATTGCGCGTGTCTTCAGAACCAGATGGAAATATAACGTCTTTTACCTTTCATTTCTCGCGCTTGACGTACTATTGTAATACTGTGCCGGAGGGGTATGCCACGTGGAATAACTGAAAAGAACTGTACTGGATTTTAATAAAGCTCCGTCAGGAAAGTGTTAAAAGCATGACCATGAATAAATAGAATTTTTTTTTCGGTGAAAGATCGAAATTTATTTCGCGACCACTCTTGAAAATATTACCGATGATGTTCACTCGATAAAGTAAATTTCGATCTTACACCGAAAAAAAAAAACAAATATCCTCTGCGCCACTCGTTAAAATAATACCGATGATGTTCACTCGATGAAATAAATTTCGACCGAAAAAAACAACAACAAATATCCTCTATTTCTCATACACGTTTAATATCACAAATGTGTGACGTAACTTTTGACTTCATTTTGTACGTATTTCATAGAAGTGAATATAGGGTTAATTCACGTTTTTGAGGTCGTTTACATTCGCAGAGGCCTGAAAAATGCTTTAACGCCAGAGTGTGTTGCACGAGGGTTTTAAAGTATTTTGAGGGCCTCTGCGAATCTTAACGACCCAAGAAAAACGTGAATTAATGTTATTATTGCATGAAGTAAAGATATTTTAACAATAATTTGCAAAGATAGCAAAAATATTTCCATAGAAATGCAAATTAACGAACTTCAAATGTACTGTACCTAAATAGGTCAAAACTGGAAGTCGGCGAAGGTTTTGTTACGAGCAGTGAAGGGCTGTTAGTCCTGTATGCCAGTTTTGATTCTCTTGGTGTAAATCCACTGCTACTGATTTTTAATACAAAGTGGACGTATGTGAGATGAACACACATATGGACGATTACAGCTAGTATGAATGAGTGAATATGAGTTTCTGTAACTGAAAGAGGTCAGAGGTTTCGATCTACATCAAGCGAGGGAATTACCGATCACAATAAATAGTGGGTGGGATGTAGCTGGTATAGAGTACATTTCACGGGTGATCTTTTGTTCAGGTCTCGATTAAACCGAGTTCCTGTGCAAAATTTTGTCTGTGGTGTACTAATACATATATCATCAAAGACGTGTCATGAAAAGGATCTATATGGGACAAGTTCTGACAGTTTAATGGTCGAAGTCTAGGGAAAATATGACGAGAACAAACGTTGTTTACGAGGTAGGCCCGAATCGAGGATATTGATAGTACAAAGCCGGGCGTTAACGGCACGTGCATTTACTGATTAATGCACGTTTTCTCCCATTAATGCCCGGTTTTTACCCGTTAATACATGCTTATAACGGCCGGGAAAGGAACACTTTATGCAATAATAAGTTTTATGGATCCATGTTATCACGAGAAACCTACCTCATTACGGCCCCTAACTCATCGATAAACATCAGTGTTTTCGTTAAGGCTTACTGTTATAACATCGATTTTTTTGTAAAGGCTATTCGGCAAATCTCCGCAGCCTCTGTCTTGTTGTATGAGAGATAGGGGCCGCAGACGTTATGGATCGTTTGATAACAGTTTTTTTTTCAAACTGTTTTGATAGAATTTTATCAAATGTCAATTTATATCAAATCCTATATTTCTTTTCCAGGATATATGTTATTTTTCTAATAGGAAAGTTGTACCCATGGACAAATTTGAGATTCTGGGGTTCCACAAGACGCTTTTCCAGGACTATAGAAGTAATGTAATTTTATCCCCCACCTCCCCCCCCCCCCCCACACACACACACTTTAGATAAAAACTTTTTAATACAATTTAGCAGTTTGCGCCAATACGCATTATAAACTGTCATCATATCATCCCTAGTTTTAATTACTCTAGGGAAAACTATTGTTGGAAAAGGATAAAATGCTGCAGACCACTACTATTTTCTGCTTTTCCCTCAATGTCTTTTCATTTCATCAATTGAGCTACAATAAGTGGCTGTCAGCAACGCCTTTTCTTGCTTTGGAAAAATCTAAAATTTTGTCAAATGTTGAAGAGTCGAATATTGTTGAAAGACAAGACAAGACAAGATTATTTCTTAACTAAATGGAATGAAGATGTTTTTTTTTTTTTCAGGTAGGTATGTACACTTAAATTTATACATAGAGGATATTTTTTTTTTATCGGTGAAAGATCGAAATTTATTTCATCGAGTGAACACCATCGGTAATATTTTCACGACTGGCTGTGCCACTCGTGAAAATATTACCGATGGTGTTCACGAGATGAAAAAAAAAAATCGATCTTTCACGGAAAAAAAAAAAAATTCTTTTTATCTCATGCTTTTATCCCTTTCTGAGAGGAGCTTTATCAAAATCCAGTACGGTTCTTTTCTGTTATTCCCTGTGGCTAACCCCTTTCGCATAGTAAAGCATTACAATATTGTCAAGCGCGAGAAATGTAAGGTAAATGACGTAATATTTCCATTTGGTTGCAAGGCACGCTCAATTTTCCTAGGCAACAAGAACATAAAAATCGGTATTTTCACTTGTCGTACCCGTGTAGTATCGAAAAATATTTTCATTGCTATTTCTCGATATCCTACCGGAAAGCATGAAATAAAAGGTGAATAATTTTTGATTCCTCCATAAAAACAACTATCCTCTTCATTCCTTCACCAATATTCGAGTTATACTCCGGGAAAATGGAGGGTAGAAGCAATTCATTGGGCAGAAAAAGACATCATATGGCCTACAATAGAGGAACAACGGCATAGGATATTTGCATAAAGTGTTGTCTCGCATCAGCCTGCACAGTCCACAAAGGCTAACCCGAGATAGCACTTTACGACTCCAATAGATTTGTGCTAGAGTAGACTTGTACAAAACAGAAAATTACATAAAACGCAAAGTGTCATTTCGCCTTAGCTAGTCCGCGCGGGCTGATCCGAGACGAGACTTTACGCAAATGTCCGAATGTCCCTTTTTTGTGTGTTTGCAAGCCATATAATTATGGAATTATGGATCCATAAAATCCTTTATTACTAAGATAGACTAAAGCATGAAGTAAAATGGTCCTTTGACTTGCACAAACTTTCCCTAAAGCAAAAGGTTTCGACTCATGTCAAAATCCGCGGAATTTCCTGACCTGAGTAAACGCTCGCTCTCTCTCTCTCTCTCTCTCTCTCTCTCTCTCTCTCTCTCTCTGAGAAAGCATTAAACCCCTTTTTCACCGAATATTACTCATCTATTTTCGCCTAACGTATTTGATAGTTTTACGTCAGTGCTATCTTTGATCATTTTCGCATCATATTAATATAATTTTCTCTCTTTATTCTACATGAACATGTGACCCGTCACGCAAAAAGGGATCATCTGGGAAACCCGTGCATCAAATAGATGAAAACAGATAATCGGTAGTTTAGGCCAGTTTAAGTTGATAGTTCAAAAGTAATTGCATAACAAAGTAGAAAGACCCCTTTTTATACATCGAAGTCTGAATAGGATTGACACTTCACGCAGTTCTAAGATGGTCCCTTTTTTCGCGTCGGGTCATATATTTCTGTAGTATTTATCTTTGGTCCTGTACATGTTAAGGTGATACCCTTCTAATGAAAAACAGCTATTTCCACTGTAATATTATCCTAAAAAAAATTCTACGATTGAAAATGAGTATTATTGTACTACTTTGACGGAGCCACTTTTTCCTTCGAAGAATTATCATTTATAAATCTAGGGCCATCTATTCTCATTACAATAGGAGATGAAAATTACCTCCCTTTTCTGAAAAATTACAAAATATCAACAAATAATTTCAAAATGGACATCAAATGAATTTCTGGTTGGTTATAAATGTACACAAATATTATATCGGTATAAATCCTTATTTCTCAACTAAAAAGAAATTTCATTCCATGTTGCACTAGAAGCGTTAGGATGGTATCACCTTAAGATGTAGCTTTTCTTTTTCTTTTTACCCGCAGCGTGCTGCCTATACTACTACGACGAACGGGCGGCTGAATGGCCGAGAAAAGTAGAACCAAACCTTTCTGAGCTGGAATTAACATGTATGCAAACATTATCTTATGATTTTCTATATATCTACAAATTTTGACTTCAAATTTTCAAGGTCTGATGCGTATCTTACGCGGTTTCGTTTTGTCGTCCACCCGCTCAAAGTTTTGTACTTTCATCTATGTAAACATTTAACTCATCTCCTGATACTTACCGTACAATATACCAATACCTTTCTCAAAAATACATTTGTCATATTCCTATATAATATTTGCTGTACTCTATTAATTTTATCGGGAGATATTGAGACCAATCCCGGTCCGATATCCGATACGTCCAACACCACTGCTAGTTGTATTTCTATTGCCCATCTTAACATACGTAGTATACGTAATAAGATAGAATTCATATCTGACTTTATGTCCGACTTCGATATATTGTGTTTCTCTGAAAGTCACTTAGATCGCACAATTTTAGATGCAGACTTGACTTTTGATACCCATGAAAGCAGTATATATAGACAGGATATGACATCACACTCGGGTAGGCTCATTGCATATGTCTCAAATTCCCTTTTTTCTAAACGAAGATATGACTTGGAGCACAATTTAGTTCATTCAATGTGGATTGAAGTCAAATATCGGTCATCTTCTTTGTACTGTTTATCGTTCTCCTAACACAACTGTTGCATTTTGGGACTATTTCAATATTTCCTTAGAAAAAGCTCTTGAGTCTAATAAACGAATACTTATTGTAGGAGACCTAAACCAAGACTTGCTCGATCCGACTGAATTCCATCTCAGAAATGTTATATCTATGAATAATCTCACGAATGTCATCACAAAGCCTACTCGTGTCACAACACACTCATCAACACTACTTGACCCTATTCTTGTCTCCAATTTTATCAACGTTACTCATGCTGACACCTTAGACATTGAAAGTATCATTAGTGACCATAAAGCTACTCTTGTTTTGACCATAAAGCTACTCTTGTTTTATTTAGGTTTGACAGTACCCCTTTAACATGCTTGAAAAGAAAGGTCTGGTATTAAAAAATTGGAACCCATTGTTGTCTTCTGATATAAACGAAGCATGTGGATATTTTACTTCTACCCTATTAGAAATGATGTCAGTATGTATACCATCAAAAGAAGTCACCATCAGACCCAATGACAGACCGTGGTATGACTCTGAAATAAGGCGACTTAGTAAACAACACGACAGACTTAAGAAACTCATGACGAAACGTCGACAAACTTCGGATTGGCTTAGATATAAAAACATAAGAAATAAAGTAAATAATTTGAAAAAAACATGCCAAACAAAGATACTTTAGTAATCTTGATGAAACAATTTCAAACTCCCGCATCAGTGACCCCAAAAATATTGAAAATATCTCCGCAGTCTCGTCAACATGAACAAGAAATCTGACCTTATTCCAATTCTTAAATCTAACAGTAATAACGTCGAAATATTTCATTATACAGACTTGGAGAAGGCAAAATGTTTAAACGAATATTTCTCATCTATGTCTAATATAGATGAGTCTAACGCTTGTTTGCCACCTTTTCATCCTAAGACTTCTAATATTCTGAATATAATTGACATCACTAGACAACAAATAGAAAACATAATCAGCACTTTAGACGTAAAAAAAGCAGCAGGCCCTGATTTAATCAGTCATAAATTACTAAAAAATATTAAACAGAGCATATCCAAACCCTTACAAATTTTATTTAATAGGTCGTTACAAGATCAAACTTTCCCTCAAAAATGGAAACATTCACTAGTTAATCCACTTTTCAAAAAGGGACATAAATCCTTAGCGTGCAATTATCGACCAATATCTCTTTTAAGTTGTGTCGGTAAACTGATGGAAAGGTGTGTATATATAAACATCTGTACAACCACCTACACTCAAATCATTTACTCTACGAAAAGCAGTCTGGTTTTTTGCGGGGACATTCAACAGTCCGTCAACTGATCGAAATATACCACCAAATCGTTTCTGCTTTTGATGAAAAAAACAAAATCTGTGTAAAGTATTTTGTGACATGTCGAAGGCATTTGATAGAGTCTGGCATAGAGGTCTTATTTTTAAACTTCGTCAACTTGGCATCGATGGTCCCCTTCTTCAATGGTTTAAAAATTATTTGTCCAATCGCCAACAATCTGTTATTATTAGAACTGCCAGATCTCAAGGATCGGTTCTCGGGCCATTACTTTTCCTCGTCTACGTGAATGATATTTCAGACAATCTTTTAAGTATATCTCGTCTGTTTGCAGATGACACCTCACTAGCTTGTACTGCCACTCAAATTGAAGATATTGGAGGTATTTTAAATCATGACCTGCTTATTATATCCCAATGGGCAAAACAATGGCTGGTATCATTTAATCCCTCTAAAACAGTAGCTATGCACTTCACAAATACTAATGTTCTGCCACCAGATTTATTATTTAACAATGTTCCGATTCAGTTTGTCACGAATCATAAGCACCTTGGACTAACTCTAAGTAGTAATGGTAAATGGCGTGAACATATTAATAATATAACCCAGTTTTCAAACAAGATCCTGGGAATTATGAGATCTTTAAAATTTAGGCTAAAGAGAGATTCTCTCAACCAACTATATATATCTTTTTTGCGACCACTTCTCGAATACTCTTCAGTAGTCTGGGATAACTGTACTATGTCGGAAAAGGATCGTTTGGAAAAAATTCAAATTGAGGCTGCAAGAATAGTAACCGGTATTACAAGATCAGCTTCTACTCTTGACTTATACAAAGAAATCGGTTGGTTAACGTTAGATAATAGGCGTAAATATCGGAAACTTGTACTTATTTATAAAATAGTCAACGGTCAGACTCCGCAATACTTAAACGATATCTTTCCTTTAAATGTTAACGCAAGAACAAATTATTTACTCCGCAATGCTAACGATATCGATTTAGTTGCTTGTCGAACCGAATTGATGACGAAGTCATTTATTCCATCTGCAGTTACTCTATGGAACGAACTCTCCGACGATATTAAATCCTTGCAATCTTTGTCGCAATTTAAATCTCGTATCCTACAGACCTTTCATGTTTCTGATGTTCCTAAGCACTTTTTCGTCGGTAAACGCCATCTCTCTGTTGTACATACAAGAATTCGTAACAGGTGCAGCAATCTGAACTTTGACCTTTTCTCGAATTATATATCTAAAAATGCAAGCTGTAGGTGCGGTTACGATCAAGAAGATGCTGAACATTATTTCTTCAGATGTACACAATACGCAATTCAGAGAAATAATCTCTTTCAAACTTTACGTCGATTTCATCCATTAAATATCAACATTCTATTGTATGGATCTGATAATCTCAGTTTCGAAGACAACTCATTGATATTTAGGACTGTACAAACTTATATAAAAGATACAGGACGATTCAAGTAATCCTGAAGCAGCAAACGATAATTTATTTGACCAATTCGCCCGGATCTTGGGACCCCACTGACTTATGATTAATCTACAGTAATCATTTAGTTAAAATCTAAAATCTGTGTGTTTTTTTTCCTTCATTTTCTTTTATTTAAAAATGTCCTATTTTCTTTTCCAACTCGATTTATCAATTTATCAATTGCCATTACGATGTTAGTGCGTAAATGGAACAAAATTGTCGTCAAAAATCAAATGAAAACTTAATACATATTAGAAAGCCAAAAGCAAAAATGGGCGAATCTAAAAAAAATGTAATTTCATAAAGGGAATGACCGAATCTAAGTTGAGAGAACTTGTAGTCAGACCCTTTTGCCTTGTCCTTTGATTGTGTATATTGTTCTATGTTGTGAATTATATTCTTGTAAAATACTTGGCAATAAAATATGTTTAAACTAAAAAAATCTTACGCGGTAAAAATAAATAATAATAATAAAAAATGAGAGGAAAAGACGTATCTACATAGTCAAATATGGTGCAAAACCTTAAAGTCTCGGTAACGTCCTTGAAATGTAAAATGGACCTGTTTATAAAATAAAAGTAAGTTTCATATGTACCATGTGAAAATATGGCGATTTTAATGACTTCAACGATATAATCTGAGGCCTGGCCAGCTGGATTCATTTTTTTTAATCCGTCTGGTAGAAAAATTTCATTGGTACCAGGGATGCCAGTCATAACACAGATGCTGCCACGTCCTTCATGTAACGAAATTGTAAAGTAAAAGAAATTCCATTCTAATTTAGAAAAATATTTTCTTCTGTTCAGATTGCAATATTCCACTTCGAATCATCTGTATAACATGCATTTGTTTTATTTGAATTTAGTATTTTGGAACAAAATTTTGGCATGTTATATGTCAGAAAAAAAAAATCATTGTTTTGTAAGTATTCTAATTTCTTGAAAAAGTTATATAATAAATGATTCATAGTTGTTTGTGCTAAAAATGTAACTCTATTTTCCGTTTTGTTCCCAGGAACTTTCTTTTGTTAATTAAACGGCGTGGCTTCCTTTTGTAAACAATTATTCTCATTGTTATATAAACGGCACATGTATTACAGCAATGACACACAATGTTACAGCGCAGACACATCTAGGTATTTGGAATAATTCAATAAGAAAATTGTAGATAGTGCCTTTATTTGAGAAAAATCAAACAAAACAATAATTGAATAGTTACACATGAAATGAAGAAAAGTCATTTGCACCAAAAATACTGTCTTGTTGACTACTTAAAATATGAAATGTTACTGCAAGTAAATTAAGTTATTTCAGTTACTCTCCTGTACTCACTGGTAACTATGTGCATGTTATATGCATTAAAAATATCATTGTTCGGTAGGAAATAAATCTGTTAAGTCATGACACTTCAAAAATAAAACAGACTACCAAATTTTGCGTGTAGCTTTATTTAATGGGCCTTTACCAGGAGGGGTTAAGTTTGTCCCCACACCAGGGGTCACAAGTTTTACCTGGGCTTTTCTTGTAAAGTCTTTATGAATGCTCTTTTTACTAAGCATAATAAGGCCTAGGGCTACTAAATTTATCCCTGTTTCATGGGTCTCATGTTGTACAGGGCCTTTTCTTAGGAAACTGCGTCTTCTTGATTATAACCACACGTTCTAGACCTGTATTATTTGGTATAGGGTTTTATCTTGTGGACCTCCACCAGGATTCAAGTAATTATAGCTTTGTGGTAAAATAATGGCTTTGCCCAGGAGTCATAATTTTCTCGTAGGATTTTATAGAGAAAAATGTTTGTCTTCAAGCTTGAAACCAATTGGCCAGAGTTGTAATGTTTGGCTTGTAGTGTTTTCACTTATTAGCTAGTGGAGCGATACAGGACCATCATGGCCCTCTTGTTTAAAGTTATATCTCCTATTGCATCAGTGAACTAGAGTAACAGAAGGATGAAAAAAACAGGGCCCTTTTTGACCTGGGCTTTCGCCTATTGTATTGTTTGAAACCAGTTGGCCTGAGTTGTAATGTTTGGCTTGCAGCGTTTTCACTTATTATTCAATAGAGCGATACAGGGCCATCGTTGCCCTCTTATTTCAACTTATATCCCCTATTGCATCAGTGAACTAGAGTAACAGAGTAGGAGAGTAAGAATAACAAAGAAAATAAAGCAGCTTAAGTAATGAAAATATCCAAATCTCAGTGTTGGCAAACTTATAGTGTAAACAGTCGTAAATATATATTAAGATTAAGAAATCAAAGGCAAGTGTGCAACAATAAATTATACTGTTGCATTCATACATAGATCATTTTTGAGGTGCTAAATGCTAAAACTCAATAACTGCTCCTGATTTTGGTCCTGTATGTCTGTCCTAGTACCTCTAGCCAAAATTGTGAATAAATCTAGCCAGAAATATAAACAGATTCAATGTGAAGACTGAAAATTCAGGGATTGGTTTCAGTGCATTCTTCTAGGAACATATATTAGGTGTTTTATGGCATGTGACATTAGTCAGATTTGATTTAAAATAAGTTTTACATAAATGTGGATTTTAATGAGCACCCTAAATGTGGGTATTTAGAATTTTCACATCTCGCCAAATCAAAAAATATATATCACTGAAATTTATATGAAAAAACAATACAAATCATCAATGATTAAGAATCACAAAATTACCAAAAAAAATTTTTTGATGGTATTCCCTTAAAAGGCTACGTAGCCTCTTAAGCTGTTTTTAGATTTCGCGCCAAAAATAAAAAAATGCATTATGGGAATGTTAAGTGACTTGCACGTGACTAATGACGCTTAAATTCCATTACATAACAAAGATGTAATTATTTTTCATAATATCTTCTTCGGGCGCAATGTTTGAAGCTTCATCTGTGTATTTCCAGTATGTAAATGAGCGAGTTGTTCATGGAAAAATAGAACGTGTTTCCCGTCGATGTCGACCTTGGCCGTAGTAAATCTCTAATTTCTCGTGTTGTCGGATGGTTTTCGACTACTGGGGTTTTATGAATGACGAATATAAGGCTTTGGGAGTATAAAGACAATATTTTTGTATTTTTGTGGAATTTTCGTCCCAAATTCTGAAGGGCCACCTTTAAATTCAAAAGATTCGTCAAAATATGGCAGTGTTTCATTGTTTGTTTCATTATTGTGAACAAAGGAAAACTTTACTTTACGTTATAGGCAATTTTTGGGTAGGCGCGTTTATTAGCATATAAAAAAAATTCTGCACCACTTTCAGATCTGGCATCCATGGTTAAAGTTACTCTAATAGGCTATCATAACTCACTGTACCAGTTGATTTTTTTCTACCAGATGGATTGAAAAAAAAAATAGGGCCCTTTTTTTACATGCGCCCTTATCTTAATATGTACAGGTGCAGTTCGTAAAATATTCCCAATAATTGTAAAACATGTATTATGAATATTCAGATTTGTATCTATATCATTGCGTCGGGTAAGTTTTTCAATCTCGCGGTAACGAAGGTCTCTTGAGATAATAGTTTTTTTCCACGTAGGTCATGCGAACATTTTTACCCTTGGGATGCTAAGCGCGATTGACTGATCTTTGGCGGACAGTGTAGATCAAGATTAGACTTCAAAGAACGTGCAGTCTGATTTTGGATCTTCACTGTCAGATATTCATGTTTCTCCAAAAATTAAATTTGAAATATCGTTATTTGGAGCTTTACCTTTTTACCACACAATCCCTATCTTTAAAGACGTAAAAAAGAAGCCTTCTGAAAACATTGTGGGAAAAAGAGAAAATGCTGGTAACCAGCATTTTCTTCTTTTCCCACAATGTTTTCTACCCAATCCAAATCAAATTTCAATGTTTGATTCTTATTGATTTTGTCGTTTGCAAATGTTTCCAATTTGGACAAGTCCAAAATTTTGTCGTTTGGTAAAGGGTTAACGTGTCATTTACATGTAACTTAATCAGCAGTGTAATTGTTCATCTAAGGTACAGAGAATCTTATAATTGGCTTGTAACACGTGAAAAAAGGGCATTCGAAGATTTGCGTCCAGCTATTCTCTGCACAGTCTGCGGAGTCTATGCGAGACTGCACTATACGGCTACATTAGAGTACGTATACTCGCGCAAAAAATAAAATTATATAAAAAAGAAAAGCGCCGTTTCGGATTAGCCAGCGCAGTGCAGTCCCAGGCTGATCCAAGACGAGACTTTACGCAAATGTCCAAATGTCCTGTTTCGCGTGTTGCAAGCCAGTGAGTGTTTTATCATTGTTACAATACAATTTGTCTAAAGATTGTTTGACGGGAGCCTTGGCGAGCGTCAAATAAAATTAAGTCAACTCGTTTAATAAAAATCACAATACGTTAGTTAACACAAGTGTGGGACTCTATTTGCCACACAATACCGGTAACAGACAAACAATTTCCAGGGTCATCACGTTTAATTCATTAACAAACTTTTAGGGTTATCCAAATCGAGAGCCTTTACAGACGACAAAATAAAAGTGACTGAAGATTTGAATTTGTTTTGTGAAGGGTAGAAAACGTTGTGACCAGCATTGTCTCCTTTTCCCACATTCTTTTTTTCTAAAAGCTTCTATCTCAGGGTTGTCAAAAGTGGGGTTCGTGTGGTAATGAGTTAAAACAAAACATTAGTGTTTAACCTCATTTGCTGACCAATCGAATGGCCCCATATTTTGGAAAAAAAAAAAAACGTCCGTCTTATTTACCAGGCCAGGCTCCCTGAACAATTAACTATTAAGAGTTCGCCACTTAATCGTTAAGTGTTTAAGGCGAAGAGCGAATGCGCCAGTGACTTGTGGAAACTCCACCCTACTGTTCTGTCAGGCCGACATGTGCTGTTCTACATGTGCACGTTTGAAACCTTTGAAACGTTTGACAGTTTCATTTTGATCATTGGACCACTTCATTTTTGTATCATAGAGTTTTTACCACCGCTGCATTAGCGATGTACAAAACACATGTTTTCGGGTCTTTCTAGACATATTTCACAAAAAATACCGTTATCATTGGAAAGCACGTGATAAATACTTACAGAAACAACAACCTTCATCCACTGCATTTTTATTAGCTTATTTTCCATTCTATAACTAAAAACGATGTAAGTTCCACGCTACAAATTTGAATATTACCGAATGGCAATGTTTACGCCGATATAACGTATCGAAAATAATGGCACTGGCCTTTTGCTCTACAGCACCCGGGCTTACCGTATTAGTCCCCCAAAATATAATATAAGTATCATGACTCGTAAGATTCAAGAAAAAATGTTACTGATGATAAAATGCGACACCCATCTTTCTCCATGTAAACAGTCTGCCATCTTGGAAGTGATTACACAATATTGTCCCGTACAACTTACAACACAGTGAAATAAGAAAACCATAAAACTTTCCACGTGTATAGTCTAATGTTGTCAATAGATTTGAATAGTTTAATCCATGAGGGCTGCCATGTTTATGATCATGTTGCAGACAGTTTTTCAAGATTAAAACCTCCTTAGTACCGACTGGTTTATATAATATTATTACGGTATTAGCTGAATTATTGCGAGTGTGTCACAGTCAGACTTTGTCTATCAAATATGATGTCTATTTCAGTGAACTACACAGCAGATATTATGAGGTATAAGAATGAGATTCTTCGAGCGAATTTTGATTCAACATCAGCTAAGTGCAAAGCCGGCTGGGGTGTGTTTTATCCGAACTGGGTGGGCCTCAATTGTTCCCTTGACCGAGACTACAGCCGTGTTTGTATTTATGTCACTGATGATATGGTGAATTCTGATGATTTTTACGGCTTAAATGAAAATCATGATGCTGAGGACGTGCAGTCTGATATTTGATCTACATTGTCCGCTTGTCAACCCTTTCCCAAACAAGCCCTTGTTTTTACGTGTCTGCAGTACATGTCTTTTGAAAACACTGTGGAAAAAGGAGAAATTGCTCGTAACGAGCAATTTCTCCTTTTCCCACAGTGTTTTCTACCCATTTTCATCAAATTTGAAATTGTCGTCTGCGAACTCTTTCTGTTTCGAAGAGTCTAAAATTTTGGGAAAGGGTTAAGGTAAACCTAGAAGATGTAAAAGATCTGACATACATGTATATCTGCCTTTGAGATAAAGCCATGTTAAAACAGGTCTAGAAAAATATTTTCAAGCGAGCTTTTGCCCTAGCTTGACAACATTTTTCCTGCAGTTTAACTCAAATGCCAACAAATGTCAGATCCTTAAAGATTAATCACATAACTGTATCACAAAAAATATTTGTAAATTTCTTAAGTAGATCTTTAAAAGAAAGTTGGGCCCGTATTCACCAACCGTTCTTAAGCATATTCTAAGTCTTATCTAAAATTTCGTCAATGTGAAAGTAACAGAACCTTTGACTGGCTTAACCATTTGGTTTAGCCAATCAGAGGTTCTGTTTCTTTCTCTGTCAGAAAATCTTGAAGATTAAGACAAAAAACTTTCTTGATAATCGTTGGTGAATACGGACCCTGAATATTCACGATTATGACCGACATTAAAAGTATACTTTTGGAGCTTAAAATAGTTCAAGAGAAAATCATTCAATAATAGTTTTTTTCGTGAACATTTGGGAATTCTGATTGGCTGATTTTTTTTGTCGTAGCTCCATGAAAAAAATAGCATTGCTGTCAAACTAATGTAAACAGATATACGAGATTTCCCAATGTTTTCCTTTCCATTTTTTTTTAATTATGTGACCTATCACGCAGAAAGGGACTATGTTGGAATTATGTGCATCAATTACATGAAAACAGATCAATGATAGTGCATGTCAGTTTGAGTTGATAATTGAAAAATGATTGTATAACAAAGTACAATGACCACTTTTCATACAGAAAATGTCACTTAAGCGAAAAGTGCCAACCCCTGTCAGCCTGCCCAATTCGCGCAGTCTGACCAGAGTTGACACTTTTCGCTGTTCCAAGAAGGTCCCCTTTACGTGATGGGTCATAAATTTAATGTAATTGATCAAGTGATTTTGATTTGATTTTAACTTGATTTTTATCTCACTTCCCCCTTTGAGTTTTGCAGATATATTTTGTCCGTTCTATGCAAAAAAAAATTCCCTTTTCTTTATTGACGGAAAATCTTACCCAAACGTTAACCCCTCCCGAGCTCCCATCTTAAACAACAACAACAAAATAACAAACAGTTCGGGCTGAAATGTACGAAAACCCGTTTTACTTGATCTGATTGCAGACCAAACTCTGTTAGCTTTACTGAGTTACTTCATTATGTTTCAATAGGCACAAATTTGTCGTTCTCCTAACTAAGTTATTGAGGTAAGTATCCAAATACGCACTATGAGAATGTCATTGCATTGAACACGGTATCCTATTTCTGCGTCATCGACGGTTTACTTCGAAATCTCGTAACTACAGCTTGTTACAAGCTGTACTTACGAGGTTTTCGAAGTAAACCGACGACATGAATTTTGTACCTGAACTCGTCAAAAATTTACTTTTAGCGGACGGAAAAATATATCGGGTTGAATGATAGTTATAATGATTATTATTTTTATCACATAATTATCCTTGTTTTCAATGTAATACAGCCATTACGTTTTTTCTTGTCTCACACACGTGTGAGATAAGAAAATAGCGCTGTACTTGGCCAACACTCTGTAATTGTACGCTTCATTTCTAAAGCAATGCTGACCAAGGTTACTGAAGGTCATTAGTGGTCAAAATTCTTAATCGTGATAAAGTTGTTAATTTAATCACTTTTATACTCAAAGGAAAATCAATTTATGCAAGTTTCTTCGGAACTTCTTTTCGTTTGTAAGCTTCATGTAAATTTCACTACACAATCATGATACATGTATGCCTCTGGTTTAACACATTTTGGACTATAAATTAATTCTTATTATTCAGTAATGTGATAAATAGAATATGACACTCGTTGGCTTTTGAGGTAAAACATTATTAAACTCGTCCACAAAAAATAAGGCTCGCTTAATAACAATTTTTTGTAGACTCGTTTAATAAAATTTGAGCTCAAAATCCAACTCATGTCAGATCCTGTATGACTTTGAATTAAGATTAATTGATTGGTCTGATGGTGTTACCACGTGTTACACCAGTCAGTCATATCAGAGCGTTCGCCTTGAAAAAGTTATGTAACATTTTGAGAAACTTTGATGGTAAATTGCTGGCTTACAGCATTTTCTCTTTTACCCAAAATGTTTTCAAATGCCTTATTGTCCAGGGACAATCGACAGTCGTGTTATGTTGAAGAAAATTTGTATTTAACGTTTTGAAATAGATACATGTAAATACGTTTAGAAATAGATACATGTATACGCAGTTGATACATGTATTTACAGAATTCTTTTTTATAAAATATCTTCAAATCTTTAGGATCAAATACACCTTCAGTAAAAATGATACAAGACTGAAAATATTTTTCTGAGTGTTGTATAGGTTCCAAATATAGTAGGCTGACCTTACCCGCTTTCATCCTGGTTTTTTATTTGATTGGTCAAAATAGTATGTTACGATATCAGTCCAGATAGTTCAAGAGATAGAACGCAAGACTTGTAAATGTCAAATGTTGAACCACTTAAGGTGTAGGTTCGAGTTTCATGACTGAAAATCTGAAATTACAATGCATCGAGCATGAGAAAGAATCCGGTGTAACTTATTATGGGTCTTGTTCTGTACCTTGAACTTTCCTCAGCAGTCTAACTAACGTCACATGTGGGCAACCGTTGCCGTCTATGAACTAATCAAACACTGAGTCAGCAATTTGTATCAGACCAAACATCTCGGATGGGAAAGATGAGACTTGTGAACTTTAAATCTCTGGCAACTAGAGGCCGTGGAATGGATCCCCATATATGGCCTCGTAAAATTACGAATGATATGTCAGATGAGACGTCAAACAGCGATTCCGTGCGACGTTGCTTTCCACTGAGTATGTTAAAGAATCAGACGCATCATAGGATCGATGTTGTCTTGTATCTTGCGCAATTCAGCATAACAAAACTTTCTTACGGGTGGGGCGGCGGGAACGTCAGCATTATCACTCGCTAGATGGTATTCTACAAATGCACATCTAATTTGGGCATCATGGGTACAGGGCCGGACTACTTTTCTATGCGGCAACCGTTACTTTGAATTTCAAACCAAAATAAACTTTTACTAAAAAAAAAAACCGCTATTTAGTGCGATTAATTCAGCTATATATGATCAGCATTTCAGAAAAATCTGGAGCTAAAACAGGCTTAACTTTTCCTCAAACGCAATCAAAAAAGTCATTTTCTCTATTGCTATTTTGCAGCGCGTAGCGCGTATTACAACAATCCCCTAATATTGGGGGAAGAGGGAGTGATGCGTCATATCAGCCAGGTCGAATCTTCGAAGAATGTGACATGTACAAACAACGGCTGTATGGATAACTGTTGAGAAAAGAGATAAACCAGCATTTTATCCATCTCCATCGATGTTACTTCCCTTTCATAAACAATAATCATGAATTGAACAATATCAATATGTCGTCTGAAGTTGCTTTCACTTTGGAACAGTGTAAAATGTTGTCGTCTGGTAAAGGGTAACCGCAAGTTGTTCCCCAAATATTTATGTGATAGAATTCCGCTCATTGCGGGTGATAATTGCATTTACATATTTACCACGTCATGGTTTGGTATCATTCAATGCTTGGCTTATTGAATCGTACTTTTACCATGTATCTTATTTACCAATACATGTTGGTCACGTGGTTTAGAATGGACGTGTATCTTTTGGGCTGAGTAGATTTTGGATAAATATTGATGATGAAAGGCTTATAAGTGCGTCGAAATGTTGTTGTCTGAGGATATAAAGTGTGATACTAAGTGCCAAAAGTTTGAATATGGGAAAAAATAGGAGAAAAGTAGAAAAACGTAAGAAAAGCAGTGATAGCAGTGAGCTCGAGAAAAAGATTACACGACACGGAGGTTCGCCAGGGGTAGCTGAAAAGACTGTAAGTACGCTGAATTGTAAAAATAGGTATTCGTGTCTCAGCGAAGTCAGTGATCTTATTCGAGAATCTAGCAGTATCTTATACAGTGATTCGGACACTTTGATCGAAAGTGAGACAGTTATAGAGCAAAATAATTCTGTTTTTGAAGACGTAGTATCTCCAAATAAAAACATTAACATGGCCTCACATAACGAGTGTCGATCAAACCCAGATATCTCTATGTCATCCGACCAATCAGCAGTATTAGGAGTATCTTCTGACAATGAGCTGAGGGGTTTGTTACAAATAATGAACAGTCGTTTGGAAAGGATAGATAAGAAATTAGAAAGACTCGATGAAGTGGAGAAAAAGGTAGATAGATTTGATGCTGACCTGAAAAAGCTGCAATCATTTATGACAGAAAATTATAATAAGATTGAGACAAAGGTAATTGCAATTGAAGAAAAGATAGACTCTTATGAGTTTTCTACTGCTATGCTATCAGATAAAGTTGAGCAGATGAAAAAAATGTCAGAGGATGCTAAAGAAGAGTTGCTGTATATACAGTCCCAAAGCATGAGAAATAATATAATATTTACAAATATTCCCGAAGAAACAAGAGAAACAAGGGACCAATTAGAATCAAAACTCAGATCTTTTCTGGTAGAGAAGTTAGAAATTGCTCAAAACATTGTTGACGAGATTGAGTTTGAAAGAATTCATAGAATGGGAGATAGAAGAAAAGGTTGTAGACAGATTGTTGCAAAGTTTTTGAGATTCAAAGATAGAGAGATGGTGAAAAAACAAGGAAGCAAACTGAAAAATACCCAGTATTCCATTTACAAACAGTTCCCCAAAGAAATTTCCGATCGAAGGAAAAAACTGCTACCAAAATTGAAGGAGGCGAGGAGAAATGGAAGAGAAGCTTGGCTCAGCTATGATAAACTTTATATCGACGGAGTTCCATCAAACATTAGTAATCAATAGGGGGGTAAGAAGGATGGACTATCTATTATATCATGGAATATTAATGGACTTACAGAGGCTAAGAAACTTTCAGAGGAATTCAGTTCCATAGTATGTGAAAAAGACCTTATATTCTTATACGAGACTTGGGCTAAGGAAGATACCTGTTTAGAAATAGAGGGGCTTAAGTGTTTTAATTTTTTTAGGAAGCATCAGCACAAGAAGGCTAAAAGATGCAGTGGGGGTGTTGCTTTATACATTGCATATGAATTAATAAAAGGGGTCACTGTTGCCAAGAATAGATTTGACACAATCATATGGGTTAAACTAGATAAATTTTTCTTTAAGTCAGTCGAAGATATTTATATTTGTGGTGCCTATATTTGGGGAGAAGAATCACCAATGAATTACATAGAAAACACAGATCTGTTTGAAATTTTAGAAAATGATATATGCCAATTTAATTCGGAAGGTAAAATATATGTTTTCGGGGATTTTAATGGTAGAGTTGGAGAAAAGCTAGATTTTGTTACATGTGACAAAAACCTGGAAAACATTGACCTGGAGGAAAATATACCAGATCGCCCCCTAGCTCGGGCCTCACTTGATAAAACATGTAACAACCAGGGTAAACGTGTATTAGAACTGTGTAAATCAAACCAATTACGCATAGCTAACGGTAGATTGGGGAATGTTTTAAATACCAGCACATTTACATTTATGAATTCGCAAACGACAACTACGATCGATTATTTGTTGTTATGCGAGCGAGATTTTAATACAGTATCTAAATTTTGTATTTGTGATTTTAATTATCTATCAGATCATGCACCGCTCGACTTTAATATTTCATGTTTTAATCCGGTAGTTAGAGACTACAATGATAATTTTTACTCCTTTACAAAAACCCAATGGAATGATTCGTTGCGGGATGAATTTCGGCACAAATTGATTAGTAGACTACCCGATTTGAACAGGGCAGTATACTGTCTGAAAAATCCATGTAAGGAATCTATTGATGAGTGTTTGAATGCTATAGTTTCAATATTACACGATGAGGCTGACCCTCTCTTTTCCAAAAAAGTTAAGATTAAATCAAATGCTTGTCTTAACAAAAATGAGAGTTGGTTTGACGAGGAGTGTTTCATTGCTAAAACAAACTATAGAAGTATGCATAAAATTTATAATAGTTGCAGATCTGAGGAAAATAGATCGATGTATTTTCATGCAAAAAGCACGTACAAAAAAATGCTAAAACGTAAAAAGAAAGAGTATAAACTGAAACAAGTTAACAAGATCACATTATTACGCCACTCTAAACCAAAAGACTTTTGGAATTTGTTTACTAATAAGAAAAACTCTTCATGTCAGGTGCCATTAACAGAACTTTTTGAACATTTTCGATGTATGGGTAGCAATACAATACTACAAAAAGACAAAAACGACGATAATTATCGCACCCAAGGAGTTTTTCAAAGCACTGACAGTACTTTTGAAGAGCTGGATGTTTGCATTTCGCAAGATGAAATCACTAAAGTAATTAAAAATTTAAAGTTAGGGAAGGCTCCAGGTAGTGATGAATTACTGAATTCGTATTTTACAGAAACTTTTGATATCATTTTACCATATTTGTGTGATTTGTTTAACGCTATTCTCGATTCAGGATCCTACCCTAGTACGTGGGCAGGAGGAATTGTAATCCCAATTTTTAAGAAGGGAGATCCCAATATTGTTTCAAATTATAGAGGTATCACACTACTCAGTAACTTTAGTAAAATTTTCACCGGAGTATTGCAAAACAGAATAAGTAAATGGAGTGACAAGAATAACATAATATCTGATGCTCAGTTTGGATTCAGGGAAAAAATGTCTACTGTCGACGCTACCTTTGTTCTAAATTCAGTTATTCATAAATTCATAAGTGATAGGAAAAGATTATATTGCGCATTTATTGACTTTAAAAGAGCGTTTGACAGTATCAATAGAAATCTTTTATGGATTAAGTTGAATAAACTTGGGTTTAATGGCAAAATTCTACGTATCATTCAAGACATGTATTCGAAAATAAAAGCAAAAGTTCGTAAAGATAATCTTTGCTCTGATTTCTTTGACAACAATGTGGGACTCTTGCAAGGAGAAAAAATGTCGCCAATTTTATTTTCACTTTTCCTTGAAGATCTAGAATTATATTTACAGGGGGCTGAGGGAGATGGTATTGAAATATATGATATGATTATAACCCTTTTACTCTTCGCTGATGATATAGTTATTTTGGCAAAATCACCCTCTGAATTACAAAATAAACTGAATAAGTTGAAAGATTATTGTGAATTATATGATTTACAGGTTAACTGTGAAAAAAAAAACAAAAATAGTTGTGTTTAGAAAACGAGGGAAGATAAAAGAAAATGAAAAGTGGTGGTATGGCGGGAAATCCATAGAAATCGTTGACAAGTTTAATTATTTGGGTACTGTCTTTTACTATACTGGTAATTTTAGCAATAATTTTGAATTTATTCAAGGTAAAGCTTTAAGGGCACTAAATGTATTTATGTTTAAGATAAAGGATTATGGGCTTCCTCCTGATATCACGATAGAGTTATTTGATTCCTTCGTTGGTTCAATTTTAAACTATGGCAGTGAAGTTTGGGGATTTTCCAAAGCAAATCAGTTAGAACGTGTTCATTTAAAATTTCTTAAGAGGTTACTATATGTTAAACGAAGTACCTCAAATCAAGCAGTTTACGGCGAAACAGGAAGAATGCCATTTTACTTGACCCGTTATAAACGTCTATTTAAATATTGGTTTAAGCTTGTAAATAACAATATAAATGAAAAAATATTATCCTTTCAAATGTTTACACAATGCTAAGAGCAGACGCTGAATCTGGAAAATTAAATTGGTTTTCTAATATAAAAGATTTATTGGGACGCTATGGATTCGCAGATGTTTGGCTTAACCCTTATAGTGTTCATTCAGATAGTTTCATTCGTACTTTTGAACAACGTATTTTAGACTGTTTCAAACAAACTTGGCATGAAAATATGGAGAAAACTGAATCGTTATACTCATATAAACATTTTAAAACAGAATTTGGCATTGAAAAATATTTAAAAAATTTACCTAAACAATTAAGAATTTGTCTGTCAAAATTACGTATGTCATCTCATAATTTAAGAATAGAAGCAGGACGATATGGGAGGGTTAAAACTATAAGAAATGAAAGGTATTGTTTGAAATGTAATACCCATGATATTGAGGATGAATATCATTTTATTTTAATATGCCCGCTGTACACTGAATTAAGGAATACATACATAAAGAAATACTATAGAAATAAACCAAGTTTTATAAAATTTTGTACCTTAATGTCATCAGAAAATCTCAATGAAATAAAAAAGTTAGCAATATATGTTAAAAAGGCCTTATCAACAAGAAACCTGTAGTAGGTCCTACCGTATCTTATGTAAGTTCATTCTAAAAAGAAGCATTTATATCATTAACAATAGTATTATTGTAATATCTTCCGTTTGAGTGTTATTTCAGCACTATTCAGTATTATTCTTTGACATGTTTGATGTTTCTATGTACACATGTTATTTATCTTATTAATATGTAATGACACTTCGTTAGCACGTCGTTAGTACGGTATGTTGTATAACATTCCATATTCTTGTCTTTTGCAAATATGTCTTACAATATTTACAAATCAACCCATAAATCGTGACTATTATTGTATGTCATTGTTGTATTGCCATGATGAGGTACTGTATGTACAAATCGAAAATAAATCTATGTCTATGTCTATGTCTATCTTATTTACGGATCGTGTCTTGCTTTTGGCAAATTCTGTCGGTTTCTTTTTGCTGAGTGCTGGCGCGAACAGAAACTCACTTGGACATCAGACTGTACTGTGTCATTATTTGTATGGTCTGGTGGCAGGGGACTTGAAAACTTGTTCACAGCTGTGATGAATATTGAGAAAAACGTTTTTTTCTTTTTCAAAGTAAGTAGTAAAATATTTCGATATTTTTTTTGTGCAATATATAGTGAAAATATTACCTATTTGCCGATGTTCATGTGCACTTATTTTGTTCTACCATTGCAGATAGATAATCATCGTGATTGGTATATCGGTGGAATTAAAGAAGATAGAAACATGTTATATTGTATTCTAATAATAGAATCTCTATGTATTTTATGTTTTTTTGTTCATGTCGCTTGAATAAATGCTAATTATAAAACAAAATATTGGTTAAGTGGAATTTAATGTTTCTTTTGATTTGTTCGAATTTGATAATTGTTGTTCGCAAGTTACAGCCACTGATTGATTGTTTGCTTAAATTTGTATACTGTTGTCAATAGTTTGTTTGAAAATGTCCTTAATGTAATTTATTTAAAAACAGATAAAGGTATCGGTAATTAATTTGAGTACATGTATTTAAAGAATGATTTAGATAGGGGTATCCCAAAAAGTATTGAAAGTAGATGAAATTGTTATTCATTTACATTTACTATATATGCAGTTGGAAATAACTAGGCTGCTTAAATTTGCAGTGACAAAAATTTGTTTATACATGGAGTCTTTTTTGTGTGCATATCTTTGGAGTTAAATAAATAAATGGGAGTTCATTTTACCCCGTGCCGAATATTGAGAAAAACTCCTTTTTTTTTCAAAGTAAGTAGTAACATTATGGGAAAAGGAGAAAATGGTACTCAGCATTTTCTTCTTTTCCCTCAATGTTTTTACCTTTCACAAAACAGATTTAAAATTTTCAGTCACTTTTATTTTGTCGTCTGCTACTGCTTTCGATTCGGACAAGCCTAAAATATTGTCGTTTGGTAATGGTAATATGCAGTTACGTTATTTTTTGACTCTGTGAGATTTTGATGGCGCTGTTGTTGCTTGAAATAAAAAGGAAAAAAAAAAAGATATTTCGTTGTGCCCTTGTAAAACTGGCCTTGAATAGGCTTATGAGATGTTTAGAGGTTGAAACTTCTTTTTGGATAACATTCAGGCAATATTCACTAAATGAATTAAAGCAAATCAGGGTCGAGCACCATTAGCTCAGTCGCCTGCATATGGTGTGCAACACGCGAAAGGGACATTCGGACATCTGCGTAAAGTGTCGTCTCGGATCAGCCTGCGCTGTCCGCGCAGGCTAATCCGAGACGGCACTTTACGACTACATCAGATTTTGTGCTACAGTAGACATGCGCAAAACAGAAAACTGCGCTAAAACGGAAAGTGCCGTCTAGGACTAGCCTGCACGGACTGCGCAGGCTGATCTGAGACGACACTTTACGCAGATGTCCGAATGTCCCTTTTCACGTGTTGCAGGCCATATATGACATAAAAGACAGTGGGTAGCTGGATAGGACACCCGGCTCGACCTTTTTCTTACGAAGGAACAGGATTAATTCCTCTATAACGGCTGACCACTATTTTGATGTTGGTTACATGGAAACTCAGCTTGTGGCCTAGATTGAACATTGTTGTAAAGCCCTCAACCCTTTACCATTGACTTTAATACTGACTTTTAACAACACCGGGAAAGAAGCTTTTTGAAATCATTGTGAGAAAAGGGGAAAATGCTGATAACCAGCAGTTCACAAGGTTTTCTACCTTTTCAAAGAACAAGGTACATTCGAATCACATTGAAATTGTCGTCTGCAATCTGGACAAGGCTAAAATTTTGTTGTCTTGTAAAGGATTAACCATTCACTCCATAAATACTCATTTCTACGCATTGCTTGTAGGAGACTTTGGGAAACATTGTGGCAAAAGGTGAAGTGGCTCGCGATGAGCAATTTCACCTTTTGCCACAATGTTTCTATACTATCAAAAGGTGTCATATACACATCAGAAACAGCTTCATCCTTGCTGTTATTTAGGAACAATTAGAGATACCAGAGAAATGCCTTATGGGGTAAAGGATTTAAAAAAGCGCAGATTTTTGTAAGGGTCGCCGCAGAATAACTGAAATTATGATGAAAAAGAATTCAAAGTCAGGGAGGACTATATCAGATATTTGTGGGACTCTGACCATTGCATTTTTTTAACCGAAAGAAAGGAGCACTGGTGATAGGATCAATAGAAAGGCATGGATAGAAGCACTGGTCGCAGCGAAAAAATGGATACAGAAAGCAGAACATTGATAATCACAGCAGTTAAGCTGTCTAGGGAAGCGTGGATTGTTGTACTAGTCGCCACAAACCAACTGAAATGATGTTGAAAAGGTGGAAAAAGGTAATTAATCAATCAATCAATCAATACAAAAAACAGATCATTGAAAAACAAATAAGTTGTGCCTAGGTAATGGGATATAACAGCTAAACATTGGTCATTGCGAACACCGCTTTCTTATTCGAAATTACGGAATACTTTAGCCCATTACTTGAATCAATATGTAAAACAATACAAAAACACATATTTTAATGTGTATACTGTAAAAAAGAACAACTGAAATACGACAAAGTAAACATTTAGAGTAGTTTTATTTTAGGATCTCATCTATAAATAACATTCGGAAAAAGTCGGGTCTCGAAACAACCAAATTCTGCATAAAAAAATTCGGGGTACGGACAAAACCCCCCTAGGACAAAATCCCCCTAGGACAAAACCCCCATGGACCCCCCCCCCCCCGGACAAAACCCCATACCCTTAACTGAAAAGTGGACAAAACCCTCATGGTTTTAAAATGAGCCTTTTTGTATAATCATGTTAAAGATGAATACAATTTACTGCTTTAAATACTTGTGGTGGTTGTAAAAAATAATGTTTTTGTATAAGTTAAATTGATTTGATAAGATTTTTTTTGTCTTAAAATTGTGCTTTATGATCAAAATTTTTTTTCTTAATATTGTGCTTTATGACCAAAAACATTTTTTTTTTCTGTATACATTCATAATAAATTCATAATAAATTGTAAATGCAATCATACAATGGAAAATATCATTGATATATTAATCAAAGGTATTATTTTTCTAATTATAGCATTAAGTTATAACGATAATTGAAAGAGATTTTTTGTGTAGTCAGTCCCATTTCGTCTACAGTCTCAATTCGTCTTATCTCATTTCGTCTACACCTATTTTGTCTACAATAAAATATACTTGAATGTATAAGTATGAATTAACTTTGGAATGAATTTGAATGATTCATTTAAATTCTGTATATATTTGTTTTTCTTATTTGGTGCTTTTATATGTTCAAATCTACTACTAAACATTAGCGAATATGACAGGTGTAAACTTGCAAATCAGGTGTCTTAATCCCTTCTCAACACCTGTCTTGCCCAAGTCTACATAGGTGTTTATATATCAATAGAAACTATCAACAAACTTGAGTTACAAATTAAAATAAGATAATATCTAAATCATTTTTTGCCTTTCATGTTTGATTTTTTTTCCTTCAGTCACAGAGACTTTTAACCTATGGGGGTTTTGTCCTATGGGGTTTGTCCATGGGGGTTTTGTCCTAGGGATTTTTTGTCCTAGGGGTTTTTTGTCCTAGGGAGAGGGTTTGTCCTACTCTCAGAAATACACCAGGGGTCGAAACGACCAAAAAGTCGAAATGACGGGGGTGTCGAAATGACTATCATTCTGTATGTATCTACTTAATCAAGTTGAGAAAGACATTGGCTAATCCCTGTAAGAAAAGTTTTCACACTCGAAAAAAAAAGTTACATTCGAACAATTATCACTTCTTGTTGTTTTGTTGTTCAGTAAAGAAAGATCGTCATGCAGAACGTTTAAAATGAATTGCGGGTGCATTAAAAGTGAACGTTTAAAGACGCCACATGTTAAACTAATCCCTCAATATTAAGAATGGAAGACAAAAACGGATAAACATTTGGGTGAAAATAAGGCAATTACATAACACAAATTAATATTCTTCTATTTCAATTATTTCAATTATCTTTCTGTATAAACTTGCCAATAACACAAGCCCAGATATCTTGTAATGTATAAGGCCGAGTTGACCCGGCCTAGTTGACTCGGGCCGACTCGACCCGGATTCATGAAAAGGAGCCAAAATGAGGCAAGACATGCCGGTTTTTTTAGGTAAAAATCTTTGATTTTTCATTCAAACTTTGCTAAAAGGTCTTATGAAGAGGAGCAAATGGCCAGGAACTTCTGTTTTATCAAGTCATTAGATACTTTTACATTAGGAAATAAAAACTTATGTACATTAAATTTTTTTCTTTTCTAATAAAATTGTACATTCAAATCCTCACAGGAATTTCTCAAATCAGGCAAAAATTGATCTTGACAGTATGAAAACCTAAAGAGCCTAACAAGCCTTATCCTTGAAAAACAACAACCACTACTACTACTTCTACTACTACAACCACTACTATCATCATCATCAAATTTCAAACTCACTGACAGAAAAGAATACTTATCATGTTTGTATTAGGTAAGAAAAGGATGACAAGATAACTTCAAGATGTCAAGTGTCAACAGACTAATAACATAGACAAACTCTGCTACTGTATCAACAGCTCAATAGGATTATAGGAAGGGGAGGAGAAATCTAGGATGCATTATTTAACACATACTAGACAGAAAATTGTAGAAGACATTGGAATCTTAAGTTGACCTTGCCTGAAGGAAATAGAAGGAAAAAAAGCAGCAAAAACTGTTTCTTCAATGTAGGGAACAAACTTAGTCCACAGAAATACAGAGACCTTGGGCAAAATAAGAGGCAGAATGGTAGCTATGCAAGATCTTCAACAGCCTGGCTACTGCATTGAGTCGAAGAGAGTTTACAATCCGCGCTCACGACGACAAAAGATAGAGGAGAAAGATTTTACCGGGAACCGAATAGTTAGTTAATTTACCTAAGTTTCTCGAGATGTTTAACACAGTCCTGAGGGAACATTCCGAAACTACGTTTCGAAATCCAACACTAGAGTTCAAAGACGAATTTACGTATGGACTTGGGACAAAAATAGGGTTTCAATGTACAAGCTGTGCATACAAAACAACACATTTTAAACTCTATGAAGAAATCGAGAAGACCAAGAGAGCTCCAATTAACACCAACTTGGCAGTAGAACTGCTTGATTCTCCCATGGGAATTTCCAGAGCAGAGACTTTCTTCAGCCATTTAGATTTACAATTTCCAGCAGCCAGCCACATACAGACTCTTACCAATAAAGTCAGTACTAAGATTGAGAAGATCAACTGTGAAGACACGACAGTAAAGAGGGATCTAGGGCGGCAACACAAAAGCCTCCATGATACAACCGATCCTTACTAGATAGACATCTCAATGACTTCGAGATACAATCGACAGCGTATGTAATCATCATACAAGCCTGACCAGAGCTCTTCTCAAGCGTATGCCATTGCTCCCGGAACCATACTGACAAGAACTACATTATAGGACTGACCATTGAAAACAAGCTGTGCTTGACTGGTGCTGTACTTAAAAACAAAGGGTTGGAGGTCAAATGCCCCGGTGGTCATGATGGATGTATACAAACTTATATAACTTCGAACCCCACTCAGAAAGACGCATGGCTTTCAACATTGCCCGAGACTTGTCGCTCAAGAACTTCTATGTAAGGACACTTACGACTGATGGAGATGCCGAGTCCTACCTAGGAATGCAGTAATTTTATGACAAATTGGAGAAATGCTGGGAAGTGACCAGACAGGCAGATCCAAACCATCTTGAAGCATGCCAGGAAAGGAAAATGCGATCCGCTGAATTCAGCATCAATATGTTTCCAGTGAAAAACAAGTGAGACAGACGGCGTGCTCAAAGTGTCCTGGCCAGAGACACTAAACTCAGAATCAGTTCCATCATCAAGCAAATGACAGTGAAAGGTAAAGGAGATGTAACAAGGATGATACCAAAAATACCAGAAATCCGTTCTGTCACTCTTGAATGCTATGCAGGAAACTGCAGTAATTGTCCGACTCAATCCCTTGTTTGTAGTGGGGAAGGAATTGGCTGCTGGTGGTACAATTCAAGTGTGCTGGGTCCTGCGAAGATAACATATCTGAGGATGAATGACCGTGACAAAGTATTGATGAAACTAATATTGCAGATGCGACTTAGTGAGTCTGCGGTTTTTAGTGTAAGCTCTGAAACATCCACACAGAAATGTGAAGCTTTCAATAGAGCAGCATCCGCCACGATGAGCAAAAGTATGAGTTACTCTCGGACATTTACCGGACGCCTATCTGCGAAAATTCTAGGATCAAATAATATGGTGGACTTAGCAATAAAAAAGAAACTTTGGAAAATTTCCGGCACTGCACTAGGCATATGGGCAAATAGCCGGTTACAAACAACTGCGAGAAGAGCAGAAAATCTGAAAAAATACAAAAAAACTGGAGGATACAAAAACAAGAGACAAGTTATGCGCTCGAGATTCGAGTATGAATACCAAAGAATGCAAGAGAATACAGACAATTGTAACTCAGATTACAGTAAAGGTGTGTTTCATGACCGATTTCATTCCTACGCCTGCAGATCCAGCCAACATTAAAATGATAAAGAGGATACCAAACTTACCAAACTTGTTCTGCCACTATTGAATGCTATGCAGGAAATTGCAGTAATTGTCCGACTCAATTCTTTGTTTGCAGTGGGAAGGAATTGGGAATGAGTGGGGTTTAAGAACAACAACTGAGACAAAGTGAGGTATTGACCATACAGGTCAGTACTCTGCCTGGTGCATAGCAGCAGATCTGATGATGGCCTGATGCTGGCCGACACAGAGATTTCAATGAGAAGGCCTAACAAAATTACTTAACTTCCCCCACAATATTTTGTCATACTGAACCCCTTTCCAATAGCCTATCCGAAATCCCCCCTGAAGCAGGGTCTCAAATTCTGCAATATTGTTTAGCCTTCCCCATTCACACAGTTGTCAAACTTAATCCAATTTCCTGTCAAAGATTCAACTTTTTTCCACAATCCACAACGTTTAGTCAACCCATACTCCAAAAATCTGTAGAAGACCTTTCAACCCTTTCCGCAATCCGCAATGTTTAGTCACACACCTCCTCCAAAAATCTGTAAGAGAGCTTTTTTCTTCTGCCATACTGTTTAACCGCTCCACCCACCTTGTAAGAAAGTGAACTTCTACAATGTTGAGTCCTTACCTAAATTAATTCCACTTACCCTAACCAATACCTTTAGAGAGAGAGAGAGAGAGAGAGCAGACAAACTTGGACAGACAGACAGACAGACAGACAAGTTTTGGGGAAGTATGCGATGCCCCCATAAGTAGGCGATGCCCCCATCATTCAGGTAGGCGATGCCCCCATAACGGGGCGATGCCTACCTATAGTGTTACGCTTATCAGAGATGACATTTTAGCGTCTGCTAACAGACGCGTGATAGTCATTTTGCCATGATATAGTTTCTAACCCTTCATTCGTCCATACATAAGTCATACAGACTGTTCGTCCGGCTGTCTGTCTGTCGGTCGGATGCCTGTGAGACACGGATCCCAAAAAGAACGATTATAACAGATATCCCTTTCGTTGTGTTGACTACATTATGCTGACGCTTTTTTTTTCCTTCCTTCCTTCCTTGATACCATTCGGCCATGAGACTGTGCTGCTAACCGTCCAGGGTCGTGTCTGTCAGGGTAGACGATGCCTGCCTGTCAGACACAGAACCCAACAAGAAGTTTCGTGTAGCTTAACGTTTTCTTTCTTTCTTTCTTTCTTTCTTTCTTTCTTTCTAACTTACTTTCTTTCATATTAAAATGAGTCGGCATGACTTTTTCTTCCTTCCTTCCTTCCTTCCTTCCTTCCTTCCTTCTTTCCTTCCTATCTAACCTACTTCCTTTCATATTAATATAAATCAGCAATGGCTTTGTAATGCTAACCGTCCAGAGTCGTGTCTATCAGGGTAGGCGATGCCTGCCTGTCAGACACTGATTCCCCCCAAAAAACGAATATAACAGATAAACCTTTCGTCTGTAGACTACATTATGCTGACCCTTTCTCTTCTTCCTTCCTTCATTCCTTCTTTCCTATCTTGATAACATTTAGCCATGACATTTAATGCTAACCGTCTAGAGTCAGGGTAGGTGATGCCTGCCTGTCAGACGCAGATCCTAACAAGATGTTTCCTGTACCTTTCTTGGATAATTAACGTCTTCTTTCTTTCTTTCTTTCTTTCTCTCTTTCAGAGTCATGTATGTCAGGGTAGGCGACGCCTGCCTGTCAGACACAGATCCAAATAGGAAGGAATATAACAGATAAACATTTGGTCTTGTTGACTATATTATGGTGACCTTTTCTTTTCTTCCTTTCTTCATTTTATCTTTCCTTCCTTAAGACCATTCAGCCATGACAGTGTAATGCTAACCGTCCAGAGTCATGTCTGTCAGAGTAGGCGATGCCTGCCTGTCACACACAGATCCTAAAAAGACGTTTCCTATACCTTTCTTAGATAATTAACGCTTGCTTTCTTTCTTTCTTTCTTTCCTTTCTATTTTACCTACTTCCTTTCATATTAATATAAATCAGTAATGACTATGCAATGTTAACCGTCCAGAGTTGTGTCTGTCAGGGTAGGCGATGCCTGCCTGTCAGACACTGATCCCAACAAGAACATTCCCGTAGCTTTCTTTAATACTGTGCATGAAGGTAACGATTTCTTCCTTCCTTCCTTCCTTCTTTTTTTCTTTCCTTCCACACTTCATTTCCTCCTTTAAAAGCTTGCGAAAGGTTTCTTCATCAGGTCGTTTTTTTTTTTTAATTTTCAAAATTCGGCACATTTTAAGAACATTTTTTTTTCGACTTTTTCCATACTGTTTTCATTAGTGCTAAAACAACTTTAAAGGTGGCCCTTCAGATTTTGGGACGAAGATTTTACAAAAATGCAAAAAAATCATCCTTATACTCCCAAAGCCTTTTAATTTTCATTCATAAAACCCCAGAAGTCGAAAGTCGTCCGACAACTCGAGAAATTAGAGATTTACTAGGCAAAGGTTGACTCCGACAGGAGAACAGTTCTATTTTTAGGTGATCAATTTGCTCATTTACATACAGGAATACACAGACAAAGTTTCAAACATAGCGTCCGAATAAGACATTATGGAAAATAATTATTACATGTTTGTTATGTAATGGAATTTAAGCGTTATGAGTCACGTGCCAGTCACTTGACATTTCCAAAATGCTTTATTGATTTTTGGCGCGAAATCTAAAATTATCTTAAGAGGCTACGTAGCCTTTTAAGGGAACACCATCAATTTCTTTTTTGTAATTTTATGAATCCTAATTATTTATGATTTGTATTATTTTTTCATACGAATTTCAGTGATATGTATTTATTCTAATGTAAAAATTCCAAATATCCACCTTTAAAGGATGTTTAAAATAGCCTTTCGCAACTACACCTTGATGTAGAAAAGTTTTTAATAGGCCTACATTTAAGAAATACGGCGCTTGTGAAAGGTTTCCACTTCAAGTCGATTTTCAAGGCCCTAAAGTTCTTAAATTTTAGCTGATCTTAAATTTTTATGCATCATTGTGTAGCTTAGAAAGCCTATTTGAGACTCTGTTTAAAGGTTTTTAGCACTTCTTATAAAAGGTACGGAAAAAGTCGAAAAAACAACAAAACATTCCGAAAATGGGCCGATTTCTTAAAAGTAAAAAATTGGACCTAAACGGGAAACATTTTCAAGGCCCTACATTTCTTAAATTCAAGCCTATCGAAATGTTAAATGCATCATTATGTAGCTGAGAATGCGTTTTTGAAATTCTGTTAAAAGTTTTTTAGCACTACTAAGAACGAAATGGAAAAAAGTCGAAAAAACTATTCCGAAAATGGGCCGATTTCTGAAAAAGTCAAAAATTCGACCTGATCAAGAAGTATCTCCAGGCCCGTAAGCTTATCTTAAAGTTTTATGCATCATTGTGTAGCTGAAAAAGCCTATTTGAAACTGTTAGAACTTTTTTAGCACTACTGAAAACAGTATGGAAAAAGACGAAAAGACTATACCGAAAAACGGCCGATTTCTGAAAAGTAAAAAATTCGACCTGATCAGACCCTAGAGTTCTTAAATTTAAGCCGATCTTAAAGTTTTCTGCATCATTGTCTAGCTGAGAAAACCTATCTGAAATTCTATTCAAAGTTTTTTAGCACCACTGAAAACAGTATAGAAAAAGGCGAAAAAACTATTCCGAAAATGGGGCGATTTCTAAAAAGTAAAAAATTCGACCTGACCAAGAAACTTTTTCAGGCCCTACAGTTCTTAAATTTAGGCCGATCTTAAATTTTTATGCATCATTGTGTAGCTGAGAAAGTCTATTTGAAACTCTGTCAGGAATTATTTAGCACTACTGAAAACAGTATGCAAAAATTTGAAAAGAACCTTTTCAAAAATCATCGGGGCCGATTTCTTAAAAGTAAAAAAAATGACCTGATCAAGAAATCTTTTCCATTCCCTACAGGTCTTAACTTTAAGCCGATCTTAAAGTTTTAAGCATCATTGTGAAGCTGAGACAGCCTATTTGAAACTCTGTTCAAACTTTTTTAGCACCACTGACAACAGTATGGAAAGAAACGAAAAAAACCTTTCCAAAACTGGGCCGATTTCTGAAAAGTCAAACATTCGACCTGATCAAGAAACCTTTTCCAGGCACTACAAGTCTTAAATATAAGCCGACCGAAATGTTTAATCTATCATTGTGTAGGTCAGAAAGCCTTTTTGAAACTCTGTTAAAAGTTTTTTAGCACTACTGAAAACAGTACTGAAAAAGTCGAAAAAACTATTCCGAAAAAGGGCCGATTTCTGAAATGTCAAAATTCGACCTGATCAAGAAACCTTTTCCAGGCCCTAAAGTTCTTAAATTCAAGCTGATCTTAAAAGTTTTATGCATCATTGTGTAGCTGAGAAGATCTATTTGAAATTCTGTTAAAGATATTTTAGCACTACTGAAAACAGTATGGAAAAAGTAAAAAAAAAAGCTATTCCGAAAAAGGGCCGATTTCTGAAATGTCAAAAATCGACCTGATAAAGAAACCTTTTTCAGGCCCTAAAATTCTTAAATGCAAGCTGATCTTAAAGTTGTATGCATCATTGTGTAGCTGAGAAGACCTATTTGAAACTCTGTTAAAGGTATTTTAGCACTACTGAAAACAGTATGGAAAAAGTCGAAAAAAAAACCATTCCGAAAATGGGCCAATTTCTTAAAAGTCAAAAATTGGACCTGATCAAGAAACCTTTTTCAGGCCCTACAGTTCTTAAATTTAAGCCGATCTTAAAGTTTTATGCAACATTGTGTAGCTGAAAAAGCGGATTTGAAACTCTGTTAAAATGTTTTTAGTAGTACTGAAAACAGTATGGAAAAAGTCGACCCTTTTCAGGCCCTACAGTTCTTAAATCTGAGCCGATCTTAAATTTCTACGCATCATTGTGTAGCTGAGAAAGGCTGAATTGCGCAGACTGACCAGGGTTGACAATTTTCGCTTTTATGATATTTTCTACCTTGTTATACAATCGCTTTTGAATTGTCAACTTAAACTGACCTGCGCTTTCGTTGGTCTGTTTCCATCTAATTGGTGTACAGACTTCCCAGATTGTCCCATTTCGCGTGACAGGTCACAAATGGACAGCATTTTAAAACGACAAATTGAATATGACTAAAGTTATGAAATTTACTCTATGAAGGGTTTAGAGCATTGTGGAAAATGGAAAAGGTGCTGGTCACCGGTATTTTCTTCTTTCCCTCTACGTTTTCAACTTCCTTCTCTTTCCGGCTCTTTGATACATGGGGAGCAGTTGAATTATAACTCAAGTGATTGGATTTGTTCTTGAAAGAGTAAAATCATTGTTGGAAAAGGAGGAAATGCCGGCCACCAGCAGTTTCTCTTTTTTTTCCCCCGCTTTCTTTTTAACAGCCTTCAGTCTCGGGGTTGGTAAAACATGAGAAACCCTTGAAATATGACTCAGATGGTAAAATTCGTTCTTGAAGCGTTTTCTTCAGAAATGTGACCCGTCACTCAAAAAGGGACCTTCTTGAGGCTGTGAGACTGCGCGAATTGCGCAGGCTGACCAGGGTTGACACTTTTCGCTTTAAATGACAATTTTCTGTATGAAAAGTAACATTGTACGTTGTTATACAATCAGTTTTTAATTATCAACTTCAATTGACCTACATTTTCGTCGATTTGTTTTCATCTAGTTGATGTATAGAATTATCAGATGGTCCCTTTTTGCGTGATGGGTCGCATATTTCTCATATGATTATATTGCGTTGTAGTCAGTTTTATCTAATACATCTTGTAGATGGATTTTCTTTTGTTATATCACTGAAAAGCTCTTCTAACTACTTGTGCACGCATTACTAAGAAATATAAAACCTTCACAAGAAAAATCGATCCAGCTCTAAACTCTAAGAACAGATGAACTTTGAAAAAAAAAACATGGTTGGGGAGGGAAAACCTCATTACCAAACGACAAAACTCTAGACTGGTCCATATTGAAAGCACTTGCAGACGACAAAATTAACCTGACTCAAAAAGATTAAATTTGTTCTGAGAGGATAGAAAACATTGTTGGAAAAGGAGAAAATGCTGTTTACCAGCATTTTCTCCTTTTTCCCACGATGTTTTCAAAAGCTCTCTTTTTCACAGTAGTGAAAACCAGGGATTGTTTGGGAAAGGGTTAATTAAGCCAAAGTCTAAAATGTTTCGGGTTAAGATTTCAACCAATCAAAAGCAAGAATGATGGGTATTCATCACGTGTTGTTTTCACCCAATCAAATGGAAGAATGACGGGTGTTCATTACATGTTGTATTCGCGCAAACAATTTAGTCTTCACTGGTTTCATGTTGGACTTTTAAACAAAATGGAGGTCAGTACAGTAAGTAACAGTTGTTTTTTGTAGCTATTGTTGTTTTTAAATAACTGTAGTAAAACTCGATAAAAGATAGACTATTAATTTCAGATTGTTATATTATATTCATAACCATGTATATTTCACGGCATTGCATGGAAAAGAATTTATTTGTCCAAAGTTACACAGAAGACGATTATAGAAAAATATAACAAAGAAAAACATACATTTTAATAAAAACACTCTTTTCAACAAAAGCCAAAGTTTTAATAACTCTAAAGGCCTTTGAGTCTTTGAAACATTGTGGGAAAAGGAGAAAATTATGGTAAAAGACAAATTGCATAATATCAGTCATACCTATTTTACCATCTACAAGTGTTTTCAATTTTGGACGGTTTTAACTTTTCTCATTTGTTAAATCGTTGAAAGCGCCTGTTAAGTCAACACTAGTCTCTACTTTTCTTTTTGAAACACCAAATATTCTAGGGAAACCCTTAGTCTATTCATAAAGATTTTATAAATTTTAAAGTCATACAAGTTCTGATTGGATAAGTCAAATTATTTAGCCAATTATAACTTGTGTTAATATCGAAATCTTGAATATGACGAGAAAGATTCTAAAGATTGTTTGGTGATTACGGCCCAGATTTCTTCACTTATTTGGAGTAGCTGAATGTGTTGGCTGTTTACATATTTTTTGGTACTGATAACTAATGAATAAATTGCAATTCCTGATTTGTCAAAAATGATGACATGTATAGGCCCTATTCTAAGGGCACCCGTAGAAAAACAAAAAGTAGAAATGTTTATCGTTTACACCCGTGCCCATTTTCTGGTAAATTGACACCGTCTGTCTTTCTTGTTACTTTTCTGTGAATGTTGAAAACCTTTCATTTATCAACTGTTACTGTTTACTAAACGACAAAGTCCGTAATTTTCCAAAATTGAAAGCATCAACAGAGGGCAAATTTGATATTGATACCAATGATACCAAGTTCTCTGACAGGATAGAAAACATGGTTAGAAAAGGAGAAAATGCTGGTTACCAGCATTTTCTCCTCCCCCATGTTTTCAAAGGCCTTCTCCATCAGGTTCGTTTAAACTCATCGTCTAAAAAAGTTAATGTTTGTTCCATGTACATGTATATGGTCCCTTATCTTGAGCCTTTTATTTAATTGGAATGACATAAGTTCTTTGTGTAAACAAACTTCTGCTTTTCAGGTAGAAACTAACACCACAGTCAAAGGTAAGTATTGCCTTCCAGTCTCATGTCAGGTTGTGTGTGTGTGTATGTGTGTCTGTCTGTTCTTTTAAACTGCCACAAAAGAGGATATGTCCACCTATAAAACAAAATATACGAGCCATAGCAAAATGAGAGTTCATACATCGCCGTCATGCATTTCACCAATCAAATTATCACATAATAATAAATTCATAATATCCATTGTGTTGAATAACTGACAAAATCATGAGGTAGATTGGCCCCTTAATATGCAGAAATTGAACCATACCAAACAGTCTCGTTTGCCATGGCGGACTGCGAAGGCTGACATGAATCGATCATTTTTGCAAATACGATAAATGTCTCTGTACAGAACTTTGGCCGTAGACGTGCTTTAACTCATTACCACACAGTTCCGACTTTTAACGACCCTGAGGATGAAGCCTTTTGAAAACATTGTGGGTAAAGGAGAAAATGCTGGTAACCAGCATTTTCTCCATTTCCCACAATGTTTTCTACGCTATCAAACAAATGTCACACCATTTAAGGCACATTGATATCGTCATCTGCAAATAGTTTCAATATGGACAGGTCTAAAATTTTGTTGTTTGGGTAAAGGGTTAAGTCATTAGGATAATTTCTGACCACAGGTAAATACCATATCTAAATATATGGTATGTACGAGGGTTGTTCTGGAAGTTCGTAGAATTTTTTTATAGGACAAGTTATAATCGCAGTTTAATAAAATAGAATATACGGGCACAAATTTCAGATTTTATTCTATCCATTCCCTGTGTATTTTTCTAGTATTTTAAATAGCAAAATTTTCCTAACAGAAATAAAACAGCATGTAAGTCATACCCGGAGCACGCCGACGTCATAAGTAACGTCAAGCGTCATTTAAGTCCAACGAACGTCGCACTTTCTCCACATAGTCACCCGCAAGATCCACACATTTCCGATGCCTGCTTATCCACTTAGTGTACGTTTCTACATACCACTCTTCAGAAAATGACGACACAACTGCTTGGGCTTGTTTAGTAAGGTCGTCAGCTGAATCAAACCGTATTCCGCGTAACTGTGCCTTGAGCTCCGGGAACACGCGAAAATCCATGGGGGCGAGGTCAGGACTGTATGGTGGGTTCTTCAAGACCTCAAAACCCAGCAGAGTGATCTCTAGCTGTGTAGATTCCGCTCGGTGTCCCGGTGCATTATCCTGGTGTAGTATTACTTGGTCATGGTTCAAGTGGGGCCGTTTCTTCCGTATCGCGTTAACGAGATCCCGCCTCAGAACCTAAAGAAAGAAATGCACGGTTCATTAGGTTTGCGTAAATCAATATCTCATTTTTTGTTATTTATTTGATTGATTTATTTATTTATTTATTTAGATTTATTTATTTATTTATTTATTTATTTACCTTAGAATAGTATGCCGCTGTGACTGTTTGGCCCTCTGGAATTCGGTGTTGTAATAGCATCCCGTGCCGGTCCATGAAGTAAACGAACATCTGTTTTCCTGCGCTTTTTTGGACCCGAGCCTTTTTTGGTGGAGGGGTACGCGGGGTTTTCCACACCGATGACATGCGCTTAGTTTCCGGGTCAAAGTGGTGCAGCCAGGTCTCATCCGTGGTGATAATCCTGTCTAAAAATACGTCTCCCTCTGTTTCGTAGCGGGTAAGAAACTCCTGTGAACATCGCACCCGGTATTCTTTTTCACTTTCCTTGAGCAATCGGGGCACCCAACACGCACTAACTTTAGACATGCCCAGTTCATCTGTTAATATCCCATGCACCGTGGATATCGAAACATCGAGTTCATCTGCAATCGACCTGACAGTAATTCTCCTATCACAATTTACCATGTCTTTCACTCGATCCCTAACTGAACACACTACGACGGCCGGCCGACCAGATCTAGGATCGTCCTCAATAGAATCACCTCCGCTTCTAAAACGCGCATGCCACTTATATACAGTAGCTGGGCTGCATTTTTTATATTTTCCTGTAGATTTGATCATGTTCAGCGTTTCTGTTGGTGATTTTTTCAGCGCGACACAAAATTTCACAACACTTCGCAATTCGACGTCGCCGGTAGACGTCATCTCTTCCGGTCAGCGACTTTTTGATATCTCCTTCAAAATCGTGTAGCTCGTTTGAAAGAACCGAAAACGTTATGAAATTTGCAGGAAATGACGTCATGACGTTGTGTTAACGATTGACGTTTTCGCACCATTTTGATTCCAATAGAAAGTATAAAAGATACAATGTAAAATCTGTTATACTATGTTATACATTGTTAAGAAATGGACTGCTCCGGTATCCCGATATTGTGTTGCTAGGGTTACCGCTATTTTCGGTTATTGTTGATATTTTCGAATAATCTTTTGGAAATGTAGTCACGGTATGTTTAAGTACTTATACCTTGATATTTACCTATAAATTACAAATAATATGGATTTTAGAGCAAAATTCTACGAACTTCCCGAACAACCCTGGTATATAGACAAATCAAATAGGCAACATAAACACATCATCGACCTTGCTTAATCAGTGTTTCTTGGCAAAAAATGTATAGTTCATTGTACCACAGGCCACAATAAACGTTAGTAACTCCATTTTATCTATCACGGAATAACAACATTTTCATTGCACGATTACCGGTGATCATTACGAAACAAGCACATTGGGTGATTTCAAAGTTGGTGTTGGTATTAGTGTTGGGTGTCAGTGTTGGTGTTGGTGTCTACCAAGACCCCGAAACACCATGACTGGTGTCAACACCAGTTTTGTTCAACACCGGGTGTTTGTGGATGGTGTTGAACTGAAGCTCAAAATACCAGGTCCCAGTCAACACCGGTGTTAACATCGGTGTTGACCTTGCAAGCCTTGGGGAATCCCCAGATTTTGATCCACTGGATGTTGTTCATGCTGAAGGCTGGCTTTGGTCTGACTTCACAAGTTTTTATCAGGTAAGATATCCTTATTTGGTGACAACAGACTTTTTGCCTATATTTTTGCCGATAACACCAACACCAACTTTGAAATCAAGCTGGTGTTTACCCCTAGGGGTTGGATGTTAACACCAATAGAAACTCCTTTAAATTTTATCAGAATAAACACCAGCTGCGGTTTAGCTCAACACCTGGTGTTGAGGTTAACACCCAACACCAACTTTGAAATTGACACCAACACCACTGCTTGATTTCAAAGTTGGTGTTGAAGTGGGCGTTAGTTTTGGTGTTGGTGTCGATGTCAACACCCAACACCAACTTTGAAATTGGGTAACACCAACACCAGGTATTAACACCAACACCGCTGCTTGAGTTCAAAGTTGGTGTTGAGATGGGGGTTAGTGTTGGTGTCAGTGTTAACACCTGGTGTTAACACCAACTTTGAAATCACCCATTGGTATACCTCTTGTATTTATAGCGTACATGGGAGTTAACGCCTCTGCTATTTTATGTAACGGTGTCCGATGATCAAGCGATGGAAATGTTAGTATTCCGTGATAGACCAGTGAAGTTTATGTGGCCTGTGGTCACAGAGAGTACTTGTTAACGGTTAATTATACCAACTAATACATGCCGGTATGTAGAAAGGCAGCGTACGAACTGTGCCTCTTTCAGGTTTGATCTCAGTACGAATGGTTCACTATAAACACTTCAAGCTCCGCCCTAAAGGTCAGCAAGCCCAGACAGAAAGTTCAGAAGTTAGCATATCTGCTTCGTGAATTTGTGGTTCATGGTTAGATACTTGGCTGCGGTAAACGTTCTTTCAGGCGATTTTTCGCCTTTGACATCTTGTGCATGTGGAAAAAGCAGTGTGTGGCTTGGAAAGGAAGTTGTGTCATGACTAGGGTGTCATGACTAGGGTGTCACGACTAGGTTGTCATTCTGGGCTCAACGCCAATTATGTCAGTTCAGCACATATATAGGGCCAGAGCCTAACTAGGCAAACAGAAAGAAAGATAGGAAACACATGTGTAGTTGCACTGGCAAAGGTTATAAGGCTTCCAACCCGCGATTAGGGGCATTAGCCCGCGCAGTCCGCGCAGGCTAGTGCGAAACGAAATTTTCCGTTTTTATGTAATTTTCTGTTTCGCGCAAGTCTACTGTAGCACAAAATCTAATGTAGTCGTAAAGTGCCGTCTCGGATTAGCCTGCGCGGACTACGCAGGCTGATCCGAGACGACACTTTACGCAAATGTCCGAATGCCCCTTTTCGCATGTTACAAGCCATATCACCCTAGCTGTTAAAACGGCCTTTAAGTCGAATAAAACTAACTTATGGTCGACGAATACAAATGAATCTCTGTCTGTCTGTCTGTCTGTCTGTCTGTCTGTCTGTCTTATACACATACATACAAACGGTTTTCCCTTCAGTAGGTCATGATTCGTCAAACGGCGATGTGTTCGGGGACAAAAAGAAGCGTAAATGCTGTTCAAGAAGACTGGTGATAGTGTCTGCTACAATCGGGCTGTTATGTATCGCTGGAATAGCTGTCGGTATTTATTTTGCAGGTATGGTTCTACTGTCCTTGCAGTGATTTGACCACTGTTCTGCAATGCACGGAGACATGTAGACTAAGTTGCTAAAAGTCAAACTTTTACAGCACAATCCTGAATTTCAAGAAGACTTTTGAACATATTCGGGATAAAGGAAAACAGGAAAGAATGGCTCGTTTTAACTTGCTTTGTATTTTTTTAGAATGACATCAAAAGCTATTAAATAGAGTTTATTCCATCAGCTTGTGGTTAATATGGGGAAATATATGCAGAAAAATGGACAGGTATTCGAAAATAATGAGTGCCGTAAGGCACAAGTTATTTTCGCGGACCTTTCCCTTTTGAGGTAAATATTTCCCCATATTAACCACAAGCTGATGAAATGAATTATATATTAGGCCAATGTTTCCTCTGGTTATATTGTCAACGAATGCCACTTTTAAAACTAGTGATCTCAAGTCAATTAACCGGATAACCGATATTTTCCAAAAAAAAAGTAGTTCCAGATTTTCGTCAGGAGGAAAAGATTCACTGTGACGGGGAAATAATCCTGCCAGCTTAAATTACGACATTTCTGTACCCACATTTCTAAAAATAGACACATGAAATATAATATAAGTTCTTTATTCTTTCCATTTCAAAAATAATCCAATCTTTCCGTTTAAATGACACCCATCCATGGAAATTCGTAGCAATAGGGCGCAGGCTACTTAGTATGTTTGTCTTGTGGGCGATTTTCAAAATGCTTTTCCTCAAAAAATAAGTTACGTCCCACATGTTGAATATAAGATTGCACGGAATACCCGGTCTGACCTTGAAAGATACTTCTTTTTGCGTGCAGCGAAGAGCAATTTCAGACTACACAAAATTTGCAGTTTCATCTTTGACCTACACTGTCCGATAAGGAGATTATTATTCCCACAACATACTTTTGCAATAGCAAAATCGGGTTTTTTCTTACCATCGATTTCAAATTTTCATCGTAGTTATCTAGTAGGATAAGGGTTGAAAATATATGAAGATTTCTTTTGCAATTCTGTGTTTGAATAAAGCGGCTGATGATTCCAACACGAATGACGGGACGAGAGCTAATCCAACCGGAAGTAATCATACCGGAAGTGAATATACGGATTTCGCCGAAGATCATCCGAAGTCTTTAGCCTCGGATTTGGAGAACGATCAAGAAAGTCCAAGTGATCGAGTCTACGACCTGATGATTAACGTGGGTTTGCAAAAAGAGGAAGAGCAAAAAGAGCAAGAAAGTACAATAATAGGTGGGCTATTATTAAGGCTTTACAAAATTGTCAAAACTTAATTTCCATTCTAAATTTAGAGCATTTCGTTTAACTTTTTACAACAACAACAAAAAAAAAAGACATAATTTTGAACAAGTCTAAATCCAAAATGACTGCAGATAACAATGTCTATCATGGTTAAAATGTTAAAAAAATGTTTTTGGAAAACATTGTGAGAAAAGGAGAAAATGCTGGTTACCGGCATTTTCTCCTTTTCCCACAACGTTTTCCACAGACTCCTTTCTTTGGGTCGATAAAAACCGGGATTGTGTTGTAAATGGTTAATAATATTGATTTCATGCTTTCCGGTAGGATATCGAAAAATAGCAGTGAAAATATTTTTCGATCTTACGCTGGTACCACCAGTGAAAATACCGATTTTCATGTTCTTGTTGCCTAGGTTAATTGTGTGTGCCTTAGAACCAGATGGTAATATGATGTCATTTATCTTACATTTCTCGCGCTTGACGTAATATTGTATTGCGTTGCTATGCGGGAGGGGTACGCCTTAGCGAATAACGGAAAAGAACTGTACTGGATTTTGATAAAGCTTTTCCAAGAAAGGGTTAAAAGCATGAAATAAATAAAATATTTTTTTTTTCCCGGTGAAAGATCGAAATTTATTTCATCTCGTGAACACCTTCGGTTATATTTTCACTCGTGGCAGTGCCACTCGTGCTAATATTACCGATGGTATCCACTGATTAGAAAAAATCGATCTGTCAACGAAAAAAAAAATACTAGTATCCTCTATTTATTCTTAGATCGATTAAAGGTGGCCCTTCAGATTTGTGACAAAATTTTACAAAAAATACAAAAAAATCATCCTTGTACTCCCAAAGCCATATAATTTTCATTCATTAAACCCGAGTAGTCGAAAACCATCCGACAGCTAGATAAATTAGAGATTTACTACAGCCCAGGTCGACACTGAAGGGAAACACAGTCTACTTTTACATGAGCAACTCGCACATTTACATACCGGAAATATACAGACGAAGCTTCAAACATAGCATCCGAAGCTCTAGACATTATGGAAAAAAAATAAATGTTTGTTATGTGATGGAATTTCATAGTCATAGGTCACGTGCAAGTCACTTAACATTCCCACAATGCTTTTTTGATTTGGCAGGAAATCTAAAAATAGCTTAAGAGGCTACGTAGCCTTTTAAGGGAATACCACCATAATTTTTGTTGTAATTTTATGATTCTTAATTACTGATGATTTGTATTGTTTTTTCATATAAATTTCAGTGACAGATATTTTTTCTAATTTGGTGTGATGTGCAAATTCTATATACCCACCTTTAAGAAATAAGTTCTCACAATTTGTACTACTATCTATCGATTCTGTTTCCTTGAAACCTGTCAAGTACTTTCGCCGAATGTGTGAGCCAATGAACGGACCAATTTGCAAATGAAAAATAAATTATCTCTAAAATGATGGGATTATGAAATGATAGAAAATAATGTTGGAAAATGGGAGAATGGTGATAAAAGCATTTTCTCAAAAAAAAAAAAAACGCGTCAGTCATATCCTATTGTCCTTGTATTAATCGATCGAGTCTATTGTTCTCATCATACATGTACATTGTTGACGTCATATGCGAACAATTCTCCCATCCGCACATGGGGACGCTATGACGTCAATTGAGTAAGATCTTTTATTCTCATCATACATATACATTATATACGTCATATACGAACAATGTCCTCCTCCTCGTGGGGACGCTATGACGTCAGTTAACAGTAAAATCTATTTTTCTAATCATACATATACATTTTATACGTCATTTAAGAACAATGTCCCCCGCGCTTGGGGACGCTATGACGTCAGTTAGCAGTAAACTGGCCCCCTTTTGGTCATATGCCGCTGACGTTGCTTAATACAAATTAGAATAAAATGATTATGTAGTTCAGTCTCTACTTCATTGTTCTGTTCTGTAATTTCAGATTATTTTATAGGGAGCTATCTTCGGTCTGAAATTAAAAGACTGTTATGTACATACCAAGTTATTCTTAGCTCTGTTCATGTGTGTATTTATTTTGAATGGTTTTCCCCTGTGGCTATTTTTAGAACTGGATTCTCTCTTGTGGAATATTGTTCTGGAAGTTTCCGGGCCTTTTTACAATCTGATTACTAGAAATTATGCAACTAATTTTAACATGAATTTTCTGGAAGTTTCTCAGTTATTATAAAAGGAAAAGCTCTTTACATCTCGGCGTTCACTAGTTAATACATGATTGCCAGACTACAAAACCTACCTTTTCCCACAATATTTTCTAGCATTTGAAAGAAGAATGTTACTTTTTTATTAACATTTGATTTGTCTTCTACAACTGCTTTCAACTTTTTTTCCAGAAAAAAAAGTATATTTGTTAAAAGAGATTTTTGAAAAAAAAAAAAAAAAAAAAAAACACTTATTTACAGAGATTCAAAGGACTTAGATTTCAAAGACCTGTCTTACGAACGAAGTCTGTAACAAAGAAACAAATGAATTATTGCATGGCAGAAATAAGGATCGGAGCGGGATTCGAACTCCGAACTCCCGGACGCAAAGCCAATACCCTAACCACTGAGCCAAAGAGATATCTCCCTGACACAGTAGCCAGGTATTGTATTTAAATCGGGAGTATGCCATGCAGGAAGGAGTGGTCTCCCGTAACACACCCCCTCTTAAAGTCATCATTTATTGATGACTCAAAGCCTTATTAGGCAGGAAGTCCAATTTTGGACAACAAATGGGATTAATGGCTCAATGGCCAATCCCGGACGAGCCCCCATCTTACGAACGAAGTCCGTAACAAAGAAACAAATGAATAAATGCATGGCAGAAATAAGGATCGGAGCGGGATTCGAACTCCGAACTCCCGGACGCAAAGCCAATACCCTAACCACTGAGCCAAAGAGATATCTCCCTAACGCAGTAGCCAGGTATTGTATTTAAATCGGGAGTATGCCATGCAGGAAGGAGTGGTCTCCCGTAACACCTGTATATTTAGTATGTGATGAGAGAGAATTGTACCCTATCACAATACCTATGATCAATCCTCAATAGGATATTGACCGAGCTTGTGGACTCTTAAAGTGTACTTCGCTACCAACTGAACTATATTCCACTGATAAAACTATCATTTTAGCAACACTTCAGTTGTCTGCAAGATACTTTCAGTGTTGATAATTCTGAAAATCTGGGGATTGGAGGCATACTGACTAGTGCAAGCTACATATATCTTTCAAACAGCCTATTTTCTCTCTCTCTCAAAATTACGTTACACCAGCAAGGCTGATTTAAAAAAGCGCGTTGTCCACAGAGCATCCTGATTTTGAGACAAAACCACAATGTTTTTCAAGGCTCTTTCGGCTAACACTATGTTAAATTTTGCTTCTGATGAAGCACCTTAATTTATCATCTGTAAAAGTTGCTTATAAATCTCAGTTTTTAATTGTAATTATATGTTGGTCCTATAATCTCTCATGAAGTGATTACTAATTTCATGTGGGTCATCAATGGAAATTAAATTGAGGCAGTTGATTTCACAATTAAAATAGTGATAAAACATTTTAAATACATGTATAAAATCTACTGTGCGACGTTATTGACAATAAAGAAACTTGTCATTTGATTAGGATAAATTTTGGGGGAAAATATGCTACTGTTAATAGACGACTCATAAATGTGAAAAAAACGTCATTCAGGACTTCACATGTTTTCAGAAAGTTTAGATAACCAAAGTTGGTATTGCACCGATTGAATAGTTCAATTTTGACTTTAGATTGTTTACAAGCACGACAAATTACTAAGTATTCTAAGCCATTGTGAAGCACCCCATAACTGTGAGCACATGCCTAGCTCTGGCTTAATTAGTTTCTGGCTGGTGCTTTCTTGTATCAGTTCAAAATTTCCTGTTAAAACCAAGAATTCCAGGGGCTTAGCATCTTCGCCAGCCAAGTTTACGATCACTACGTGGATCTTACCTTGGCGGATTGAGCTTGATTTTTACAATCCCTCGATACGCCTTTTCATTGGACGCAGCAGCTCTAGCTGCATCGAATAAAATCGCTCGTAGCATTTCATCTTTGATAAAAATAAAACACGGTCTCTACCTTTCAAATAATAGGTAAAACATGGAAAGCCACGTGGATGTCGCTTATCGCTTCATGTGTATTCGTAAGCGGTTTGTAAAACGATACTTCATTTGCTTTTAGAAACATGATGTAAAGGGGAGTAATAACCAGCATCCAATAGAGGGCGCATCACAGGAATCTCGAAATCAGGCTCAATCCGCCAAGGTTAGATCCACGAAGTGATCGTAAACTTGGCTCCCGAAGATGGGGGCTTAGTGGAATCCGCTTGTATCCCTGTCCGTCTACCTGTTTGTATTAATTAAAATTGACCTCTTGTATTGTTTCGTATCCTCAATTTCCTGGCCTTCAGTACTATCAGTACTTTGATTTTAGAATGACATCAAAAGCTATAACATAGAGTTTATTCCATCAGCTTGTGGTTAATATGGGGAAATATTTGCAGAAAAATGGAAAGGTATGCGAAAATAATGAGTGCCGTAAGGCACAAGTTATTTTCGCGGACCTTTCCCTTTTGAGACAAATATTTCCCCATATTAACCACAAGCTGATGAAATGAATTATATATTAGGCCTATGTTTCCTCTGGTTATATTTTCAACGAATGCCACTTTTAAAACTAGTGATCTCAATTCAATTAACAGGATAACCGATATTTTAAAAACAAAAATAGTTCCAGATTTTCGTCAGGAGGAAAAGATTCACTGTGACGGGGAAATAATCCTGCCAGCTTAAATTACGACATTTCTTTACCCACATTTCTAAAAAATAGACACATAAAATATAAGTTCTTTATTCTTTCCATTTCAAAAATAATCCAATCTTTCCGTTTTAATGACACCCATCCATGGAAACTCGTAGCAATAGGGCGCAGGCTACTTAGTATGTTTGTCTTGTGGGCGATTTTCAAAATGCTTTTCCTCAAAAAATAAGTTACGTCCCACATGTTGAATATAAGATTGCACGGAATACCCGGTCTGACCTTGAAAGATACTTCTTTTTGCGTGCAGCGAAGAGCAAAATCAGACTACACAAAATTTGCAGTTTCATCTTTGACCTACACTGTCCGATAAGGAGATTATTATTCCCACAACATACTTTTGCAATAGCAAAATCGGGTTTTTTCTTACCATCGATTTCAAATTTTCATCGTAGTTATCTAGTAGGATAAGGGTTGAAAATATATGAAGATTTCTTTTGCAATTCTGTGTTTGAATAAAGCGGCTGATGATTCCAACACGAATGACGAGCCGAGAGCTAATCCAACCGGAAGTAATCCTACCGTAAGTGAATATACGGATTTCCCCGAAGATCATCCGAAGTCTTTAGCCTCGGATTTGGAGAACGATCAAGAAAGTCCAAGTGATCGAGTCTACGACCTAATTATTAACCCGGGTTTGCAAAAAGAGGACGAGCAAAAAGAGCAAGAAAGTACAACAATAGGTGGGCTATTTTTAAGGCTTTACCAAATTGTCAAAACTTAATTTCCATTCTAAATTTAGAGCATTTCGTTTAACTTTTTACAACAACAACAAAAAAAAGACATAATTTTGGACAAGTCTAAATCCAAAATGACTGCAGATAACAATGTCTATCATGGTTAAAATGTTAAAAAAATGTTTTTGGAAAACATTGTGAGAAAAGGAGAAAATGCTGGTTACCGGCATTTTCTCCTTTTCCCACAACGTTTTCCACAGACTCCTTTCTTTGGGTCGATAAAAACAGGGATTGTGTTGTAAATGGTTAATAATATTAATTTCGTGCTTTCCGGTAGGATATCGAAAAATAGCAGTGAAAATATTTTTCGATCTTACGCTGGTACCACCAGTGAAAATACCGATTTTCATGTTCTTGTTGCCTAAGTTAATTGTGTGTGCCTTAGAACCAGATGGTAATATGATGTCATTTATCTTACATTTCTCGCGCTTGACGTAATATTGTATTGCGTTGCTATGCGGGAGGGGTACGCCACAGCGAATAACGGAAAAGAACTGTACTGGATTTTGATAAAGCTCTTCCAAGAAAGGGTTAAAAGCATGAAATAAATAGAATATATTTTTTTTCCCGGTGAAAGATCGAAATTTATTTCATCTCGTGAACACCTTCGGTTATATTTTCACTCGTGGCTGCGCCACTCGTGCTAATATTACCGATGGTATCTACTGATTAGAAAAAATCGATCTGTCAACGAAAAAAAACAAGAAAAAAAAACAAATACTAGTATCCTCTATTTATTCTTAGATCGATTAAAGGTGGCCCTTCAGATTTGTGACAAAATTTTACAAAAAATACAAAACAATCATCCTTGTACTCCCAAAGCCTTATAATTTTCATTCATAAAACCCGAGTAGTCGAAAACCATCCGACAGCTAGATAAATTAGAGATTTACTACAGCCCAGGTCGACACTGAAGGGAAACACAGTCTACTTTTACATGAGCAACTCGCTCATTTACATACCAGAAATATACAGACGAAGCTTCAAACATAGCATCCGAAGTTCTAGACATTATGGAAAAAAATTAAATGTTTGTTATGTGATGGAATTTCATAGTCATAGGTCACGTGCAAGTCACTTAACATTCCCACAATGCTTTTTTGATTTGGCAGGAAATCTAAAAATAGCTTGAGAGGTCTACGTAGCCTTTTAAGGGAATACCACCATAATTTTTTTTGTAATTTTATGATTCTTAATTACTGATGATTTGTATTGTTTTTTCATATAAATTTCAGTGACAGATATTTTTTCTAATTTGGTGTGATGTGCAAATTCTATATACCAACCTTTAAGAAATAAGTTCTCACAATTTGTACTACTAGCTATCGATTCTGTTTCCTTGAAACCTGTCAAGTACTTTCGCCGAATGTGTGAGCCAATGAACGGACCAATTTGCAAATGAAAATAAATTATCTCTAAAATGATGGGATTATGAAATGATAGAAAATAATGTTGGAAAATGGGCGAATGGTGATAATAGCATTTTCTCAAAAAAAAAAAACGCGTCAGTCATATCCTATTGTCCTTGTATTAATCGATCGAGTCTATTGTTCTCATCATACATGTACATTGTTGACGTCATATGCGAACAATTCTCCCATCCGCACATGGGACGCTATGACGTCAATTGAGTAAGATCTTTTATTCTCATCATACATATACATTTTATGCTTCATATACGAACAATGTCCTCAGCCTCGTGGGGACGCTATGACGTCAGTTAACAGTAAAATCTATTTTTCTAATCATACATATACATTTTATACGTCATTTAAGAACAATGTACCCCGCGCTTGGAGACGCTATGATGTCAGTTAGCAGTAAACTGGCCCCCTTTTGGTCATATGCCGTTGACGTTGCTTAACACAAATCAGAATAAAATGATTATGTAGTTCAGTCTCTACTTCATTGTTCTGTTCTGTAATTTCAGATTATTTTATAGGGAGCTATCTTCGGTCTGAAATTAAAAGACTGTTATGTACATACCCAGTTATTCCTAGCTCTGTTCATGTGTGTATTTATTTTGCCCTGTGGCTATTTTTAGAACTGGATTCTCTCTTGTGGAATATTGTTCTGGAAGTTTCCGGGCCTTTTTACAATCTGATTACTAGAAATTATGCAACTAATTTTAACATGAATTTTCTGGAAGTTTCTCAGTTATTATAAAAGGAAAAGCTCTTTACATCTCGGCGTTCACTAGTTAATACATGATTGCCAGACTACAAAACCTACCTTTTCCCACAATATTTTCTAGCATTTGAAAGAAGAATGTTACTTTTTTATTAACATTTGATTTGTCTTCTGCAACTGCTTTCAACTTTTTTTCCAGAAAAAAAAGTATATTTGTTAAGAGAGATTTTTGAAAAAAAAAAAAAAAAACACTTATTTACAGAGATTCAAAGGACTTGGATTTCAGAGACCTGTATGTTTAGTATGTGATGAGAGAGAATTGTACCCTATCACAATACCTATGATCAATCCTCAATAGGATATTGACCGAGCTTGTGGACTCTTAAAGTGTACTTCGCTGCCAACTGAACTATATTCCACTGATAAAACTATCATTTTAGCAACACTTCAGTTGTCTGCAAGATACTTTCAGTGTTGATAATTCTGAAAATCTGGGGATTGGAGGCATACTGACTAGTGCAAGCTACATATATCTTTCAAACAGCCTATTTTCTCTCTCTCTCTCAAAATTACGTTACACCAGCCAGGCTGATTTAAAAAAGCACGTTGTCCACAGAGCATCCTGATTTTGAGACAAAACCACAATGTTTTTCAAGGCTCTTTCGGCTAACACCATGTTAAATTTTGCTTCTGATGAAGCACCTTAATTTATCATCTGTAAAAGTTGCTTATAAATCTCAGTTTTTAATTGTAATTATATGTTGGTCCTATAATCTCTCATGAAGTGATTACTAATTTCATGTGGGTCATCAATGGAAATTAAATTGAGGCAGTTGATTTCACAATTAAAATAGTGATAAAACAGTTTTAATACATGTATAAAATCTTCTGTGCGACGTAATTGACAATAAAGAAACTTGTCATTTGATTAGGATAAATTTTGGGGGAAAATATGCTACTGTTAATAGACGACTCATAAATGTGAAAAAAAAACGTCATTCAGGACTTCACATGTTTTCAGAAAATTTAGATAACCAAAGTTGGTATTGCACCGATTGAATAGTTCAATTTTGACTTGAGATTGTTTACAAGCACAACAAATTACTAAGTATTCTAAGCCATTATGAAGCACCCCATAACTGTGAGCACATGCCTAGCTCTGGCTTAATTAGTTTCTGGCTGGTGCTTTCTTGTATCAGTTCAAAATTTCCTGTTAAAACCAAGAATTCCAGGGGCTTAGCATCTTCGCCAGCTAAGTTTACGATCACTACGTGGATCTTACCTTGGCGGATTGAGCTTGATTTTTACAACCCCTCGATACGCCTTTTCATTGGACGCAGCCAGGTCTAGCTGCATCGAATAAAATCGCTCGTAGCATTTCATCTTTGATAAAAATAAAACACGGTCTCTACCTTTCGAATAATAGGTACATGTAAAACATGGAAAGCCACGTGGATGTCGCTTATCACTTCATGTGTATTCGTAAGCGGTTTGTAAAACGATATTTCATTTGCTTTTAGAAACATGATGTAAAGGGGAGTAATAACCAGCATCCAATAGAGGGCGCATCACAGGAATCTCGAAATCAGGCTCAATCTGCCAAGGTTAGATCCACGAAGTGATAGTAAACTTGGCTCGCGAAGATGGGGGCTTAGTGGAATCCGCTTGTATCCCTGTCCGTCTACCTGTTTGTATTAATTAAAATTGACCTCTTGTATTGTTTCGTATCCTCAATTTCCTGGCCTTCAGTACTATCAGTACTTTGATTTTAGAATGACATCAAAAGCTATTACATAGAGTTTATTTCATCAGCTTGTTGTTAATATGGGGAAATATTTGCAGAAAAATGGAAAGGTATGCGAAAATAATGAGTGCCGTAAGGCACAAGTTATTTTCGCGGACCTTTCCATTTTGAGACAAATATTTCCCCATATCAACCATAAGCTGATGAAATGAATTATATATTAGGCCTATGTTTCCTCTGGTTATATTGTCAACGAATGCCACTTTTAAAACTAGTGGATCTCAAGTCAATTAACCGGACAACCTATATTTTCAAAAAAAAAAGTAGTTCCAGATTTGCGGCAGGAGGAAAAGATTCACTGTGACGGGGAAATAATCCTGCCAGCTTAAATTACGACATTTCTTTACCCACATTTCTAAAAATAGACACATGAAATATAATATAAGTTCTTTATTCTTTCCATTTCAAAAATAATCCAATCTTTCCGTTTTAATGACACCCATCCATGGAAACTCGTAGCAATAGGGCGCAGGCTACTTAGTATGTTTGTCTTGTGGGCGATTTTCAAAATGCTTTTCCTCAAAAAATAAGTTACGGCACATGTTGAATATCAGATGGCACGGAATGCCCGGTCTGACCTTGAAATATACTTCTTTTTGCGTGCAGCGAAGATCAAAATCAGACTACACAAAATTTGCAGTTTCATCTTTGACCTACACTGTCCGATAAGGAGATTATTATTCCCACAACATACTTTTGCAATAGCAAAATCGGGTTTTTTCTTACCATCGATTTCAAATTTTCATCGTAGTTATCTAGTAGGATAAGGGTTGAAAATATATGAAGATTTCTTTTACAATTCTGTGTTTGAATAAAGCGGCTGATGATTCCAACACGAATGACGGGACGAGAGCTAATCCAACCGGAAGTAATCCTACCGTAAGTGAATATACGGATTTCCCCGAAGATCATCCGAAGTCTTTAGCCATGGATTTGGAGAACGATCAAGAAAGTCGAAGTGATCAAGTCTACGAACTTTTTATTCACCCGGGTTTGCAAAAAGAGGACGAGCAAAAAGAGCAAGAAAGTACAACAATAGGTGGGCTATTTTTAAGGCTTTACCAAATTGTCAAAACTTAATTTCCAGTCTAAATTTAGAGCATTTCGTTTAACTTTTTACAACAACAACAAAAAAAAAGACATAATTTTGGACAAGTCTAAATCCAAAATGACTGCAGATAACAATGTCTATCATGGTTAAAATGTTAAAAAAATGTTTTTGGAAAACATTGAGAGAAAAGGAGAAAATGCTGGTTACCGGCATTTTCTCCTTTTCCCACAACGTTTTCCACAGACTCCTTTCTTTGGGTCGATAAAAACCAGGATTGTGTTGTAAATGGTTAATAATCTTCATTTCATGCTTTCCGGTAGGATATCGAAAAATAGCAGTGAAAATATTTTTCGATCTTATGCTGGTACCACCAGTGAAAATACCGATTTTCATGTTCTTGTTGCCTAGGTTAATTGTGTGTGCCTTAGAACCAGATGGTAATATGATGTCATTTATCTTACATTTCTCGCGCTTGACGTAATATTGTATTGCGTTGCTATGCGGGAGGGGTACGCCACAGCGAATAACGGAAAAGAACTTTGGATTTTGATAAAGCTCTTCCAAGAAAGGGTTAAAAGCATGAAATAAATAGAATATATTTTTTATCCCGGTGAAAGATCGAAATTTATTTCATCTCGTGAACACCTTCGGTTATATTTTCATTCGTGGCTGCGCCACTCGTGCTAATATTACCGATGGTATCCACTGATTAGAAAAAACTGGAATTAAGACTGGAATAATTTGTCTTTTGAATTTAACGTCTAAGGTATTGTTTTGTACTATTGTAATATTGTCACTGATTATTTGATATTATTGATAATAAATTCTGTTAATTGTTATCGTTTGTTGCTGGCTTCTACTTTCTAGTTACGCCTGGCTCGTAACAAGACGTAAGAAGTTTAATTGTGCTATTTTGTTAATTGATCCAGTTTTCGACTGTATTCTGATTGTAAAAAGGCGACCACAGCCTGGTTTCCCGTCAGATTTTTTTTAACCCTTGAAAATGGACAGGGCTCCGAAAAGGGGAAAGCAGCTGTAAAGAATGCGCAGCTGTCTAGGCAGGACTCTGAGGAAATGGGTGGGGTTTATGTACATGTACAATGTATTGTTCCAAGCAAGTTGTTGCAAAGATCCGTCTTGTCTAATATGGTAGAATGTTTCCTTGACATGGGAACATTTACAAACAACAAAAATCATCGACTCATGGACTCTACGCATAAGGCTCCGAAACGACACTTTCCGTTTCAATATAATTTTTTTGTTTTGCGCAAGTGTACTGTAGCACAAACTCTAATGTTGTCGTAGAGTGCGGTCACAAATTAGCCCGACGGCATGCAGAAGCTGATCGGTGACGACGCTTTACGCAAACGTCTGAATGCTCCTTTTCATTTGTTGCAAGCCATATTGTGTCTTTCTTGGTAAACCGCAACATGGAGATCCAATACATAACCTTTTTCGAAGAGCATTGCTTATAGATAGTTGAAAATTACATACATTATTTACAGGATATTTGCAGGGCTGCCACATAGAGCAGAGGAACAATTTTTATATTAACGGTAGATGCTATCACATTTTTACGGACAATTCTACTGAAGGAGTCATTGAGGTAGGCACAGAATTATTTTGTCAAGTGTTTGATTTTGCATTTAATATACCTGAAAAACTCTCGGACCAGATACACGCGGATAGAATGTCACACAGGACGGAAGAAACAGCTGTAAAACTAATCCCACCTCAAATTTACTAGGCTCTAGAGGAATATTTGTTTTATTTTTGGAAGAAACGTTTTCACTGACAAATTTGTTGTAACTTGTCCGGCTCGATATACGCCATCTTCAAACACCTTGCTTTACGCTTTATTTTAAGCCTGAAGGCCTTGTATTATTTCATGCTATCGAGAAAAAGCAGTGAAAATATTTTTCGATATCATACGGTTACGACCAGTGAAAATACCGATTTTCATGTTCTTTTTGCCTAGGTAAATTGCGCGTGTCTTCAGAACCAGATGGAAATATGACGTCTTTTACCTTACATTTCTCGCGCTTGACGTAATATTGAAATGCGTTGCTGTGCCGGAGGGGTATGCCACGGGGAATAACTGAAAAGAGCTGTACTGGATTTTAATAAAGCTCCGTCAGGAAAGGGTTAAAAGCATGAAATAAATAGAATATTTGTTTTTTTTTTTCGGTGAAAGATCCAAATTTATTTTGCAGCCACTCTTGAAAATATTACCGATGATGCTGTCTCCATAAAATAAATTTCGATCTTTCACCGGAAAAAAAAAAAATCCTCTGCGCCACTCGTTTAAATATTACCGATGATGTTCACTCGATGAAATAAATTCCGACCAAAAAAAAAACCAAACAAATATCCTCTATTTCTCATACACGTTTAATATCACAAATGTGTGACGTAACTTTTGACTTCATTTTGTACGTATTTCATTGAAGTGAATATAGGGTTAATTCACGTTTTTGAGGTCGTTTACATTCGCAGAGGCCCGAAAAATGCTTTAACGCCAGAGTGCGTTGCACGAGGGTGTTTAAGTATTTTGAGGGCCTCTGCGAATCTTAACGACCGAAGAAAAATGTGAATTAATGCTATTATTGCATAAAGTCAAGGTATTTTAACAATAATTTGCAAAGATAGCAAAAATATTTCCATAGAAATGCAAATTAGCGAACTTAAAATGTACTGTACCTAAATAGGTCAAGACTGGAAGTCGGCGAAGAAGGTTTTGTTACGAGCAGTGAAGGGCTGTTAGTCCTGTATGCCAGTTTTGATTCTATCGGTGTAAATCCACTTCTACTGATTTTTAATACAAAGTGGACGTATGTGAAATAAACACACATATGGACGATTAACACTAGAATGAATGAGTGGATATGATTTTCTGTAACTGAAAGAGGTCAGAGGTTTCGATCTACATCAAGCGAGGGAATTACCGATCACGTTAAAAAGTGGGTGGGATGTAGCTGGTATAGATTACATTTTACGGGTGATATATTTTTTGTTCAGGTCTCGATTAAACTGAGATCCTATGCAAAATTTTGTCTGTGGTGTACTAATACATGTATCATCAAAGACGTGCCATGAAAAGGATCTGTATGGGACAAGTTCCGACAGTTTGATGGTCAAAGTCTAAGGAAAATATGACGAGAACAAACGTTGTTTACAAGGTAGGCCCGAATCGAGGATATTGATAGTACAAAGCCTGGCGTTAACGGCACGTGAATTTACTGATTAATACACGTTTTCTTCCCATTATTGCATAAAACGTGCCTTTTCGGGCCGTTATAAGCATGTATTAACGGGTAAAAACCGGGCGGTTAACGGGAGAAAACGTGTATTAATCAGTAAATTCACGCGCCGTTAACGCCCGGGTTTGTACTATCAATATCCTCGATTCGGACCTACCTTGTAAACAACGTTTGTCATTGTCAGATTTTCCTTAGACTCCGACCATCAAACTGTAGGAATTCGTACCATATTCGATCCTTTTCATGGCATGTCTTTGATGATATTAGTACACCACAAACAAACCTTTGCACAGAATCTCAGTTAAATCGAGATCTGAACAAAAATTCACCCGTGAAATGTACTCTAAACCAGCTACATCCCACCCACTTTTTAACGTGATCGGTCCGCCTCGCTTGATGTATATCGAACCCCCTGTCGCCTTCAGTTACAGAAATTTATATCCACGCATTCATCCTAGTTGTAATCGTCCAAATGTGTGCAAGTTTATTCCACATAAGTCCAGTGTGTATTAAAAATCAATAAAAGTGTATTTACATCGAGAGTATCAAGACTGGCATACAGGACTAGCGGCCCTTTCCTAATCGTAACAAAAACTTCTTCGCCGACTTTCGGTTTTGACCCATTTGCGTACAGTACATTTGAAATTCGCTTATTTGCATTTCTATGGAAATATTTTTTGCTTTCTGTGCAAATTATTGTCAGAATACCTTTACTTTATGCAATAATAGCGTTAATTCACGTTTTTTTCGGTCGTTAACATTCGCAGAGGCCCTCAAAATACTTTAACACCCTCGTGCTTCGCACTCGGGCGTTAAAGCATTTTTCGGGCCTCTGCGAATGTTAACGACCTCAAAAACGTGAATTAACCCTATATTAACGCCCTTTTTTTATCCATTAATACATGCTTATAACGGCCGGGAAAGGAACACTTTTTGCAATAATGAGTTTTATGGATCCATGTTATCGCGAGAAACCTACCTCATTACGGCCCCTAACTCATCCATAAATATCGGTGTTTTCGTTAAGGCTTATAGTGTATAACATCGAGTTCTTGTAAAGGCTATTCGGCAAATCTCCGCAGCCCCTGTCTTATTGTATGAGAGATAGGGGCCGCAGACGTTATGGATCGTTTGATAACAGGTTTTTTGTAAACTTTTTGATAGAATTTTATCAAATGTCAATTTATATCAAATCCTATATTTCTTTTCCAGAATACATGTTTTTTATCTGGAGCGGAGGTTGTACCCATGGACAAATTTGAGATTCTGGGGTTCTACCAGACGCTTTTCCAGGACTTTAGAAGTAAAGTAATTTTACCCCCCCCACCTTTTTCCCTTCCCCACCTCCCCCCCCCCCTCCACACACACACACACTTCAGATAAAAACTTTTTAATACAATTTAGCAGTTTGCGCAAATACACATTATAAACTGTCATCATATCACATCCCTAGTTTTAATTACACTAGGGGAAACTATTGTGGGAAAAGGATAAAATGCTGCTGACCACTACTATTTTCTGCTTTTCCCCCACTGTCTTTTCATTTCATCAATTGAGCTACAATAAGTGGCCGTCAGCAACGCCTTTTCTTACATTGGAAAATCTAAAATTTCATCAAATGTTGAAGAGTCGAATATTGTTGAAAGACAAAAAAACAAGATTATTTCTTAACTAAATGGAATGAAGATTTTTTTTTTTGTTTTGTTTTCATATAGGTATGTACACTTAAAATTTATACATAGAGGATATTTCTTTTTTTTTTCTGTAGAAGATCGAAATTTACTTCATCAAGTGAACCCCATCGGTAATATTTATACGAGTTGCTGCGCCAAATGTGAAAATATTACCGATGGTGTTTACGAGATGAAAATTCGATCTTTCACCTAAAAGATAAATATTCTATTTATCTCATGCTTTATTCCTTTCTGGGAGGAGCTTTATCAAAATCCAGTACAGTTCTTTTCCATTATTCAATGTGGCGTACCCCTCCCGCATAGTAAAGCATTACAATATTACGCCAATCGCGAGAAATGTAAGGTAAATGACGTCATATTTCCATCTGGTTGCAAGGCACGCGCAATTTGCCTGGGCAACAAGAACATAAAAATCGGTATTTTCACTTGTCGTACCCTTGTTATATCGAAAAATATTTTCATTGCTATTTCTCGATATCCTACCGGAAAGCATGAAATAAAAGGTGATTAGTGTTTGATACCTCCATAAAAAAAACCCTATCCTCTTCATTCCTTCACCAATATTTGATTTATGCTCCGGGAAAATGGAGGGTTGGGGCATCTCCGAAATGCATTGGGCAGAGCAAGACATCATATTGGCTACAACAGTGGAATAGGGGCATTAGGACATTTGCGTAAAGTGTCGTCTCGGATCAGCCTGCGCAGTCCACACAGGCTAACCCGAGATAGCACTTTACGACTCCAGTAGATTTTGTGCTAGAGTAGACTTGTACAGAACAGAAAATTACATAAAAACACAAAGTGTCGTTTCGCCTTAGCCTGCGCGGACTGCGCAGGCTGATCCGAGACGAGACTTTACGCAAATGTCCGAATGTCCCTTTTTGTGTGTTTGCAAGCCATATAATTATGGAATTATCGATCCATAAAATCCTTTATTACTAACGATAGACTAAAGCATGAAGTAAAATGGTCCTTTAACTTGCACAAACTTTCCTTAAAGCAAAAGGTTTCGACTCATGTCAACATCCGCGGACTTTCCTGACCTGAGTAGACTCTCTCTCTCTCTCTCTCTCTCTCTCTCTCTCTCTCTGTGTGTGTCTGAGAAAGCATTAAACCCCTTTTTCACCGAACATTACTCATCTATTTTCGCCTAACTTATTTGATAGTTTTACGTCAGTGCTATCTTTGATCATTTTCGCATCATATTTCTCTCTTTATTCTACATGAACATGTGACCCGTCACGCAAAACTTGGACCATCTGGGAAATCCGTGCATCAATTAGATGAAAACAGATAATCGATAGTTTAGGTCAGTTTAAGTTGATAGTTCAAAAGTAATTGCATAACAAAGTAGAAAGACCCCTTTTTATACATCGAAGTCTGAATAGGATTGACACTTCACGCAGTTCCAAGATGGTCCCTTTTTTCGCAACGAGTCATATATTTCTGTAGTATTTATCTTTAGTCCTGTACATGTTAAGGTGATACCCTTCTAATGAAAAACAGCTATTTCCACGGTAATGTTATCTTAAAAAAGTTGCTACGATTGAAAATGAGTATTATTGTACCACTTTGACCGAGCCACTTTTTCCTTTTTTTCCTTCGAATAATTATCATTTATAAATCTAGATCCATCTATTCTCATTACAAAAGGAGATGAAAATTACCTCCCTTTTCTGAAAAATTACAAAATATCAACAAATAATTTCAAAATGGTCATCAAATGAATTTCTGGTCGGTTAAAAATATGCACAAATATTATATCAGTATAAATCCTTATTTATCAACTAATAAGAAATTTCATTCCATGTTGCACTAGAAGCGTTAGGATGGTAACACCTTAACCCTTTACCTGATATGCCAATTTGAGGTTCTTCTATTTAAGCAGCAAATAAAGATATGATGTCAAAAATATGGACAAATGAGGATGCGAATATCTGATTGAGTGGAAAACATTGTGGGAAAAGGAGAAATTGCTCGTTACGAGCAATTTCTCCTTTTCCCACAATGTTTTCAAAAGCTGTCTGTTGTTGACGTGTCAAAATGAGTATCTATGGAGTAAAGGGTTAAGATGTAGCTTTTCTTTTTCTTTTTACCCGCAGCATGCTGCCTATACCAGTACAACAGATCTTACGAATGGCCGAGAGAAGTAGAACGAAACCTTTCATCGCTGGAATTAACATGTATGCAAACATTATCTTATGATTTTCTATATATCTACAAATTTTGACTTCAAATTTTCAAGGTCTGATACGTATCTTACGCGGTAAAAATAAATAATAATAAAAAAAATCAGAGGAAAAAATGTATCTACATAGTCAAATATAGTGCAAAATCTTAAAGTCTCAGTAACGTCCTTGAAATGTAAAATGGCCTGTTTATAAAATAAAAGTAAATTTCATATGTACCATGTGAAAATATGGCGATTTTTATGACTTTACCGATATAATCTGAGGCCTGGCCAGCTGGATTCATTTTTTGAATCCGTCTGGTAGAAAAATTTCATTGGTACCAGGGATGCTAGTCATAACACGGATGCTGCCATGTCCTTCATGTAACGAAATTGTAAAGTAAAAGAAATTCCATTCTAATTTAGAAAAATATTTTCTTCTGTTAAGATTGCAATATTTCACTTCGAATCATCTGTATAACATGCATTTATTTGAATTTAGTATTTTGGTAACAAATTTTGGCATGTTATATGTCAGAAAAAAATCAGTGTTTTGTAAGTATTCTAATTTCTTGAAAAAGTTATATAATAAATGATTCATAGCTGTTTGTGCTAAAAATGTAACTGTATTTTCCGTTTTGTTCCCAGAAACTTTCTTTTATTAAATTCAACGGCGTGGCTTCCTTTTGTGAACAATTATTCTCATTGTTATATAAACGGCACATGTATTACAGCAATGATACACAATGTTACAGCGCAGACACATCTAGGTATTAGGAATAATTCAATAAGAAAATTGTAGTTAGTGCCTTTATTTGAGAAAAATCAAACAAAACAATAATTGAATAGTTACACATGAAATGAAGAAAAGTCATTTGCACCAAAAATACTGTCTTGTTGAATAGTTAAAATATGAAATGTTACTGCAAGTAATTTAAGTTATTTCAGTTACTCTTCTGTACTCACTTGTAACTATATGCATGGTATATGCATTAAAAATATCATTGTTCGGTAGGAAGTAAATCCGTTAAATCATGACATTTCAGAAATAAAACAGGCTACCAAATTTTGCATGTAGCTTTATCTAATGGGCCTTTACCAGGAGGGGTTAAGTTTGTCCCCACCCTAGGGGTCACAAGTTTTACCTGGGCTTTTCTCGTAAAAAACTTTATAAATGATCTTTTTACTAAGCATAATAAGGCCAAGGGCTACTAAATTTATCCCTGTTTCATGGGTCTCATATTTTACAGGGCCTTATTTTAGGAAACTGCATCTTCTTGGTTTTAACCACACGTTCTAGACCTGTATTATTTGGTATGGGGCTTTATCTTGTGGACCTCCACCAGGATTCAATTAATTATAGCTTTGTCGTAAAAAATGGCTTTACCCAGGAATCATAACTTTCTCGTAGGATTTTATATAGAAAAATGTTTGTCTTCAAGTTTGAAACCAATTGGCCAGAGTTGTAATGTTTGGTTTGTAGTGTTTTCACTTATTAGCTAGTGGAGCGATACAGGGCCATCATGGCCCTCTTGTTTCAACTTATATCTCCTATTGCATCAGTGAACTAGAGTAACAGAAGGATGAAAAAAAAAAAAAACCAGGGCCCTTTTTGACCTGGGCTTTCGCCTATTGTATGTCTTCAAGTTTGAAACCAGTTGGCCAGAGTTGTAATGTTTGGCTTGCAGCGTTTTCACTTATTATTCAATAGAGCGATACAGGGCCATCGTGGCCCTCTTATTTCAACTTATATTCCTATTGCATCAGTGAACTAAAGTAACAGAGTAGGAGAGTAAGAATAACAAAGGAAATAAAGCAGCTTAAGTAATGAAAATATCCAAATCTCAATGTTGGCAAACTTATAGTGTAAACAATCGTAAATATTTATTAAAATTAAGAAATCAAAGGTAAGTGTGCAACAATAAATTACTGTTGCACTCATACATAGATCATTTTTGAGGTGCTAAATGCTAAAACTCAATAACTGCTCCTAATTTTGGTCCTGTATGTCTGTCCTAGTACCTCTAGCCAAAATTGTGAATAAATCTAGCCAGAAATATAAACAGATTCAATGTGAAGACTGAAAATTCAGGGATTGGTTTCAGTGCATTCTTCTAGGAACATATATTAGGTGTTTTATGGCATGTGACATTAGTCAGATTTGATTTAAAATAAGTTTTACATAAATGTGGATTTTAATGAGCACCCTAAATGTGGGTATTTAGAATTTTCACATCACGCCAAATCAAAAAATATATATCACTGAAATTTATATGAAAAAACAATACAAATCATCAATGATTAAGAATCACAAAATTACCAAAAAAAATTTTTTGATGGTATTCCCTTAAAAGGCTACGTAGCCTCTTAAGCTGTTTTTAGATTTCGCGCCAAAAATAAAAAAATGCATTATGGGAATGTTAAGTGACTTGCACGTGACTAATGACGCTTAAATTCCATTACATAACAAAGATGTAATTATTTTTCATAATATCTTCTTCGGGCGCAATGTTTGAAGCTTCATCTGTGTATTTCCAGTATGTAAATGAGCGAGTTGTTCATGGAAAAATAGAACGTGTTTCCCGTCGATGTCGACCTTGGCCGTAGTAAATCTCTAATTTCTCGTGTTGTCGGATGGTTTTCGACTACTGGGGTTTTATGAATGACGATTATAAGGCTTTGGGAGTATAAAGACAATATTTTTGTATTTTTGTGGAATTTTCGTCCCAAATTCTGAAGGGCCACCTTTAAATTCAAAAGATTCGTCAAAATATGGCAGTGTTTCATTGTTTGTTTCATTATTGTGAACAAAGGAAAACTTTACTTTACGTTATAGGCAATTTTTGGGTAGGCGCGTTTATTAGCATATAAAAAAAATTCTGCACCACTTTCAGATCTGGCATCCATGGTTAAAGTTACTCTAATAGGCTATCATAACTCACTGTACCAGTTGATTTTTTTCTACCAGATGGATTGAAAAAAAAAAAATAGGGCCCTTTTTTTACATGCGCCCTTATCTTAATATGTACAGGTGCAGTTCGTAAAATATTCCCAATAATTGTAAAACATGTATTATGAATATTCAGATTTGTATCTATATCATTGCGTCGGGTAAGTTTTTCAATCTCGCGGTAACGAAGGTCTCTTGAGATAATAGTTTTTTTCCACGTAGGTCATGCGAACATTTTTACCCTTGGGATGCTAAGCGCGATTGACTGATCTTTGGCGGACAGTGTAGATCAAGATTAGAACGTGCAGTCTGATTTTGGATCTTCACTGTCAGATATTCATGTTTCTCCAAAAATTAAATTTGAAATATCGTTATTTGGAGCTTTACCTTTTTACCACACAATCCCTATCTTTAAAGACGTGAAAAAGAAGCCTTCTGAAAACATTGTGGGAAAAAGAGAAAATGCTGGTAACCAGCATTTTCTTCTTTTCCCACAATGTTTTCTACCCAATCCAAATCAAATTTCAATGTTTGATTCTTATTGATTTTGTCGTTTGCAAATGTTTCCAATTTGGACAAGTCCAAAATTTTGTCGTTTGGTAAAGGGTTAACGTGTCATTTACATGTAACTTAATCAGCAGTGTAATTGTTCATCTAAGGTACAGAGAATCTCATAATTGGCTTGTAACACGTGACAAAAGGGCATTCGAAGATTTGCGTCCAGCTATTCTCTGCACAGTCTGCGGAGTCTATGCGAGACTGCACTATACGGCTACATTAGAGTACGTATACTCGCGCAAAAAATAAAATTATATAAAAAAGAAAAGCGCCGTTTCGGATTAGCCAGCGCAGTGCAGTCCCAGGCTGATCCAAGACGAGACTTTACGCAAATGTCCAAATGTCCTGTTTCGCGTGTTGCAAGCCAGTGAGTGTTTTATCATTGTTACAATACAATTTGTCTAAAGATTGTTTGACGGGAGCCTTGGCGAGCGTCAAATAAAATTAAGTCAACTCGTTTAATAAAAATCACAATACGTTAGTTAACACAAGTGTGGGACTCTATTTGCCACACAATACCGGTAACAGACAAACAATTTCCAGGGTCATCACGTTTAATTCATTAACAAACTTTTAGGGTTATCCAAATCGAGAGCCTTTACAGACGACAAAATAAAAGTGACTGATAATTTGAATTTGTTTTGTGAAGGGTAGAAAACGTTGTGACCAGCATTGTCTCCTTTTCCCACATTCTTTTTTTCTAAAAGCTTCTATCTCAGGGTTGTCAAAAGTAGGGTTCGTGTGGTAATGAGTTAAAACAAAACATTAGTGTTTAACCTCATTTGCTGACCAATCGAATGGCCCCATATTTTGGGAAAAAAAAAAAAACGTCCGTCTTATTTATCAGGCCAGGCTCCCTGAACAATTAACTATTAAGAGTTCGCCACTTAATCGTTAAGTGTTTAAGGCGAAGAGCGAATGCGCCAGTGACTTGTGGAAACTCCACCCTACTGTTCTGTCAGGCCGACATGTGCTGTTCTACATGTGCACGTTTGAAACCTTTGAAACGTTTGACAGTTTCATTTTGATCATTGGACCACTTCATTTTTGTATCATAGAGTTTTTACCACCGCTGCATTAGCGATGTACAAAACACATGTTTTCGGGTCTTTCTAGACATATTTCACAAAAAATACCGTTATCATTGGAAAGCACGTGATAAATACTTACAGAAACAACAACCTTCATCCACTGCATTTTTATTAGCTTATTTTCCATTCTATAACTAAAAACGATGTAAGTTCCACGCTACAAATTTGAATATTACCGAATGGCAATGTTTACGCCGATATAACGTATCGAAAATAATGGCACTGGCCTTTTGCTCTACAGCACCCGGGCTTACCGTATTAGTCCCCCAAAATATAATATAAGTATCATGACTCGTAAGATTCAAGAAAAAATGTTACTGATGATAAAATGCGACACCCATCTTTCTCCATGTAAACAGTCTGTCATCTTGGAAGTGATTACACAATATTGTCCCGTACAACTTACAACACAGTGAAATAAGAAAACCATAAAACTTTCCACGTGTATAGTCTAATGTTGTCAATAGATTTGAATAGTTTAATCCATGAGGGCTGCCATGTTTATGATCATGTTGCAGACAGTTTTTCAAGATTAAAACCTCCTTAGTACCGACTGGTTTATATAATATTATTACGGTATTAGCTGAATTATTGCGAGTGTGTCACAGTCAGACTTTGTCTATCAAATATGATGTCTATTTCAGTGAACTACACAGCAGATATTATGAGGTATAAGAATGAGATTCTTCGAGCGAATTTTGATTCAACATCAGCTAAGTGCAAAGCCGGCTGGGGTGTGTTTTATCCGAACTGGGTGGGCCTCAATTGTTCCCTTGACCGAGACTACAGCCGTGTTTGTATTTATGTCACTGATGATATGGTGAATTCTGATGATTTTTACGGCTTAAATGAAAATCATGATGCTGAGGACGTGCAGTCTGATATTTGATCTACATTGTCCGCTTGTCAACCCTTTCCCAAACAAGCCCTTGTTTTTACGTGTCTGCAGTACATGTCTTTTGAAAACACTGTGGAAAAAGGAGAAATTGCTCGTAACGAGCAATTTCTCCTTTTCCCACAGTGTTTTCTACCCATTTTCATCAAATTTGAAATTGTCGTCTGCGAACTCTTTCTGTTTCGAAGAGTCTAAAATTTTGGGAAAGGGTTAAGGTAAACCTAGAAGATGTAAAAGATCTGACATACATGTATATCTGCCTTTGAGATAAAGCCATGTTAAAACAGGTCTAGAAAAATATTTTCAAGCGAGCTTTTGCCCTAGCTTGACAACATTTTTCCTGCAGTTTAACTCAAATGCCAACAAATGTCAGATCCTTAAAGATTAATCACATAACTGTATCACAAAAAATATTTGTAAATTTCTTAAGTAGATCTTTAAGAGAAAGTTGGGCCCGTATTCACCAACCGTTCTTAAGCATATTCTAAGTCTTATCTAAAATTTCGTCAATGTGAAAGTAACAGAACCTTTGACTGGCTTAACCATTTGGTTTAGCCAATCAGAGGTTCTGTTTCTTTCTCTGTCAGAAAATCTTGAAGATTAAGACAAAAAACTTTCTTGATAATCGTTGGTGAATACGGACCCTGAATATTCACGATTATGACCGACATTAAAAGTATACTTTTGGAGCTTAAAATAGTTCAAGAGAAAATCATTCAATAATAGTTTTTTTCGTGAACATTTGGGAATTCTGATTGGCTGATTTTTTTTGTCGTAGCTCCATGAAAAAAATAGCATTGCTGTCAAACTAATGTAAACAGATATACGAGATTTCCCAATGTTTTCCTTTCCATTTTTTTTTTATTATGTGACCTATCACGCAGAAAGGGACTATGTTGGAATTATGTGCATCAATTACATGAAAACAGATCAATGATAGTGCATGTCAGTTTGAGTTGATAATTGAAAAATGATTGTATAACAAAGTACAATGACCACTTTTCATACAGAAAATGTCACTTAAGCGAAAAGTGCCAACCCCTGTCAGCCTGCCCAATTCGCGCAGTCTGACAAGAGCTGACACTTTTCGCTGTTCCAAGAAGGTCCCCTTTGCGTGATGGGTCATAAATTTAATGTAATTGATCAAGTGATTTTGATTTGATTTTAACTTGATTTTTATCTCACTTCCCCCTTTGAGTTTTGCAGATATATTTTGTCCGTTCTATGCAAAAAAAAATTTCCTTTTCTTTATTGACGGAAAATCTTACCCAAACGTTAACCCCTCCCGAGCTCCCATCTTAAACAACAACAACAAAATAACAAACAGTTCGGGCTGAAATGTACGAAAACCCGTTTTACTTGATCTGATTGCAGACCAAACTCTGTTAGCTTTACTGAGTTACTTCATTATGTTTCAATAGGCACAAATTTGTCGTTCTCCTAACTAAGTTATTGAGGTAAGTATCCAAATACGCACTATGAGAATGTCATTGCATTGAACACGGTATCCTATTTCTGCGTCATCGACGGTTTACTTCGAAATCTCGTAACTACAGCTTGTTACAAGCTGTACTTACGAGGTTTTCGAAGTAAACCGACGACATGAATTTTGTACCTGAACTCGTCAAAAATTTACTTTTAGCGGACGGAAAAATATATCGGGTTGAATGATAGTTATAATGATTATTATTTTTATCACATAATTATCCTTGTTTTCAATGTAATACAGCCATTACGTTTTTTCTTGTCTCACACACGTGTGAGATAAGAAAATAGCGCTGTACTTGGCCAACACTCTGTAATTGTACGCTTCATTTCTAAAGCAATGCTGACCAAGGTTACTGAAGGTCATTAGTGGTCAAAATTCTTAATCGTGATAAAGTTGTTAATTTAATCACTTTTATACTCAAAGGAAAATCAATTTATGCAAGTTTCTTCGGAACTTCTTTTCGTTTGTAAGCTTCATGTAAATTTCACTACACAATCATGATACATGTATGCCTCTGGTTTAACACATTTTGGACTATAAATTAATTCTTATTATTCAGTAATGTGATAAATAGAATATGACACTCGTTGGCTTTTGAGGTAAAACATTATTAAACTCGTCCACAAAAAATAAGGCTCGCTTAATAACAATTTTTTGTAGACTCGTTTAATAAAATTTGAGCTCAAAATCCAACTCATGTCAGATCCTGTATGACTTTGAATTAAGATTCATTGATTGGCCTGATGGTGTTACCACGTGTTACACCAGTCAGTCATATCAGAGCGTTCGCCTTGAAAAAGTTAGGTAACATTTTGAGAAACTTTGATGGTAAATTGCTGGCTTACAGCATTTTCTCTTTTACCCGAAATGTTTTCAAATGCCTTATTGTCCAGGGACAATCGACAGTCGTGTTATGTTGAAGAAAATTTGTATTTAACGTTTTGAAATAGATACATGTAAATACGTTTAGAAATAGATACATGTATACGCAGTTGATACATGTATTTACAGAATTCTTTTTTATAAAATATCTTCAAATCTTTAGGATCAAATACACCTTCAGTAAAAATGATACAAGACTGAAAATATTTTTCTGAGTGTTGTATAGGTTCCAAATATAGTAGGCTGACCTTACCCGCTTTCATCCTGGTTTTTTATTTGATTGGTCAAAATAGTATGTTACGATATCAGTCCAGATAGTTCAAGAGATAGAACGCAAGACTTGTAAATGTCAAATGTTGAACCACTTAAGGTGTAGGTTCGAGTTTCATGACTGAAAATCTGAAATTACAATGCATCGAGCATGAGAAAGAATCCGGTGTAACTTATTATGGGTCTTGTTCTGTACCTTGAACTTTCCTCAGCAGTCTAACTAACGTCACATGTGGGCAACCGTTGCCGTCTATGAACTAATCAAACACTGAGTCAGCAATTTGTATCAGACCAAACATCTCGGATGGGAAAGATGAGACTTGTGAACTTTAAATCTCTGGCAACTAGAGGCCGTGGAATGGATCCCCATATATGGCCTCGTAAAATTACGAATGATATGTCAAATGAGACGTCAAACAGCGATTCCGTGCGACGTTGCTTTCCACTGAGTATGTTAAAGAATCAGACGCATCATAGGATCGATGTTGTCTTGTATCTTGCGCAATTCAGCATAACAAAACTTTCTTACGGGTGGGGCGGCGGGAACGTCAGCATTATCACTCGCTAGATGGTATTCTACAAATGCACATCTAATTTGGGCATCATGGGTACAGGGCCGGACTACTTTTCTATGCGGCAACCGTTACTTTGAATTTCAAACCAAAATAAACTTTTACTAAAAAAAAAAAAAAAAAAAAAAACCGCTATTTAGTGCGATTAATTCAGCTATATATGATCAGCATTTCAGAAAAATCTGGAGCTAAAACAGGCTTAACTTTTCCTCAAACGCAATCAAAAAAGTCATTTTCTCTATTGCTATTTTGCAGCGCGTAGCGCGTATTACAACAATCCCCTAATATTGGGGGAAGAGGGAGTGATGCGTCATATCAGCCAGGTCGAATCTTCGAAGAATGTGACATGTACAAACAACGGCTGTATGGATAACTGTTGAGAAAAGAGATAAACCAGCATTTTATCCATCTCCATCGATGTTACTTCCCTTTCATAAACAATAATCATGAATTGAACAATATCAATATGTCGTCTGAAGTTGCTTTCACTTTGGAACAGTGTAAAATGTTGTCGTCTGGTAAAGGGTAACCGCAAGTTGTTCCCCAAATATTTATGTGATAGAATTCCGCTCATTGCGGGTGATAATTGCATTTACATATTTACCACGTCTTGGTTTGGTATCATTCAATGCTTGGCTTATTGAATCGTACTTTTACCATGTATCTTATTTACCAATACATGTTGGTCACGTGGTTTAGAATGGACGTGTATCTTTTGGGCTGAGTAGATTTTGGATAAATATTGATGATGAAAGGCTTATAAGTGCGTCGAAATGTTGTTGTCTGAGGATATAAAGTGTGATACTAAGTGCCAAAAGTTTGAATATGGGAAAAAATAGGAGAAAAGTAGAAAAACGTAAGAAAAGCAGTGATAGCAGTGAGCTCGAGAAAAAGATTACACGACACGGAGGTTCGCCAGGGGTAGCTGAAAAGACTGTAAGTACGCTGAATTGTAAAAATAGGTATTCGTGTCTCAGCGAAGTCAGTGATCTTATTCGAGAATCTAGCAGTATCTTATACAGTGATTCGGACACTTTGATCGAAAGTGAGACAGTTATAGAGCAAAATAATTCTGTTTTTGAAGACGTAGTATCTCCAAATAAAAACATTAACATGGCCTCACATAACGAGTGTCGATCAAACCCAGATATCTCTATGTCATCCGACCAATCAGCAGTATTAGGAGTATCTTCTGACAATGAGCTGAGGGGTTTGTTACAAATAATGAACAGTCGTTTGGAAAGGATAGATAAGAAATTAGAAAGACTCGATGAAGTGGAGAAAAAGGTAGATAGATTTGATGCTGACCTGAAAAAGCTGCAATCATTTATGACAGAAAATTATAATAAGATTGAGACAAAGGTAATTGCAATTGAAGAAAAGATAGACTCTTATGAGTTTTCTACTGCTATGCTATCAGATAAAGTTGAGCAGATGAAAAAAATGTCAGAGGATGCTAAAGAAGAGTTGCTGTATATACAGTCCCAAAGCATGAGAAATGATATAATATTTACAAATATTCCCGAAGAAACAAGAGAAACAAGGGACCAATTAGAATCAAAACTCAGATCTTTTCTGGTAGAGAAGTTAGAAATTGCTCAAAACATTGTTGACGAGATTGAGTTTGAAAGAATTCATAGAATGGGAGATAGAAGAAAAGGTTGTAGACAGATTGTTGCAAAGTTTTTGAGATTCAAAGATAGAGAGATGGTGAAAAAACAAGGAAGCAAACTGAAAAATACCCAGTATTCCATTTACAAACAGTTCCCCAAAGAAATTTCCGATCGAAGGAAAAAACTGCTACCAAAATTGAAGGAGGCGAGGAGAAATGGAAGAGAAGCTTGGCTCAGCTATGATAAACTTTATATCGACGGAGTTCCATCAAACATTAGTAATCAATAGGGGGGTAAGAAGGATGGACTATCTATTATATCATGGAATATTAATGGACTTACAGAGGCTAAGAAACTTTCAGAGGAATTCAGTTCCATAGTATGTGAAAAAGACCTTATATTCTTATACGAGACTTGGGCTAAGGAAGATACCTGTTTAGAAATAGAGGGGCTTAAGTGTTTTAATTTTTTTAGGAAGCATCAGCACAAGAAGGCTAAAAGATGCAGTGGGGGTGTTGCTTTATACATTGCATATGAATTAATAAAAGGGGTCACTGTTGCCAAGAATAGATTTGACACAATCATATGGGTTAAACTAGATAAATTTTTCTTTAAGTCAGTCGAATTTATTTATTTATTGTGGTGCCTATATTTGGGGAGAAGAATCACCAATGAATTACATAGAAAACACAGATCTGTTTGAAATTTTAGAAAATGATATATGCCAATTTAATTCGGAAGGTAAAATATATGTTTTCGGGGATTTTAATGGTAGAGTTGGAGAAAAGCTAGATTTTGTTAAATACCAGCACATTTACATTTATGAATTCGCAAACGACAACTACGATCGATTATTTGTTGCTATGCGAGCGAGATTTTAATACAGTATCTAAATTTTGTATTTGTGATTTTAATTATCTATCAGATCATGCACCGCTCGACTTTAATATTTCATGTTTTAATTCGGTAGTTAGAGACTACAATGATAATTTTTACTCCTTTACAAAAACCCAATGGAATGATTCATTGCGGGATGAATTTCGGCACAAATTGATTAGTAGACTACCCGATTTGAACAGGGCAGTATACTGTCTGAAAAATCCATGTAAGGAATCTATTGATGAGTGTTTGAATGCTATAGTTTCAATATTACACGATGAGGCTGACCCTCTCTTTTCCAAAAAAGTTAAGATTAAATCAAATGCTTGTCTTAACAAAAATGAGAGTTGGTTTGACGAGGAGTGTTTCATTGCTAAAACAAACTATAGAAGTATGCATAAAATTTATAATAGTTGCAGATCTGAGGAAAATAGATCGATGTATTTTCATGCAAAAAGCACGTACAAAAAAATGCTAAAACGTAAAAAGAAAGAGTATAAACTGAAACAAGTTAACAAGATCACATTATTACGCCACTCTAAACCAAAAGACTTTTGGAATTTGTTTACTAATAAGAAAAACTCTTCATGTCAGGTGCCATTAACAGAACTTTTTGAACATTTTCGATGTATGGGTAGCAATACAATACTACAAAAAGACAAAAACGACGATAATTATCGCACCCAAGGAGTTTTTCAAAGCACTGACAGTACTTTTGAAGAGCTGGATGTTTGCATTTCGCAAGATAAAATCACTAAAGTAATTAAAAATTTAAAGTTAGGGAAGGCTCCAGGTAGTGATGAATTACTGAATTCGTATTTTACAGAAACTTTTGATATCATTTTACCATATTTGTGTGATTTGTTTAACGCTATTCTCGATTCAGGATCCTACCCTAGTACGTGGGCAGGAGGAATTGTAATCCCAATTTTTAAGAAGGGAGATCCCAATATTGTTTCAAATTATAGAGGTATCACACTACTCAGTAACTTTAGTAAAATTTTCACCGGAGTATTGCAAAACAGAATAAGTAAATGGAGTGACAAGAATAACATAATATCTGATGCTCAGTTTGGATTCAGGGAAAAAATGTCTACTGTCGACGCTACCTTTGTTCTAAATTCAGTTATTCATAAATTCATAAGTGATAGGAAAAGATTATATTGCGCATTTATTGACTTTAAAAGAGCGTTTGACAGTATCAATAGAAATCTTTTATGGATTAAGTTGAATAAACTTGGGTTTAATGGCAAAATTCTACGTATCATTCAAGACATGTATTCGAAAATAAAAGCAAAAGTTCGTAAAGATAATCTTTGCTCTGATTTCTTTGACAACAATGTGGGACTCTTGCAAGGAGAAAAAATGTCGCCAATTTTATTTTCACTTTTCCTTGAAGATCTAGAATTATATTTACAGGGGGTTGAGGGAGATGGTATTGAAATATATGATATGATTATAACCCTTTTACTCTTCGCTGATGATATAGTTATTTTGGCAAAATCACCCTCTGAATTACAAAATAAACTGAATAAGTTGAAAGATTATTGTGAATTATATGATTTACAGGTTAACTGTGAAAAAAAAAAATAGTTGTGTTTAGAAAACGAGGGAAGATAAAAGAAAATGAAAAGTGGTGGTATAGCGGGAAATCCATAGAAATCGTTGACAAGTTTAATTATTTGGGTACTGTCTTTTACTATACTGGTAATTTTAGCAATAATTTTGAATTTATTCAAGGTAAAGCTTTAAGGGCACTAAATGTATTTATGTTTAAGATAAAGGATTATGGGCTTTCTCCTGATATCACGATAGAGTTATTTGATTCCTTCGTTGGTTCAATTTTAAACTATGGCAGTGAAGTTTGGGGATTTTCCAAAGCAAATCAGTTAGAACGTGTTCATTTAAAATTTCTTAAGAGGTTACTATATGTTAAACGAAGTACCTCAAATCAAGCAGTTTACGGCGAAACAGGAAGAATGCCATTTTACTTGACCCGTTATAAACGTCTATTTAAATATTGGTTTAAGCTTGTAAATAACAATATAAATGAAAAAATATTATCCTTTCAAATGTTTACACAATGCTAAGAGCAGACGCTGAATCTGGAAAATTAAATTGGTTTTCTAATATAAAAGATTTATTGGGACGCTATGGATTCGCAGATGTTTGGCTTAACCCTTATAGTGTTCATTCAGATAGTTTCCTTCGTACTTTTGAACAACGTATTTTAGACTGTTTCAAACAAACTTGGCATGAAAATATGGAGAAAACTGAATCGTTATACTCATATAAACATTTTAAAACAGAATTTGGCATTGAAAAATATTTAAAAAATTTACCTAAACAATTAAGAATTTGTCTGTCAAAATTACGTATGTCATCTCATAATTTAAGAATAGAAGCAGGACGATATGGGAGGGTTAAAACTATAAGAAATGAAAGGTATTGTTTGAAATATAATACCCATGATATTGAGGATGAATATCATTTTATTTTAATATGCCCGCTGTACACTGAATTAAGGAATACATACATAAAGAAATACTATAGAAATAAACCAAGTTTTATAAAATTTTGTACCTTAATGTCATCAGAAAATCTCAATGAAATAAAAAAGTTAGCAATATATGTTAAAAAGGCCTTATCAACAAGAAACCTGTAGTAGGTCCTACCGTATCTTATGTAAGTTCATTCTAAAAAGAAGCATTTATATCATTAACAATAGTATTATTGTAATATCTTCCGTTTGAGTGTTATTTCAGCACTATTCAGTATTATTCTTTGACATGTTTGATGTTTCTATGTACACATGTTATTTATCTTATTAATATGTAATGACACTTCGTTAGCACGTCGTTAGTACGGTATGTTGTATAACATTCCATATTCTTGTCTTTTGCAAATATGTCTTACAATATTTACAAATCAACCCATAAATCGTGACTATTATTGTATGTCATTGTTGTATTGCCATGATGAGGTACTGTATGTACAAATCGAAAATAAATCTATGTCTATGTCTATGTCTATCTTATTTACGGATCGTGTCTTGCTTTTGGCAAATTCTGTCGGTTTCTTTTTGCTGAGTGCTGGCGCGAACAGAAACTCACTTGGACATCAGACTGTACTGTGTCATTATTTGTATGGTCTGGTGGCAGGGGACTTGAAAACTTGTTCACAGCTGTGATGAATATTGAGAAAAACGTTTTTTTCTTTTTCAAAGTAAGTAGTAAAATATTTCGATATTTTTTTTGTGCAATATACAGTGAAAATATTACCTATTTGCCGATGTTCATGTGCACTTATTTTGTTCTACCATTGCAGATAGATAATCATCGTGATTGGTATATCGGTGGAATTAAAGAAGATAGAAACATGTTATATTGTATTCTAATAATAGAATCTCTATGTATTTTATGTTTTTTTGTTCATGTCGCTTGAATAAATGCTAATTATAAAACAAAATATTGGTTAAGTGGAATTTAATGTTTCTTTTGATTTGTTCGAATTTGATAATTGTTGTTCGCAAGTTACAGCCACTGATTGATTGTTTGCTTAAATTTGTATACTGTTGTCAATAGTTTGTTTGAAAATGTCCTTAATGTAATTTATTTAAAAACAGATAAAGGTATCGGTAATTAATTTGAGTACATGTATTTAAAGAATGATTTAGATAGGGGTATCCCAAAAAGTATTGAAAGTAGATGAAATTGTTATTCATTTACATTTACTATATATGCAGTTGGAAATAACTAGGCTGCTTAAATTTGCAGTGACAAAAATTTGTTTATACATGGAGTCTTTTTTGTGTGCATATCTTTGGAGTTAAATAAATAAATGGGAGTTCATTTTACCCCGTGCCGAATATTGAGAAAAACTCCTTTTTTTTTCAAAGTAAGTAGTAACATTATGGGAAAAGGAGAAAATGGTACTCAGCATTTTCTTCTTTTCCCTCAATGTTTTTACCTTTCACAAAACAGATTTAAAATTTTCAGTCACTTTTATTTTGTCGTCTGCTACTGCTTTCGATTCGGACAAGCCTAAAATATTGTCGTTTGGTAATGGTAATATGCAGTTACGTTATTTTTTGACTCTGTGAGATTTTGATGGCGCTGTTGTTGCTTGAAATAAAAAGAAAAAAAAAAGATATTTCGTTGTGCCCTTGTAAAACTGGCCTTGAATAGGCTTATGAGATGTTTAGAGGTTGAAACTTCTTTTTGGAAAACATTCAGGCAATATTCACTAAATGAATTAAAGCAAATCAGGGTCGAGCACCATTAGCTCAGTCGCCTGCATATGGTGTGCAACACGCGAAAGGGACATTCGGACATCTGCGTAAAGTGTCGTCTCGGATCAGCCTGCGCTGTCCGCGCAGGCTAATCCGAGACGGCACTTTACGACTACATCAGATTTTGTGCTACAGTAGACATGCGCAAAACAGAAAACTGCGCTAAAACGGAAAGTGCCGTCTAGGACTAGCCTGCACGGACTGCGCAGGCTGATCTGAGACGACACTTTACGCAGATGTCCGAATGTCCCTTTTCACGTGTTGCAGGCCATATATGACATAAAAGACAGTGGGTAGCTGGATAGGACACCCGGCTCGACCTTTTTCTTACGAAGGAACAGGATTAATTCCTCTATAACGGCTGACTACTATTTTGATGTTGGTTACATGGAAACTCAGCTTGTGGCCTAGATTGAACATTGTTGTAAAGCCCTCAACCCTTTACCATTGACTTTAATACTGACTTTTAACAACACCGGGAAAGAAGCTTTTTGAAATCATTGTGAGAAAAGGGGAAAATGCTGATAACCAGCAGTTCACAAGGTTTTCTACCTTTTCAAAGAACAAGGTACATTCGAATCACATTGAAATTGTCGTCTGCAATCTGGACAAGGCTAAAATTTTGTTGTCTTGTAAAGGATTAACCATTCACTCCATAAATACTCATTTCTACGCATTGCTTGTAGGAGACTTTGGGAAACATTGTGGCAAAAGGTGAAGTGGCTCGCGATGAGCAATTTCACCTTTTGCCACAATGTTTCTATACTATCAAAAGGTGTCATATACACATCAGAAACAGCTTCATCCTTGCTGTTATTTAGGAACAATTAGAGATACCAGAGAAATGCCTTATGGGGTAAAGGATTTAAAAAAGCGCAGATTTTTGTAAGGGTCGCCGCAGAATAACTGAAATTATGATGAAAAAGAATTCAAAGTCAGGGAGGACTATATCAGATATTTGTGGGACTCTGACCATTGCATTTTTTTAACCGAAAGAAAGGAGCACTGGTGATAGGATCAATAGAAAGGCATGGATAGAAGCACTGGTCGCAGCGAAAAAATGGATACAGAAAGCAGAACATTGATAATCACAGCAGTTAAGCTGTCTAGGGAAGCGTGGATTGTTGTACTAGTCGCCACAAACCAACTGAAATGATGTTGAAAAGGTGGAAAAAGGTAATTAATCAATCAATCAATCAATACAAAAAACAGATCATTGAAAAACAAATAAGTTGTGCCTAGGTAATGGGATATAACAGCTAAACATTGGTCATTGCGAACACCGCTTTCTTATTCGAAATTACGGAATACTTTAGCCCATTACTTGAATCAATATGTAAAACAATACAAAAACACATATTTTAATGTGTATACTGTAAAAAAGAACAACTGAAATACGACAAAGTAAACATTTAGAGTAGTTTTATTTTAGGATCTCATCTATAAATAACATTCGGAAAAAGTCGGGTCTCGAAACAACCAAATTCTGCATAAAAAAATTCGGGGTACGGACAAAACCCCCCTAGGACAAAATCCCCCTAGGACAAAACCCCCATGGACCCCCCCCCCCGGACAAAACCCCATACCCTTAACTGAAAAGTGGACAAAACCCTCATGGTTTTAAAATGAGCCTTTTTGTATAATCATGTTAAAGATGAATACAATTTACTGCTTTAAATACTTGTGGTGGTTGTAAAAAATAATGTTTTTGTATAAGTTAAATTGATTTGATAAGATTTTTTTTGTCTTAAAATTGTGCTTTATGATCAAAATTTTTTTTCTTAATATTGTGCTTTATGACCAAAAACATTTTTTTTTTCTGTATACATTCATAATAAATTCATAATAAATTGTAAATGCAATCATACAATGGAAAATATCATTGATATATTAATCAAAGGTATTATTTTTCTAATTATAGCATTAAGTTATAACGATAATTGAAAGAGATTTTTTGTGTAGTCAGTCCCATTTCGTCTACAGTCTCAATTCGTCTTATCTCATTTCGTCTACACCTATTTTGTCTACAATAAAATATACTTGAATGTATAAGTATGAATTAACTTTGGAATGAATTTGAATGATTCATTTAAATTCTGTATATATTTGTTTTTCTTATTTGGTGCTTTTATATGTTCAAATCTACTACTAAACATTAGCGAATATGACAGGTGTAAACTTGCAAATCAGGTGTCTTAATCCCTTCTCAACACCTGTCTTGCCCAAGTCTACATAGGTGTTTATATATCAATAGAAACTATCAACAAACTTGAGTTACAAATTAAAATAAGATAATATCTAAATCATTTTTTGCCTTTCATGTTTGATTTTTTTTCCTTCAGTCACAGAGACTTTTAACCTATGGGGGTTTTGTCCTATGGGGTTTGTCCATGGGGGTTTTGTCCTAGGGATTTTTTGTCCTAGGGGTTTTTTGTCCTAGGGAGAGGGTTTGTCCTACTCTCAGAAATACACCAGGGGTCGAAACGACCAAAAAGTCGAAATGACGGGGGTGTCGAAATGACTATCATTCTGTATGTATCTACTTAATCAAGTTGAGAAAGACATTGGCTAATCCCTGTAAGAAAAGTTTTCACACTCGAAAAAAAAAGTTACATTCGAACAATTATCACTTCTTGTTGTTTTGTTGTTCAGTAAAGAAAGATCGTCATGCAGAACGTTTAAAATGAATTGCGGGTGCATTAAAAGTGAACGTTTAAAGACGCCACATGTTAAACTAATCCCTCAATATTAAGAATGGAAGACAAAAACGGATAAACATTTGGGTGAAAATAAGGCAATTACATAACACAAATTAATATTCTTCTATTTCAATTATTTCAATTATCTTTCTGTATAAACTTGCCAATAACACAAGCCCAGATATCTTGTAATGTATAAGGCCGAGTTGACCCGGCCTAGTTGACTCGGGCCGACTCGACCCGGATTCATGAAAAGGAGCCAAAATGAGGCAAGACATGCCGGTTTTTTTAGGTAAAAATCTTTGATTTTTCATTCAAACTTTGCTAAAAGGTCTTATGAAGAGGAGCAAATGGCCAGGAACTTCTGTTTTATCAAGTCATTAGATACTTTTACATTAGGAAATAAAAACTTATGTACATTAAATTTTTTTCTTTTCTAATAAAATTGTACATTCAAATCCTCACAGGAATTTCTCAAATCAGGCAAAAATTGATCTTGACAGTATGAAAACCTAAAGAGCCTAACAAGCCTTATCCTTGAAAAACAACAACCACTACTACTACTTCTACTACTACAACCACTACTATCATCATCATCAAATTTCAAACTCACTGACAGAAAAGAATACTTATCATGTTTGTATTAGGTAAGAAAAGGATGACAAGATAACTTCAAGATGTCAAGTGTCAACAGACTAATAACATAGACAAACTCTGCTACTGTATCAACAGCTCAATAGGATTATAGGAAGGGGAGGAGAAATCTAGGATGCATTATTTAACACATACTAGACAGAAAATTGTAGAAGACATTGGAATCTTAAGTTGACCTTGCCTGAAGGAAATAGAAGGAAAAAAAGCAGCAAAAACTGTTTCTTCAATGTAGGGAACAAACTTAGTCCACAGAAATACAGAGACCTTGGGCAAAATAAGAGGCAGAATGGTAGCTATGCAAGATCTTCAACAGCCTGGCTACTGCATTGAGTCGAAGAGAGTTTACAATCCGCGCTCACGACGACAAAAGATAGAGGAGAAAGATTTTACCGGGAACCGAATAGTTAGTTAATTTACCTAAGTTTCTCGAGATGTTTAACACAGTCCTGAGGGAACATTCCGAAACTACGTTTCGAAATCCAACACTAGAGTTCAAAGACGAATTTACGTATGGACTTGGGACAAAAATAGGGTTTCAATGTACAAGCTGTGCATACAAAACAACACATTTTAAACTCTATGAAGAAATCGAGAAGACCAAGAGAGCTCCAATTAACACCAACTTGGCAGTAGAACTGCTTGATTCTCCCATGGGAATTTCCAGAGCAGAGACTTTCTTCAGCCATTTAGATTTACAATTTCCAGCAGCCAGCCACATACAGACTCTTACCAATAAAGTCAGTACTAAGATTGAGAAGATCAACTGTGAAGACACGACAGTAAAGAGGGATCTAGGGCGGCAACACAAAAGCCTCCATGATACAACCGATCCTTACTAGATAGACATCTCAATGACTTCGAGATACAATCGACAGCGTATGTAATCATCATACAAGCCTGACCAGAGCTCTTCTCAAGCGTATGCCATTGCTCCCGGAACCATACTGACAAGAACTACATTATAGGACTGACCATTGAAAACAAGCTGTGCTTGACTGGTGCTGTACTTAAAAACAAAGGGTTGGAGGTCAAATGCCCCGGTGGTCATGATGGATGTATACAAACTTATATAACTTCGAACCCCACTCAGAAAGACGCATGGCTTTCAACATTGCCCGAGACTTGTCGCTCAAGAACTTCTATGTAAGGACACTTACGACTGATGGAGATGCCGAGTCCTACCTAGGAATGCAGTAATTTTATGACAAATTGGAGAAATGCTGGGAAGTGACCAGACAGGCAGATCCAAACCATCTTGAAGCATGCCAGGAAAGGAAAATGCGATCCGCTGAATTCAGCATCAATATGTTTCCAGTGAAAAACAAGTGAGACAGACGGCGTGCTCAAAGTGTCCTGGCCAGAGACACTAAACTCAGAATCAGTTCCATCATCAAGCAAATGACAGTGAAAGGTAAAGGAGATGTAACAAGGATGATACCAAAAATACCAGAAATCCGTTCTGTCACTCTTGAATGCTATGCAGGAAACTGCAGTAATTGTCCGACTCAATCCCTTGTTTGTAGTGGGGAAGGAATTGGCTGCTGGTGGTACAATTCAAGTGTGCTGGGTCCTGCGAAGATAACATATCTGAGGATGAATGACCGTGACAAAGTATTGATGAAACTAATATTGCAGATGCGACTTAGTGAGTCTGCGGTTTTTAGTGTAAGCTCTGAAACATCCACACAGAAATGTGAAGCTTTCAATAGAGCAGCATCCGCCACGATGAGCAAAAGTATGAGTTACTCTCGGACATTTACCGGACGCCTATCTGCGAAAATTCTAGGATCAAATAATATGGTGGACTTAGCAATAAAAAAGAAACTTTGGAAAATTTCCGGCACTGCACTAGGCATATGGGCAAATAGCCGGTTACAAACAACTGCGAGAAGAGCAGAAAATCTGAAAAAATACAAAAAAACTGGAGGATACAAAAACAAGAGACAAGTTATGCGCTCGAGATTCGAGTATGAATACCAAAGAATGCAAGAGAATACAGACAATTGTAACTCAGATTACAGTAAAGGTGTGTTTCATGACCGATTTCATTCCTACGCCTGCAGATCCAGCCAACATTAAAATGATAAAGAGGATACCAAACTTACCAAACTTGTTCTGCCACTATTGAATGCTATGCAGGAAATTGCAGTAATTGTCCGACTCAATTCTTTGTTTGCAGTGGGAAGGAATTGGGAATGAGTGGGGTTTAAGAACAACAACTGAGACAAAGTGAGGTATTGACCATACAGGTCAGTACTCTGCCTGGTGCATAGCAGCAGATCTGATGATGGCCTGATGCTGGCCGACACAGAGATTTCAATGAGAAGGCCTAACAAAATTACTTAACTTCCCCCACAATATTTTGTCATACTGAACCCCTTTCCAATAGCCTATCCGAAATCCCCCCTGAAGCAGGGTCTCAAATTCTGCAATATTGTTTAGCCTTCCCCATTCACACAGTTGTCAAACTTAATCCAATTTCCTGTCAAAGATTCAACTTTTTTCCACAATCCACAACGTTTAGTCAACCCATACTCCAAAAATCTGTAGAAGACCTTTCAACCCTTTCCGCAATCCGCAATGTTTAGTCACACACCTCCTCCAAAAATCTGTAAGAGAGCTTTTTTCTTCTGCCATACTGTTTAACCGCTCCACCCACCTTGTAAGAAAGTGAACTTCTACAATGTTGAGTCCTTACCTAAATTAATTCCACTTACCCTAACCAATACCTTTAGAGAGAGAGAGAGAGAGAGAGCAGACAAACTTGGACAGACAGACAGACAGACAGACAAGTTTTGGGGAAGTATGCGATGCCCCCATAAGTAGGCGATGCCCCCATCATTCAGGTAGGCGATGCCCCCATAACGGGGCGATGCCTACCTATAGTGTTACGCTTATCAGAGATGACATTTTAGCGTCTGCTAACAGACGCGTGATAGTCATTTTGCCATGATATAGTTTCTAACCCTTCATTCGTCCATACATAAGTCATACAGACTGTTCGTCCGGCTGTCTGTCTGTCGGTCGGATGCCTGTGAGACACGGATCCCAAAAAGAACGATTATAACAGATATCCCTTTCGTTGTGTTGACTACATTATGCTGACGCTTTTTTTTTCCTTCCTTCCTTCCTTGATACCATTCGGCCATGAGACTGTGCTGCTAACCGTCCAGGGTCGTGTCTGTCAGGGTAGACGATGCCTGCCTGTCAGACACAGAACCCAACAAGAAGTTTCGTGTAGCTTAACGTTTTCTTTCTTTCTTTCTTTCTTTCTTTCTTTCTAACTTACTTTCTTTCATATTAAAATGAGTCGGCATGACTTTTTCTTCCTTCCTTCCTTCCTTCCTTCCTTCCTTCCTTCTTTCCTTCCTATCTAACCTACTTCCTTTCATATTAATATAAATCAGCAATGGCTTTGTAATGCTAACCGTCCAGAGTCGTGTCTATCAGGGTAGGCGATGCCTGCCTGTCAGACACTGATTCCCCCCAAAAAACGAATATAACAGATAAACCTTTCGTCTGTAGACTACATTATGCTGACCCTTTCTCTTCTTCCTTCCTTCATTCCTTCTTTCCTATCTTGATAACATTTAGCCATGACATTTAATGCTAACCGTCTAGAGTCAGGGTAGGTGATGCCTGCCTGTCAGACGCAGATCCTAACAAGATGTTTCCTGTACCTTTCTTGGATAATTAACGTCTTCTTTCTTTCTTTCTTTCTTTCTCTCTTTCAGAGTCATGTCTGTCAGGGTAGGCGACGCCTGCCTGTCAGACACAGATCCAAATAGGAAGGAATATAACAGATAAACATTTGGTCTTGTTGACTATATTATGGTGACCTTTTCTTTTCTTCCTTTCTTCATTTTATCTTTCCTTCCTTAAGACCATTCAGCCATGACAGTGTAATGCTAACCGTCCAGAGTCATGTCTGTCAGAGTAGGCGATGCCTGCCTGTCACACACAGATCCTAAAAAGACGTTTCCTATACCTTTCTTAGATAATTAACGCTTGCTTTCTTTCTTTCTTTCTTTCCTTTCTATTTTACCTACTTCCTTTCATATTAATATAAATCAGTAATGACTATGCAATGTTAACCGTCCAGAGTTGTGTCTGTCAGGGTAGGCGATGCCTGCCTGTCAGACACTGATCCCAACAAGAACATTCCCGTAGCTTTCTTTAATACTGTGCATGAAGGTAACGATTTCTTCCTTCCTTCCTTCCTTCTTTTTTTCTTTCCTTCCACACTTCATTTCCTCCTTTAAAAGCTTGCGAAAGGTTTCTTCATCAGGTCGTTTTTTTTTTTTAATTTTCAAAATTCGGCACATTTTAAGAACATTTTTTTTTCGACTTTTTCCATACTGTTTTCATTAGTGCTAAAACAACTTTAAAGGTGGCCCTTCAGATTTTGGGACGAAGATTTTACAAAAATGCAAAAAAATCATCCTTATACTCCCAAAGCCTTTTAATTTTCATTCATAAAACCCCAGAAGTCGAAAGTCGTCCGACAACTCGAGAAATTAGAGATTTACTAGGCAAAGGTTGACTCCGACAGGAGAACAGTTCTATTTTTAGGTGATCAATTTGCTCATTTACATACAGGAATACACAGACAAAGTTTCAAACATAGCGTCCGAATAAGACATTATGGAAAATAATTATTACATGTTTGTTATGTAATGGAATTTAAGCGTTATGAGTCACGTGCCAGTCACTTGACATTTCCAAAATGCTTTATTGATTTTTGGCGCGAAATCTAAAATTATCTTAAGAGGCTACGTAGCCTTTTAAGGGAACACCATCAATTTCTTTTTTGTAATTTTATGAATCCTAATTATTTATGATTTGTATTATTTTTTCATACGAATTTCAGTGATATGTATTTATTCTAATGTAAAAATTCCAAATATCCACCTTTAAAGGATGTTTAAAATAGCCTTTCGCAACTACACCTTGATGTAGAAAAGTTTTTAATAGGCCTACATTTAAGAAATACGGCGCTTGTGAAAGGTTTCCACTTCAAGTCGATTTTCAAGGCCCTAAAGTTCTTAAATTTTAGCTGATCTTAAATTTTTATGCATCATTGTGTAGCTTAGAAAGCCTATTTGAGACTCTGTTTAAAGGTTTTTAGCACTTCTTATAAAAGGTACGGAAAAAGTCGAAAAAACAACAAAACATTCCGAAAATGGGCCGATTTCTTAAAAGTAAAAAATTGGACCTAAACGGGAAACATTTTCAAGGCCCTACATTTCTTAAATTCAAGCCTATCGAAATGTTAAATGCATCATTATGTAGCTGAGAATGCGTTTTTGAAATTCTGTTAAAAGTTTTTTAGCACTACTAAGAACGAAATGGAAAAAAGTCGAAAAAACTATTCCGAAAATGGGCCGATTTCTGAAAAAGTCAAAAATTCGACCTGATCAAGAAGTATCTCCAGGCCCGTAAGCTTATCTTAAAGTTTTATGCATCATTGTGTAGCTGAAAAAGCCTATTTGAAACTGTTAGAACTTTTTTAGCACTACTGAAAACAGTATGGAAAAAGACGAAAAGACTATACCGAAAAACGGCCGATTTCTGAAAAGTAAAAAATTCGACCTGATCAGACCCTAGAGTTCTTAAATTTAAGCCGATCTTAAAGTTTTCTGCATCATTGTCTAGCTGAGAAAACCTATCTGAAATTCTATTCAAAGTTTTTTAGCACCACTGAAAACAGTATAGAAAAAGGCGAAAAAACTATTCCGAAAATGGGGCGATTTCTAAAAAGTAAAAAATTCGACCTGACCAAGAAACTTTTTCAGGCCCTACAGTTCTTAAATTTAGGCCGATCTTAAATTTTTATGCATCATTGTGTAGCTGAGAAAGTCTATTTGAAACTCTGTCAGGAATTATTTAGCACTACTGAAAACAGTATGCAAAAATTTGAAAAGAACCTTTTCAAAAATCATCGGGGCCGATTTCTTAAAAGTAAAAAAAATGACCTGATCAAGAAATCTTTTCCATTCCCTACAGGTCTTAACTTTAAGCCGATCTTAAAGTTTTAAGCATCATTGTGAAGCTGAGACAGCCTATTTGAAACTCTGTTCAAACTTTTTTAGCACCACTGACAACAGTATGGAAAGAAACGAAAAAAACCTTTCCAAAACTGGGCCGATTTCTGAAAAGTCAAACATTCGACCTGATCAAGAAACCTTTTCCAGGCACTACAAGTCTTAAATATAAGCCGACCGAAATGTTTAATCTATCATTGTGTAGGTCAGAAAGCCTTTTTGAAACTCTGTTAAAAGTTTTTTAGCACTACTGAAAACAGTACTGAAAAAGTCGAAAAAACTATTCCGAAAAAGGGCCGATTTCTGAAATGTCAAAATTCGACCTGATCAAGAAACCTTTTCCAGGCCCTAAAGTTCTTAAATTCAAGCTGATCTTAAAAGTTTTATGCATCATTGTGTAGCTGAGAAGATCTATTTGAAATTCTGTTAAAGATATTTTAGCACTACTGAAAACAGTATGGAAAAAGTAAAAAAAAAAGCTATTCCGAAAAAGGGCCGATTTCTGAAATGTCAAAAATCGACCTGATAAAGAAACCTTTTTCAGGCCCTAAAATTCTTAAATGCAAGCTGATCTTAAAGTTGTATGCATCATTGTGTAGCTGAGAAGACCTATTTGAAACTCTGTTAAAGGTATTTTAGCACTACTGAAAACAGTATGGAAAAAGTCGAAAAAAAAACCATTCCGAAAATGGGCCAATTTCTTAAAAGTCAAAAATTGGACCTGATCAAGAAACCTTTTTCAGGCCCTACAGTTCTTAAATTTAAGCCGATCTTAAAGTTTTATGCAACATTGTGTAGCTGAAAAAGCGGATTTGAAACTCTGTTAAAATGTTTTTAGTAGTACTGAAAACAGTATGGAAAAAGTCGACCCTTTTCAGGCCCTACAGTTCTTAAATCTGAGCCGATCTTAAATTTCTACGCATCATTGTGTAGCTGAGAAAGGCTGAATTGCGCAGACTGACCAGGGTTGACAATTTTCGCTTTTATGATATTTTCTACCTTGTTATACAATCGCTTTTGAATTGTCAACTTAAACTGACCTGCGCTTTCGTTGGTCTGTTTCCATCTAATTGGTGTACAGACTTCCCAGATTGTCCCATTTCGCGTGACAGGTCACAAATGGACAGCATTTTAAAACGACAAATTGAATATGACTAAAGTTATGAAATTTACTCTATGAAGGGTTTAGAGCATTGTGGAAAATGGAAAAGGTGCTGGTCACCGGTATTTTCTTCTTTCCCTCTACGTTTTCAACTTCCTTCTCTTTCCGGCTCTTTGATACATGGGGAGCAGTTGAATTATAACTCAAGTGATTGGATTTGTTCTTGAAAGAGTAAAATCATTGTTGGAAAAGGAGGAAATGCCGGCCACCAGCAGTTTCTCTTTTTTTTCCCCCGCTTTCTTTTTAACAGCCTTCAGTCTCGGGGTTGGTAAAACATGAGAAACCCTTGAAATATGACTCAGATGGTAAAATTCGTTCTTGAAGCGTTTTCTTCAGAAATGTGACCCGTCACTCAAAAAGGGACCTTCTTGAGGCTGTGAGACTGCGCGAATTGCGCAGGCTGACCAGGGTTGACACTTTTCGCTTTAAATGACAATTTTCTGTATGAAAAGTAACATTGTACGTTGTTATACAATCAGTTTTTAATTATCAACTTCAATTGACCTACATTTTCGTCGATTTGTTTTCATCTAGTTGATGTATAGAATTATCAGATGGTCCCTTTTTGCGTGATGGGTCGCATATTTCTCATATGATTATATTGCGTTGTAGTCAGTTTTATCTAATACATCTTGTAGATGGATTTTCTTTTGTTATATCACTGAAAAGCTCTTCTAACTACTTGTGCACGCATTACTAAGAAATATAAAACCTTCACAAGAAAAATCGATCCAGCTCTAAACTCTAAGAACAGATGAACTTTGAAAAAAAAAAAAACATGGTTGGGGAGGGAAAACTTCATTACCAAACGACAAAACTCTAGACTGGTCCATATTGAAAGCACTTGCAGACGACAAAATTAACCTGACTCAAAAAGATTAAATTTGTTCTGAGAGGATAGAAAACATTGTTGGAAAAGGAGAAAATGCTGTTTACCAGCATTTTCTCCTTTTTCCCACGATGTTTTCAAAAGCTCTCTTTTTCACAGTAGTGAAAACCAGGGATTGTTTGGGAAAGGGTTAATTAAGCCAAAGTCTAAAATGTTTCGGGTTAAGATTTCAACCAATCAAAAGCAAGAATGATGGGTATTCATCACGTGTTGTTTTCACCCAATCAAATGGAAGAATGACGGGTGTTCATTACATGTTGTATTCGCGCAAACAATTTAGTCTTCACTGGTTTCATGTTGGACTTTTAAACAAAATGGAGGTCAGTACAGTAAGTAACAGTTGTTTTTTGTAGCTATTGTTGTTTTTAAATAACTGTAGTAAAACTCGATAAAAGATAGACTATTAATTTCAGATTGTTATATTATATTCATAACCATGTATATTTCACGGCATTGCATGGAAAAGAATTTATTTGTCCAAAGTTACACAGAAGACGATTATAGAAAAATATAACAAAGAAAAACATACATTTTAATAAAAACACTCTTTTCAACAAAAGCCAAAGTTTTAATAACTCTAAAGGCCTTTGAGTCTTTGAAACATTGTGGGAAAAGGAGAAAATTATGGTAAAAGACAAATTGCATAATATCAGTCATACCTATTTTACCATCTACAAGTGTTTTCAATTTTGGACGGTTTTAACTTTTCTCATTTGTTAAATCGTTGAAAGCGCCTGTTAAGTCAACACTAGTCTCTACTTTTCTTTTTGAAACACCAAATATTCTAGGGAAACCCTTAGTCTATTCATAAAGATTTTATAAATTTTAAAGTCATACAAGTTCTGATTGGATAAGTCAAATTATTTAGCCAATTATAACTTGTGTTAATATCGAAATCTTGAATATGACGAGAAAGATTCTAAAGATTGTTTGGTGATTACGGCCCAGATTTCTTCACTTATTTGGAGTAGCTGAATGTGTTGGCTGTTTACATATTTTTTGGTACTGATAACTAATGAATAAATTGCAATTCCTGATTTGTCAAAAATGATGACATGTATAGGCCCTATTCTAAGGGCACCCGTAGAAAAACAAAAAGTAGAAATGTTTATCGTTTACACCCGTGCCCATTTTCTGGTAAATTGACACCGTCTGTCTTTCTTGTTACTTTTCTGTGAATGTTGAAAACCTTTCATTTATCAACTGTTACTGTTTACTAAACGACAAAGTCCGTAATTTTCCAAAATTGAAAGCATCAACAGAGGGCAAATTTGATATTGATACCAATGATACCAAGTTCTCTGACAGGATAGAAAACATGGTTAGAAAAGGAGAAAATGCTGGTTACCAGCATTTTCTCCTCCCCCATGTTTTCAAAGGCCTTCTCCATCAGGTTCGTTTAAACTCATCGTCTAAAAAAGTTAATGTTTGTTCCATGTACATGTATATGGTCCCTTATCTTGAGCCTTTTATTTAATTGGAATGACATAAGTTCTTTGTGTAAACAAACTTCTGCTTTTCAGGTAGAAACTAACACCACAGTCAAAGGTAAGTATTGCCTTCCAGTCTCATGTCAGGTTGTGTGTGTGTGTATGTGTGTCTGTCTGTTCTTTTAAACTGCCACAAAAGAGGATATGTCCACCTATAAAACAAAATATACGAGCCATAGCAAAATGAGAGTTCATACATCGCCGTCATGCATTTCACCAATCAAATTATCACATAATAATAGATTCATAATATCCATTGTGTTGAATAACTGACAAAATCATGAGGTAGATTGGCCCCTTAATATGCAGAAATTGAACCATACCAAACAGTCTCGTTTGCCATGGCGGACTGCGAAGGCTGACATGAATCGATCATTTTTGCAAATACGATAAATGTCTCTGTACAGAACTTTGGCCGTAGACGTGCTTTAACTCATTACCACACAGTTCCGACTTTTAACGACCCTGAGGATGAAGCCTTTTGAAAACATTGTGGGTAAAGGAGAAAATGCTGGTAACCAGCATTTTCTCCATTTCCCACAATGTTTTCTACGCTATCAAACAAATGTCACACCATTTAAGGCACATTGATATCGTCATCTGCAAATAGTTTCAATATGGACAGGTCTAAAATTTTGTTGTTTGGGTAAAGGGTTAAGTCATTAGGATAATTTCTGACCACAGGTAAATACCATATCTAAATATATGGTATGTACGAGGGTTGTTCTGGAAGTTCGTAGAATTTTTTTATAGGACAAGTTATAATCGCAGTTTAATAAAATAGAATATACGGGCACAAATTTCAGATTTTATTCTATCCATTCCCTGTGTATTTTTCTAGTATTTTAAATAGCAAAATTTTCCTAACAGAAATAAAACAGCATGTAAGTCATACCCGGAGCACGCCGACGTCATAAGTAACGTCAAGCGTCATTTAAGTCCAACGAACGTCGCACTTTCTCCACATAGTCACCCGCAAGATCCACACATTTTCCGATGCCTGCTTATCCACTTAGTGTACGTTTCTACATACCACTCTTCAGAAAATGACGACACAACTGCTTGGGCTTGTTTAGTAAGGTCGTCAGCTGAATCAAACCGTATTCCGCGTAACTGTGCCTTGAGCTCCGGGAACACGCGAAAATCCATGGGGGCGAGGTCAGGACTGTATGGTGGGTGCTTCAAGACCTCAAAACCCAGCAGAGTGATCTCTAGCTGTGTAGATTCCGCTCGGTGTCCCGGTGCATTATCCTGGTGTAGTATTACTTGGTCATGGTTCAAGTGGGGCCGTTTCTTCCGTATCGCGTTAACGAGATCCCGCCTCAGAACCTAAAGAAAGAAATGCACGGTTCATTAGGTTTGCGTAAATCAATATCTCATTTTTTGTTATTTATTTGATTGATTTATTTATTTATTTATTTAGATTTATTTATTTATTTATTTATTTATTTACCTTAGAATAGTATGCCGCTGTGACTGTTTGGCCCTCTGGAATTCGGTGTTGTAATAGCATCCCGTGCCGGTCCATGAAGTAAACGAACATCTGTTTTCCTGCGCTTTTTTGGACCCGAGCCTTTTTTGGTGGAGGGGTACGCGGGGTTTTCCACACCGATGACATGCGCTTAGTTTCCGGGTCAAAGTGGTGCAGCCAGGTCTCATCCGTGGTGATAATCCTGTCTAAAAATACGTCTCCCTCTGTTTCGTAGCGGGTAAGAAACTCCTGTGAACATCGCACCCGGTATTCTTTTTCACTTTCCTTGAGCAATCGGGGCACCCAACACGCACTAACTTTAGACATGCCCAGTTCATCTGTTAATATCCCATGCACCGTGGATATCGAAACATCGAGTTCATCTGCAATCGACCTGACAGTAATTCTCCTATCACAATTTACCATGTCTTTCACTCGATCCCTAACTGAACACACTACGACGGCCGGCCGACCAGATCTAGGATCGTCCTCAATAGAATCACCTCCGCTTCTAAAACGCGCATGCCACTTATATACAGTAGCTGGGCTGCATTTTTTATATTTTCCTGTAGATTTGATCATGTTCAGCGTTTCTGTTGGTGATTTTTTCAGCGCGACACAAAATTTCACAACACTTCGCAATTCGACGTCGCCGGTAGACGTCATCTCTTCCGGTCAGCGACTTTTTGATATCTCCTTCAAAATCGTGTAGCTCGTTTGAAAGAACCGAAAACGTTATGAAATTTGCAGGAAATGACGTCATGACGTTGTGTTAACGATTGACGTTTTCGCACCATTTTGATTCCAATAGAAAGTATAAAAGATACAATGTAAAATCTGTTATACTATGTTATACATTGTTAAGAAATGGACTGCTCCGGTATCCCGATATTGTGTTGCTAGGGTTACCGCTATTTTCGGTTATTGTTGATATTTTCGAATAATCTTTTGGAAATGTAGTCACGGTATGTTTAAGTACTTATACCTTGATATTTACCTATAAATTACAAATAATATGGATTTTAGAGCAAAATTCTACGAACTTCCCGAACAACCCTGGTATATAGACAAATCAAATAGGCAACATAAACACATCATCGACCTTGCTTAATCAGTGTTTCTTGGCAAAAAATGTATAGTTCATTGTACCACAGGCCACAATAAACGTTAGTAACTCCATTTTATCTATCACGGAATAACAACATTTTCATTGCACGATTACCGGTGATCATTACGAAACAAGCACATTGGGTGATTTCAAAGTTGGTGTTGGTATTAGTGTTGGGTGTCAGTGTTGGTGTTGGTGTCTACCAAGACCCCGAAACACCATGACTGGTGTCAACACCAGTTTTGTTCAACACCGGGTGTTTGTGGATGGTGTTGAACTGAAGCTCAAAATACCAGGTCCCAGTCAACACCGGTGTTAACATCGGTGTTGACCTTGCAAGCCTTGGGGAATCCCCAGATTTTGATCCACTGGATGTTGTTCATGCTGAAGGCTGGCTTTGGTCTGACTTCACAAGTTTTTATCAGGTAAGATATCCTTATTTGGTGACAACAGACTTTTTGCCTATATTTTTGCCGATAACACCAACACCAACTTTGAAATCAAGCTGGTGTTTACCCCTAGGGGTTGGATGTTAACACCAATAGAAACTCCTTTAAATTTTATCAGAATAAACACCAGCTGCGGTTTAGCTCAACACCTGGTGTTGAGGTTAACACCCAACACCAACTTTGAAATTGACACCAACACCACTGCTTGATTTCAAAGTTGGTGTTGAAGTGGGCGTTAGTTTTGGTGTTGGTGTCGATGTCAACACCCAACACCAACTTTGAAATTGGGTAACACCAACACCAGGTATTAACACCAACACCGCTGCTTGAGTTCAAAGTTGGTGTTGAGATGGGGGTTAGTGTTGGTGTCAGTGTTAACACCTGGTGTTAACACCAACTTTGAAATCACCCATTGGTATACCTCTTGTATTTATAGCGTACATGGGAGTTAACGCCTCTGCTATTTTATGTAACGGTGTCCGATGATCAAGCGATGGAAATGTTAGTATTCCGTGATAGACCAGTGAAGTTTATGTGGCCTGTGGTCACAGAGAGTACTTGTTAATGGTTAATTATACCAACTAATACATGCCGGTATGTAGAAAGGCAGCGTACGAACTGTGCCTCTTTCAGGTTTGATCTCAGTACGAATGGTTCACTATAAACACTTCAAGCTCCGCCCTAAAGGTCAGCAAGCCCAGACAGAAAGTTCAGAAGTTAGCATATCTGCTTCGTGAATTTGTGGTTCATGGTTAGATACTTGGCTGCGGTAAACGTTCTTTCAGGCGATTTTTCGCCTTTGACATCTTGTGCATGTGGAAAAAGCAGTGTGTGGCTTGGAAAGGAAGTTGTGTCATGACTAGGGTGTCATGACTAGGGTGTCACGACTAGGTTGTCATTCTGGGCTCAACGCCAATTATGTCAGTTCAGCACATATATAGGGCCAGAGCCTAACTAGGCAAACAGAAAGAAAGATAGGAAACACATGTGTAGTTGCACTGGCAAAGGTTATAAGGCTTCCAACCCGCGATTAGGGGCATTAGCCCGCGCAGTCCGCGCAGGCTAGTGCGAAACGAAATTTTCCGTTTTTATGTAATTTTCTGTTTCGCGCAAGTCTACTGTAGCACAAAATCTAATGTAGTCGTAAAGTGCCGTCTCGGATTAGCCTGCGCGGACTACGCAGGCTGATCCGAGACGACACTTTACGCAAATGTCCGAATGCCCCTTTTCGCATGTTACAAGCCATATCACCCTAGCTGTTAAAACGGCCTTTAAGTCGAATAAAACTAACTTATGGTCGACGAATACAAATGAATCTCTGTCTGTCTGTCTGTCTGTCTGTCTGTCTGTCTGTCTTATACACATACATACAAACGGTTTTCCCTTCAGTAGGTCATGATTCGTCAAACGGCGATGTGTTCGGGGACAAAAAGAAGCGTAAATGCTGTTCAAGAAGACTGGTGATAGTGTCTGCTACAATCGGGCTGTTATGTATCGCTGGAATAGCTGTCGGTATTTATTTTGCAGGTATGGTTCTACTGTCCTTGCAGTGATTTGACCACTGTTCTGCAATGCACGGAGACATGCAGACTAAGTTGCTAAAAGTCAAACTTTTACAGCACAATCCTGAATTTCAAGAAGACTTTTGAACATATTCGGGATAAAGGAAAACAGGAAAGAATGGCTCGTTTTAACTTGCTTTGTATTTTTTTAGAATGACATCAAAAGCTATTAAATAGAGTTTATTCCATCAGCTTGTGGTTAATATGGGGAAATATATGCAGAAAAATGGACAGGTATTCGAAAATAATGAGTGCCGTAAGGCACAAGTTATTTTCGCGGACCTTTCCCTTTTGAGGTAAATATTTCCCCATATTAACCACAAGCTGATGAAATGAATTATATATTAGGCCAATGTTTCCTCTGGTTATATTGTCAACGAATGCCACTTTTAAAACTAGTGATCTCAAGTCAATTAACCGGATAACCGATATTTTCCAAAAAAAAAGTAGTTCCAGATTTTCGTCAGGAGGAAAAGATTCACTGTGACGGGGAAATAATCCTGCCAGCTTAAATTACGACATTTCTGTACCCACATTTCTAAAAATAGACACATGAAATATAATATAAGTTCTTTATTCTTTCCATTTCAAAAATAATCCAATCTTTCCGTTTAAATGACACCCATCCATGGAAATTCGTAGCAATAGGGCGCAGGCTACTTAGTATGTTTGTCTTGTGGGCGATTTTCAAAATGCTTTTCCTCAAAAAATAAGTTACGTCCCACATGTTGAATATAAGATTGCACGGAATACCCGGTCTGACCTTGAAAGATACTTCTTTTTGCGTGCAGCGAAGAGCAATTTCAGACTACACAAAATTTGCAGTTTCATCTTTGACCTACACTGTCCGATAAGGAGATTATTATTCCCACAACATACTTTTGCAATAGCAAAATCGGGTTTTTTCTTACCATCGATTTCAAATTTTCATCGTAGTTATCTAGTAGGATAAGGGTTGAAAATATATGAAGATTTCTTTTGCAATTCTGTGTTTGAATAAAGCGGCTGATGATTCCAACACGAATGACGGGACGAGAGCTAATCCAACCGGAAGTAATCATACCGGAAGTGAATATACGGATTTCGCCGAAGATCATCCGAAGTCTTTAGCCTCGGATTTGGAGAACGATCAAGAAAGTCCAAGTGATCGAGTCTACGACCTGATGATTAACGTGGGTTTGCAAAAAGAGGAAGAGCAAAAAGAGCAAGAAAGTACAATAATAGGTGGGCTATTATTAAGGCTTTACAAAATTGTCAAAACTTAATTTCCATTCTAAATTTAGAGCATTTCGTTTAACTTTTTACAACAACAACAAAAAAAAAAGACATAATTTTGAACAAGTCTAAATCCAAAATGACTGCAGATAACAATGTCTATCATGGTTAAAATGTTAAAAAAATGTTTTTGGAAAACATTGTGAGAAAAGGAGAAAATGCTGGTTACCGGCATTTTCTCCTTTTCCCACAACGTTTTCCACAGACTCCTTTCTTTGGGTCGATAAAAACCGGGATTGTGTTGTAAATGGTTAATAATATTGATTTCATGCTTTCCGGTAGGATATCGAAAAATAGCAGTGAAAATATTTTTCGATCTTACGCTGGTACCACCAGTGAAAATACCGATTTTCATGTTCTTGTTGCCTAGGTTAATTGTGTGTGCCTTAGAACCAGATGGTAATATGATGTCATTTATCTTACATTTCTCGCGCTTGACGTAATATTGTATTGCGTTGCTATGCGGGAGGGGTACGCCTTAGCGAATAACGGAAAAGAACTGTACTGGATTTTGATAAAGCTTTTCCAAGAAAGGGTTAAAAGCATGAAATAAATAAAATATTTTTTTTTTCCCGGTGAAAGATCGAAATTTATTTCATCTCGTGAACACCTTCGGTTATATTTTCACTCGTGGCAGTGCCACTCGTGCTAATATTACCGATGGTATCCACTGATTAGAAAAAATCGATCTGTCAACGAAAAAAAAAATACTAGTATCCTCTATTTATTCTTAGATCGATTAAAGGTGGCCCTTCAGATTTGTGACAAAATTTTACAAAAAATACAAAAAAATCATCCTTGTACTCCCAAAGCCATATAATTTTCATTCATTAAACCCGAGTAGTCGAAAACCATCCGACAGCTAGATAAATTAGAGATTTACTACAGCCCAGGTCGACACTGAAGGGAAACACAGTCTACTTTTACATGAGCAACTCGCACATTTACATACCGGAAATATACAGACGAAGCTTCAAACATAGCATCCGAAGCTCTAGACATTATGGAAAAAAAATAAATGTTTGTTATGTGATGGAATTTCATAGTCATAGGTCACGTGCAAGTCACTTAACATTCCCACAATGCTTTTTTGATTTGGCAGGAAATCTAAAAATAGCTTAAGAGGCTACGTAGCCTTTTAAGGGAATACCACCATAATTTTTGTTGTAATTTTATGATTCTTAATTACTGATGATTTGTATTGTTTTTTCATATAAATTTCAGTGACAGATATTTTTTCTAATTTGGTGTGATGTGCAAATTCTATATACCCACCTTTAAGAAATAAGTTCTCACAATTTGTACTACTATCTATCGATTCTGTTTCCTTGAAACCTGTCAAGTACTTTCGCCGAATGTGTGAGCCAATGAACGGACCAATTTGCAAATGAAAAATAAATTATCTCTAAAATGATGGGATTATGAAATGATAGAAAATAATGTTGGAAAATGGGAGAATGGTGATAAAAGCATTTTCTCAAAAAAAAAAAAAAACGCGTCAGTCATATCCTATTGTCCTTGTATTAATCGATCGAGTCTATTGTTCTCATCATACATGTACATTGTTGACGTCATATGCGAACAATTCTCCCATCCGCACATGGGGACGCTATGACGTCAATTGAGTAAGATCTTTTATTCTCATCATACATATACATTATATACGTCATATACGAACAATGTCCTCCTCCTCGTGGGGACGCTATGACGTCAGTTAACAGTAAAATCTATTTTTCTAATCATACATATACATTTTATACGTCATTTAAGAACAATGTCCCCCGCGCTTGGGGACGCTATGACGTCAGTTAGCAGTAAACTGGCCCCCTTTTGGTCATATGCCGCTGACGTTGCTTAATACAAATTAGAATAAAATGATTATGTAGTTCAGTCTCTACTTCATTGTTCTGTTCTGTAATTTCAGATTATTTTATAGGGAGCTATCTTCGGTCTGAAATTAAAAGACTGTTATGTACATACCAAGTTATTCTTAGCTCTGTTCATGTGTGTATTTATTTTGAATGGTTTTCCCCTGTGGCTATTTTTAGAACTAGATTCTCTCTTGTGGAATATTGTTCTGGAAGTTTCCGGGCCTTTTTACAATCTGATTACTAGAAATTATGCAACTAATTTTAACATGAATTTTCTGGAAGTTTCTCAGTTATTATAAAAGGAAAAGCTCTTTACATCTCGGCGTTCACTAGTTAATACATGATTGCCAGACTACAAAACCTACCTTTTCCCACAATATTTTCTAGCATTTGAAAGAAGAATGTTACTTTTTTATTAACATTTGATTTGTCTTCTGCAACTGCTTTCAACTTTTTTTCCAGAAAAAAAAGTATATTTGTTAAAAGAGATTTTTGAAAAAAAAAAAAAAAAAAAAAAAAAAAACACTTATTTACAGAGATTCAAAGGACTTAGATTTCAAAGACCTGTCTTACGAACGAAGTCTGTAACAAAGAAACAAATGAATAATTGCATGGCAGAAATAAGGATCGGAGCGGGATTCGAACTCCGAACTCCCGGACGCAAAGCCAATACCCTAACCACTGAGCCAAAGAGATATCTCCCTGACACAGTAGCCAGGTATTGTATTTAAATCGGGAGTATGCCATGCAGGAAGGAGTGGTCTCCCGTAACACACCCCCTCTTAAAGTCATCATTTATTGATGACTCAAAGCCTTATTAGGCAGGAAGTCCAATTTTGGACAACAAATGGGATTAATGGCTCAATGGCCAATCCCGGACGAGCCCCCATCTTACGAACGAAGTCCGTAACAAAGAAACAAATGAATAAATGCATGGCAGAAATAAGGATCGGAGCGGGATTCGAACTCCGAACTCCCGGACGCAAAGCCAATACCCTAACCACTGAGCCAAAGAGATATCTCCCTAACGCAGTAGCCAGGTATTGTATTTAAATCGGGAGTATGCCATGCAGGAAGGAGTGGTCTCCCGTAACACCTGTATATTTAGTATGTGATGAGAGAGAATTGTACCCTATCACAATACCTATGATCAATCCTCAATAGGATATTGACCGAGCTTGTGGACTCTTAAAGTGTACTTCGCTACCAACTGAACTATATTCCACTGATAAAACTATCATTTTAGCAACACTTCAGTTGTCTGCAAGATACTTTCAGTGTTGATAATTCTGAAAATCTGGGGATTGGAGGCATACTGACTAGTGCAAGCTACATATATCTTTCAAACAGCCTATTTTCTCTCTCTCTCAAAATTACGTTACACCAGCAAGGCTGATTTAAAAAAGCGCGTTGTCCACAGAGCATCCTGATTTTGAGACAAAACCACAATGTTTTTCAAGGCTCTTTCGGCTAACACTATGTTAAATTTTGCTTCTGATGAAGCACCTTAATTTATCATCTGTAAAAGTTGCTTATAAATCTCAGTTTTTAATTGTAATTATATGTTGGTCCTATAATCTCTCATGAAGTGATTACTAATTTCATGTGGGTCATCAATGGAAATTAAATTGAGGCAGTTGATTTCACAATTAAAATAGTGATAAAACATTTTAAATACATGTATAAAATCTACTGTGCGACGTTATTGACAATAAAGAAACTTGTCATTTGATTAGGATAAATTTTGGGGGAAAATATGCTACTGTTAATAGACGACTCATAAATGTGAAAAAAACGTCATTCAGGACTTCACATGTTTTCAGAAAGTTTAGATAACCAAAGTTGGTATTGCACCGATTGAATAGTTCAATTTTGACTTTAGATTGTTTACAAGCACGACAAATTACTAAGTATTCTAAGCCATTGTGAAGCACCCCATAACTGTGAGCACATGCCTAGCTCTGGCTTAATTAGTTTCTGGCTGGTGCTTTCTTGTATCAGTTCAAAATTTCCTGTTAAAACCAAGAATTCCAGGGGCTTAGCATCTTCGCCAGCCAAGTTTACGATCACTACGTGGATCTTACCTTGGCGGATTGAGCTTGATTTTTACAATCCCTCGATACGCCTTTTCATTGGACGCAGCAGCTCTAGCTGCATCGAATAAAATCGCTCGTAGCATTTCATCTTTGATAAAAATAGAACACGGTCTCTACCTTTCAAATAATAGGTAAAACATGGAAAGCCACGTGGATGTCGCTTATCGCTTCATGTGTATTCGTAAGCGGTTTGTAAAACGATACTTCATTTGCTTTTAGAAACATGATGTAAAGGGGAGTAATAACCAGCATCCAATAGAGGGCGCATCACAGGAATCTCGAAATCAGGCTCAATCCGCCAAGGTTAGATCCACGAAGTGATCGTAAACTTGGCTCCCGAAGATGGGGGCTTAGTGGAATCCGCTTGTATCCCTGTCCGTCTACCTGTTTGTATTAATTAAAATTGACCTCTTGTATTGTTTCGTATCCTCAATTTCCTGGCCTTCAGTACTATCAGTACTTTGATTTTAGAATGACATCAAAAGCTATAACATAGAGTTTATTCCATCAGCTTGTGGTTAATATGGGGAAATATTTGCAGAAAAATGGAAAGGTATGCGAAAATAATGAGTGCCGTAAGGCACAAGTTATTTTCGCGGACCTTTCCCTTTTGAGACAAATATTTCCCCATATTAACCACAAGCTGATGAAATGAATTATATATTAGGCCTATGTTTCCTCTGGTTATATTTTCAACGAATGCCACTTTTAAAACTAGTGATCTCAATTCAATTAACAGGATAACCGATATTTTAAAAACAAAAATAGTTCCAGATTTTCGTCAGGAGGAAAAGATTCACTGTGACGGGGAAATAATCCTGCCAGCTTAAATTACGACATTTCTTTACCCACATTTCTAAAAAATAGACACATAAAATATAAGTTCTTTATTCTTTCCATTTCAAAAATAATCCAATCTTTCCGTTTTAATGACACCCATCCATGGAAACTCGTAGCAATAGGGCGCAGGCTACTTAGTATGTTTGTCTTGTGGGCGATTTTCAAAATGCTTTTCCTCAAAAAATAAGTTACGTCCCACATGTTGAATATAAGATTGCACGGAATACCCGGTCTGACCTTGAAAGATACTTCTTTTTGCGTGCAGCGAAGAGCAAAATCAGACTACACAAAATTTGCAGTTTCATCTTTGACCTACACTGTCCGATAAGGAGATTATTATTCCCACAACATACTTTTGCAATAGCAAAATCGGGTTTTTTCTTACCATCGATTTCAAATTTTCATCGTAGTTATCTAGTAGGATAAGGGTTGAAAATATATGAAGATTTCTTTTGCAATTCTGTGTTTGAATAAAGCGGCTGATGATTCCAACACGAATGACGAGCCGAGAGCTAATCCAACCGGAAGTAATCCTACCGTAAGTGAATATACGGATTTCCCCGAAGATCATCCGAAGTCTTTAGCCTCGGATTTGGAGAACGATCAAGAAAGTCCAAGTGATCGAGTCTACGACCTAATTATTAACCCGGGTTTGCAAAAAGAGGACGAGCAAAAAGAGCAAGAAAGTACAACAATAGGTGGGCTATTTTTAAGGCTTTACCAAATTGTCAAAACTTAATTTCCATTCTAAATTTAGAGCATTTCGTTTAACTTTTTACAACAACAACAAAAAAAAGACATAATTTTGGACAAGTCTAAATCCAAAATGACTGCAGATAACAATGTCTATCATGGTTAAAATGTTAAAAAAATGTTTTTGGAAAACATTGTGAGAAAAGGAGAAAATGCTGGTTACCGGCATTTTCTCCTTTTCCCACAACGTTTTCCACAGACTCCTTTCTTTGGGTCGATAAAAACAGGGATTGTGTTGTAAATGGTTAATAATATTAATTTCGTGCTTTCCGGTAGGATATCGAAAAATAGCAGTGAAAATATTTTTCGATCTTACGCTGGTACCACCAGTGAAAATACCGATTTTCATGTTCTTGTTGCCTAAGTTAATTGTGTGTGCCTTAGAACCAGATGGTAATATGATGTCATTTATCTTACATTTCTCGCGCTTGACGTAATATTGTATTGCGTTGCTATGCGGGAGGGGTACGCCACAGCGAATAACGGAAAAGAACTGTACTGGATTTTGATAAAGCTCTTCCAAGAAAGGGTTAAAAGCATGAAATAAATAGAATATATTTTTTTTCCCGGTGAAAGATCGAAATTTATTTCATCTCGTGAACACCTTCGGTTATATTTTCACTCGTGGCTGCGCCACTCGTGCTAATATTACCGATGGTATCTACTGATTAGAAAAAATCGATCTGTCAACGAAAAAAAACAAGAAAAAAAAACAAATACTAGTATCCTCTATTTATTCTTAGATCGATTAAAGGTGGCCCTTCAGATTTGTGACAAAATTTTACAAAAAATACAAAACAATCATCCTTGTACTCCCAAAGCCTTATAATTTTCATTCATAAAACCCGAGTAGTCGAAAACCATCCGACAGCTAGATAAATTAGAGATTTACTACAGCCCAGGTCGACACTGAAGGGAAACACAGTCTACTTTTACATGAGCAACTCGCTCATTTACATACCAGAAATATACAGACGAAGCTTCAAACATAGCATCCGAAGTTCTAGACATTATGGAAAAAAATTAAATGTTTGTTATGTGATGGAATTTCATAGTCATAGGTCACGTGCAAGTCACTTAACATTCCCACAATGCTTTTTTGATTTGGCAGGAAATCTAAAAATAGCTTGAGAGGTCTACGTAGCCTTTTAAGGGAATACCACCATAATTTTTTTTGTAATTTTATGATTCTTAATTACTGATGATTTGTATTGTTTTTTCATATAAATTTCAGTGACAGATATTTTTTCTAATTTGGTGTGATGTGCAAATTCTATATACCAACCTTTAAGAAATAAGTTCTCACAATTTGTACTACTAGCTATCGATTCTGTTTCCTTGAAACCTGTCAAGTACTTTCGCCGAATGTGTGAGCCAATGAACGGACCAATTTGCAAATGAAAATAAATTATCTCTAAAATGATGGGATTATGAAATGATAGAAAATAATGTTGGAAAATGGGCGAATGGTGATAATAGCATTTTCTCAAAAAAAAAAAACGCGTCAGTCATATCCTATTGTCCTTGTATTAATCGATCGAGTCTATTGTTCTCATCATACATGTACATTGTTGACGTCATATGCGAACAATTCTCCCATCCGCACATGGGACGCTATGACGTCAATTGAGTAAGATCTTTTATTCTCATCATACATATACATTTTATGCTTCATATACGAACAATGTCCTCAGCCTCGTGGGGACGCTATGACGTCAGTTAACAGTAAAATCTATTTTTCTAATCATACATATACATTTTATACGTCATTTAAGAACAATGTACCCCGCGCTTGGAGACGCTATGATGTCAGTTAGCAGTAAACTGGCCCCCTTTTGGTCATATGCCGTTGACGTTGCTTAACACAAATCAGAATAAAATGATTATGTAGTTCAGTCTCTACTTCATTGTTCTGTTCTGTAATTTCAGATTATTTTATAGGGAGCTATCTTCGGTCTGAAATTAAAAGACTGTTATGTACATACCCAGTTATTCCTAGCTCTGTTCATGTGTGTATTTATTTTGCCCTGTGGCTATTTTTAGAACTGGATTCTCTCTTGTGGAATATTGTTCTGGAAGTTTCCGGGCCTTTTTACAATCTGATTACTAGAAATTATGCAACTAATTTTAACATGAATTTTCTGGAAGTTTCTCAGTTATTATAAAAGGAAAAGCTCTTTACATCTCGGCGTTCACTAGTTAATACATGATTGCCAGACTACAAAACCTACCTTTTCCCACAATATTTTCTAGCATTTGAAAGAAGAATGTTACTTTTTTATTAACATTTGATTTGTCTTCTGCAACTGCTTTCAACTTTTTTTCCAGAAAAAAAAGTATATTTGTTAAGAGAGATTTTTGAAAAAAAAAAAAAAAAACACTTATTTACAGAGATTCAAAGGACTTGGATTTCAGAGACCTGTATGTTTAGTATGTGATGAGAGAGAATTGTACCCTATCACAATACCTATGATCAATCCTCAATAGGATATTGACCGAGCTTGTGGACTCTTAAAGTGTACTTCGCTGCCAACTGAACTATATTCCACTGATAAAACTATCATTTTAGCAACACTTCAGTTGTCTGCAAGATACTTTCAGTGTTGATAATTCTGAAAATCTGGGGATTGGAGGCATACTGACTAGTGCAAGCTACATATATCTTTCAAACAGCCTATTTTCTCTCTCTCTCTCAAAATTACGTTACACCAGCCAGGCTGATTTAAAAAAGCACGTTGTCCACAGAGCATCCTGATTTTGAGACAAAACCACAATGTTTTTCAAGGCTCTTTCGGCTAACACCATGTTAAATTTTGCTTCTGATGAAGCACCTTAATTTATCATCTGTAAAAGTTGCTTATAAATCTCAGTTTTTAATTGTAATTATATGTTGGTCCTATAATCTCTCATGAAGTGATTACTAATTTCATGTGGGTCATCAATGGAAATTAAATTGAGGCAGTTGATTTCACAATTAAAATAGTGATAAAACAGTTTTAATACATGTATAAAATCTTCTGTGCGACGTAATTGACAATAAAGAAACTTGTCATTTGATTAGGATAAATTTTGGGGGAAAATATGCTACTGTTAATAGACGACTCATAAATGTGAAAAAAAACGTCATTCAGGACTTCACATGTTTTCAGAAAATTTAGATAACCAAAGTTGGTATTGCACCGATTGAATAGTTCAATTTTGACTTGAGATTGTTTACAAGCACAACAAATTACTAAGTATTCTAAGCCATTATGAAGCACCCCATAACTGTGAGCACATGCCTAGCTCTGGCTTAATTAGTTTCTGGCTGGTGCTTTCTTGTATCAGTTCAAAATTTCCTGTTAAAACCAAGAATTCCAGGGGCTTAGCATCTTCGCCAGCTAAGTTTACGATCACTACGTGGATCTTACCTTGGCGGATTGAGCTTGATTTTTACAACCCCTCGATACGCCTTTTCATTGGACGCAGCCAGGTCTAGCTGCATCGAATAAAATCGCTCGTAGCATTTCATCTTTGATAAAAATAAAACACGGTCTCTACCTTTCGAATAATAGGTACATGTAAAACATGGAAAGCCACGTGGATGTCGCTTATCACTTCATGTGTATTCGTAAGCGGTTTGTAAAACGATATTTCATTTGCTTTTAGAAACATGATGTAAAGGGGAGTAATAACCAGCATCCAATAGAGGGCGCATCACAGGAATCTCGAAATCAGGCTCAATCTGCCAAGGTTAGATCCACGAAGTGATAGTAAACTTGGCTCGCGAAGATGGGGGCTTAGTGGAATCCGCTTGTATCCCTGTCCGTCTACCTGTTTGTATTAATTAAAATTGACCTCTTGTATTGTTTCGTATCCTCAATTTCCTGGCCTTCAGTACTATCAGTACTTTGATTTTAGAATGACATCAAAAGCTATTACATAGAGTTTATTTCATCAGCTTGTTGTTAATATGGGGAAATATTTGCAGAAAAATGGAAAGGTATGCGAAAATAATGAGTGCCGTAAGGCACAAGTTATTTTCGCGGACCTTTCCATTTTGAGACAAATATTTCCCCATATCAACCATAAGCTGATGAAATGAATTATATATTAGGCCTATGTTTCCTCTGGTTATATTGTCAACGAATGCCACTTTTAAAACTAGTGGATCTCAAGTCAATTAACCGGACAACCTATATTTTCAAAAAAAAAAGTAGTTCCAGATTTGCGGCAGGAGGAAAAGATTCACTGTGACGGGGAAATAATCCTGCCAGCTTAAATTACGACATTTCTTTACCCACATTTCTAAAAATAGACACATGAAATATAATATAAGTTCTTTATTCTTTCCATTTCAAAAATAATCCAATCTTTCCGTTTTAATGACACCCATCCATGGAAACTCGTAGCAATAGGGCGCAGGCTACTTAGTATGTTTGTCTTGTGGGCGATTTTCAAAATGCTTTTCCTCAAAAAATAAGTTACGGCACATGTTGAATATCAGATGGCACGGAATGCCCGGTCTGACCTTGAAATATACTTCTTTTTGCGTGCAGCGAAGATCAAAATCAGACTACACAAAATTTGCAGTTTCATCTTTGACCTACACTGTCCGATAAGGAGATTATTATTCCCACAACATACTTTTGCAATAGCAAAATCGGGTTTTTTCTTACCATCGATTTCAAATTTTCATCGTAGTTATCTAGTAGGATAAGGGTTGAAAATATATGAAGATTTTTTTTACAATTCTGTGTTTGAATAAAGCGGCTGATGATTCCAACACGAATGACGGGACGAGAGCTAATCCAACCGGAAGTAATCCTACCGTAAGTGAATATACGGATTTCCCCGAAGATCATCCGAAGTCTTTAGCCATGGATTTGGAGAACGATCAAGAAAGTCGAAGTGATCAAGTCTACGAACTTTTTATTCACCCGGGTTTGCAAAAAGAGGACGAGCAAAAAGAGCAAGAAAGTACAACAATAGGTGGGCTATTTTTAAGGCTTTACCAAATTGTCAAAACTTAATTTCCAGTCTAAATTTAGAGCATTTCGTTTAACTTTTTACAACAACAACAAAAAAAAAGACATAATTTTGGACAAGTCTAAATCCAAAATGACTGCAGATAACAATGTCTATCATGGTTAAAATGTTAAAAAAATGTTTTTGGAAAACATTGAGAGAAAAGGAGAAAATGCTGGTTACCGGCATTTTCTCCTTTTCCCACAACGTTTTCCACAGACTCCTTTCTTTGGGTCGATAAAAACCAGGATTGTGTTGTAAATGGTTAATAATCTTCATTTCATGCTTTCCGGTAGGATATCGAAAAATAGCAGTGAAAATATTTTTCGATCTTATGCTGGTACCACCAGTGAAAATACCGATTTTCATGTTCTTGTTGCCTAGGTTAATTGTGTGTGCCTTAGAACCAGATGGTAATATGATGTCATTTATCTTACATTTCTCGCGCTTGACGTAATATTGTATTGCGTTGCTATGCGGGAGGGGTACGCCACAGCGAATAACGGAAAAGAACTTTGGATTTTGATAAAGCTCTTCCAAGAAAGGGTTAAAAGCATGAAATAAATAGAATATATTTTTTATCCCGGTGAAAGATCGAAATTTATTTCATCTCGTGAACACCTTCGGTTATATTTTCATTCGTGGCTGCGCCACTCGTGCTAATATTACCGATGGTATCCACTGATTAGAAAAAACTGGAATTAAGACTGGAATAATTTGTCTTTTGAATTTAACGTCTAAGGTATTGTTTTGTACTATTGTAATATTGTCACTGATTATTTGATATTATTGATAATAAATTCTGTTAATTGTTATCGTTTGTTGCTGGCTTCTACTTTCTAGTTACGCCTGGCTCGTAACAAGACGTAAGAAGTTTAATTGTGCTATTTTGTTAATTGATCCAGTTTTCGACTGTATTCTGATTGTAAAAAGGCGACCACAGCCTGGTTTCCCGTCAGATTTTTTTTAACCCTTGAAAATGGACAGGGCTCCGAAAAGGGGAAAGCAGCTATAAAGAATGCGCAGCTGTCTAGGCAGGACTCTGAGGAAATGGGTGGGGTTTATGTACATGTACAATGTATTGTTCTTAGCAAGTTGTTGCAAAGATCCGTCTTGTCTAATATGGTAGAATGTTTCCTTGACATGGGAACATTTACAAACAACAAAAATCATCGACTCATGGACTCTACGCATAAGGCTCCGAAACGACACTTTCCGTTTCAATATAATTTTTTTGTTTTGCGCAAGTGTACTGTAGCACAAACTCTAATGTTGTCGTAGAGTGCGGTCACAAATTAGCCCGACGGCATGCAGAAGCTGATCGGTGACGACGCTTTACGCAAACGTCTGAATGCTCCTTTTCATTTGTTGCAAGCCATATTGTGTCTTTCTTGGTAAACCGCAACATGGAGATCCAATACATAACCTTTTTCGAAGAGCATTGCTTATAGATAGTTGAAAATTACATACATTATTTACAGGATATTTGCAGGGCTGCCACATAGAGCAGAGGAACAATTTTTATATTAACGGTAGATGCTATCACATTTTTACGGACAATTCTACTGAAGGAGTCATTGAGGTAGGCACAGAATTATTTTGTCAAGTGTTTGATTTTGCATTTAATATACCTGAAAAACTCTCGGACCAGATACACGCGGATAGAATGTCACACAGGACGGAAGAAACAGCTGTAAAACTAATCCCACCTCAAATTTACTAGGCTCTAGAGGAATATTTGTTTTATTTTTGGAAGAAACGTTTTCACTGACAAATTTGTTGTAACTTGTCCGGCTCGATATACGCCATCTTCAAACACCTTGCTTTACGCTTTATTTTAAGCCTGAAGGCCTTGTATTATTTCATGCTATCGAGAAAAAGCAGTGAAAATATTTTTCGATATCATACGGTTACGACCAGTGAAAATACCGATTTTCATGTTCTTTTTGCCTAGGTAAATTGCGCGTGTCTTCAGAACCAGATGGAAATATGACGTCTTTTACCTTACATTTCTCGCGCTTGACGTAATATTGAAATGCGTTGCTGTGCCGGAGGGGTATGCCACGGGGAATAACTGAAAAGAGCTGTACTGGATTTTAATAAAGCTCCGTCAGGAAAGGGTTAAAAGCATGAAATAAATAGAATATTTGTTTTTTTTTTTCGGTGAAAGATCCAAATTTATTTTGCAGCCACTCTTGAAAATATTACTGATGATGCTGTCTCCATAAAATAAATTTCGATCTTTCACCGGAAAAAAAAAAAATCCTCTGCGCCACTCGTTTAAATATTACCGATGATGTTCACTCGATGAAATAAATTCCGACCAAAAAAAAAACCAAACAAATATCCTCTATTTCTCATACACGTTTAATATCACAAATGTGTGACGTAACTTTTGACTTCATTTTGTACGTATTTCATTGAAGTGAATATAGGGTTAATTCACGTTTTTGAGGTCGTTTACATTCGCAGAGGCCCGAAAAATGCTTTAACGCCAGAGTGCGTTGCACGAGGGTGTTTAAGTATTTTGAGGGCCTCTGCGAATCTTAACGACCGAAGAAAAATGTGAATTAATGCTATTATTGCATAAAGTCAAGGTATTTTAACAATAATTTGCAAAGATAGCAAAAATATTTCCATAGAAATGCAAATTAGCGAACTTAAAATGTACTGTACCTAAATAGGTCAAGACTGGAAGTCGGCGAAGAAGGTTTTGTTACGAGCAGTGAAGGGCTGTTAGTCCTGTATGCCAGTTTTGATTCTATCGGTGTAAATCCACTTCTACTGATTTTTAATACAAAGTGGACGTATGTGAAATAAACACACATATGGACGATTAACACTAGAATGAATGAGTGGATATGATTTTCTGTAACTGAAAGAGGTCAGAGGTTTCGATCTACATCAAGCGAGGGAATTACCGATCACGTTAAAAAGTGGGTGGGATGTAGCTGGTATAGATTACATTTTACGGGTGATATATTTTTTGTTCAGGTCTCGATTAAACTGAGATCCTATGCAAAATTTTGTCTGTGGTGTACTAATACATGTATCATCAAAGACGTGCCATGAAAAGGATCTGTATGGGACAAGTTCCGACAGTTTGATGGTCAAAGTCTAAGGAAAATATGACGAGAACAAACGTTGTTTACAAGGTAGGCCCGAATCGAGGATATTGATAGTACAAAGCCTGGCGTTAACGGCACGTGAATTTACTGATTAATACACGTTTTCTTCCCATTAACGCCCTTTTTTTATCCATTAATACATGCTTATAACGGCCGGGAAAGGAACACTTTTTGCAATAATGAGTTTTATGGATCCATGTTATCGCGAGAAACCTACCTCATTACGGCCCCTAACTCATCCATAAATATCGGTGTTTTCGTTAAGGCTTATAGTGTATAACATCGAGTTCTTGTAAAGGCTATTCGGCAAATCTCCGCAGCCCCTGTCTTATTGTATGAGAGATAGGGGCCGCAGACGTTATGGATCGTTTGATAACAGGTTTTTTGTAAACTTTTTGATAGAATTTTATCAAATGTCAATTTATATCAAATCCTATATTTCTTTTCCAGAATACATGTTTTTTATCTGGAGCGGAGGTTGTACCCATGGACAAATTTGAGATTCTGGGGTTCTACCAGACGCTTTTCCAGGACTTTAGAAGTAAAGTAATTTTACCCCCCCCACCTTTTTCCCTTCCCCACCTCCCCCCCCCCCCTCCTCCACACACACACACACTTCAGATAAAAACTTTTTAATACAATTTAGCAGTTTGCGCAAATACACATTATAAACTGTCATCATATCACATCCCTAGTTTTAATTACACTAGGGGAAACTATTGTGGGAAAAGGATAAAATGCTGCTGACCACTACTATTTTCTGCTTTTCCCCCACTGTCTTTTCATTTCATCAATTGAGCTACAATAAGTGGCCGTCAGCAACGCCTTTTCTTACATTGGAAAATCTAAAATTTCATCAAATGTTGAAGAGTCGAATATTGTTGAAAGACAAAAAAACAAGATTATTTCTTAACTAAATGGAATGAAGATTTTTTTTTTTGTTTTGTTTTCATATAGGTATGTACACTTAAAATTTATACATAGAGGATATTTCTTTTTTTTTTCTGTAGAAGATCGAAATTTACTTCATCAAGTGAACCCCATCGGTAATATTTATACGAGTTGCTGCGCCAAATGTGAAAATATTACCGATGGTGTTTACGAGATGAAAATTCGATCTTTCACCTAAAAGATAAATATTCTATTTATCTCATGCTTTATTCCTTTCTGGGAGGAGCTTTATCAAAATCCAGTACAGTTCTTTTCCATTATTCAATGTGGCGTACCCCTCCCGCATAGTAAAGCATTACAATATTACGCCAATCGCGAGAAATGTAAGGTAAATGACGTCATATTTCCATCTGGTTGCAAGGCACGCGCAATTTGCCTGGGCAACAAGAACATAAAAATCGGTATTTTCACTTGTCGTACCCTTGTTATATCGAAAAATATTTTCATTGCTATTTCTCGATATCCTACCGGAAAGCATGAAATAAAAGGTGATTAGTGTTTGATACCTCCATAAAAAAAACCCTATCCTCTTCATTCCTTCACCAATATTTGATTTATGCTCCGGGAAAATGGAGGGTTGGGGCATCTCCGAAATGCATTGGGCAGAGCAAGACATCATATTGGCTACAACAGTGGAATAGGGGCATTAGGACATTTGCGTAAAGTGTCGTCTCGGATCAGCCTGCGCAGTCCACACAGGCTAACCCGAGATAGCACTTTACGACTCCAGTAGATTTTGTGCTAGAGTAGACTTGTACAGAACAGAAAATTACATAAAAACACAAAGTGTCGTTTCGCCTTAGCCTGCGCGGACTGCGCAGGCTGATCCGAGACGAGACTTTACGCAAATGTCCGAATGTCCCTTTTTGTGTGTTTGCAAGCCATATAATTATGGAATTATCGATCCATAAAATCCTTTATTACTAACGATAGACTAAAGCATGAAGTAAAATGGTCCTTTAACTTGCACAAACTTTCCTTAAAGCAAAAGGTTTCGACTCATGTCAACATCCGCGGACTTTCCTGACCTGAGTAGACTCTCTCTCTCTCTCTCTCTCTCTCTCTCTCTGTGTGTGTCTGAGAAAGCATTAAACCCCTTTTTCACCGAACATTACTCATCTATTTTCGCCTAACTTATTTGATAGTTTTACGTCAGTGCTATCTTTGATCATTTTCGCATCATATTTCTCTCTTTATTCTACATGAACATGTGACCCGTCACGCAAAACTTGGACCATCTGGGAAATCCGTGCATCAATTAGATGAAAACAGATAATCGATAGTTTAGGTCAGTTTAAGTTGATAGTTCAAAAGTAATTGCATAACAAAGTAGAAAGACCCCTTTTTATACATCGAAGTCTGAATAGGATTGACACTTCACGCAGTTCCAAGATGGTCCCTTTTTTCGCAACGAGTCATATATTTCTGTAGTATTTATCTTTAGTCCTGTACATGTTAAGGTGATACCCTTCTAATGAAAAACAGCTATTTCCACGGTAATGTTATCTTAAAAAAGTTGCTACGATTGAAAATGAGTATTATTGTACCACTTTGACCGAGCCACTTTTTCCTTTTTTTCCTTCGAATAATTATCATTTATAAATCTAGATCCATCTATTCTCATTACAAAAGGAGATGAAAATTACCTCCCTTTTCTGAAAAATTACAAAATATCAACAAATAATTTCAAAATGGTCATCAAATGAATTTCTGGTCGGTTAAAAATATGCACAAATATTATATCAGTATAAATCCTTATTTATCAACTAATAAGAAATTTCATTCCATGTTGCACTGGAAGCGTTAGGATGGTAACACCTTAACCCTTTACCTGATATGCCAATTTGAGGTTCTTCTATTTAAGCAGCAAATAAAGATATGATGTCAAAAATATGGACAAATGAGGATGCGAATATCTGATTGAGTGGAAAACATTGTGGGAAAAGGAGAAATTGCTCGTTACGAGCAATTTCTCCTTTTCCCACAATGTTTTCAAAAGCTGTCTGTTGTTGACGTGTCAAAATGAGTATCTATGGAGTAAAGGGTTAAGATGTAGCTTTTCTTTTTCTTTTTACCCGCAGCATGCTGCCTATACCAGTACAACAGATCTTACGAATGGCCGAGAGAAGTAGAACGAAACCTTTCATCGCTGGAATTAACATGTATGCAAACATTATCTTATGATTTTCTATATATCTACAAATTTTGACTTCAAATTTTCAAGGTCTGATACGTATCTTACGCGGTAAAAATAAATAATAATAAAAAAAATCAGAGGAAAAAATGTATCTACATAGTCAAATATAGTGCAAAATCTTAAAGTCTCAGTAACGTCCTTGAAATGTAAAATGGCCTGTTTATAAAATAAAAGTAAATTTCATATGTACCATGTGAAAATATGGCGATTTTTATGACTTTACCGATATAATCTGAGGCCTGGCCAGCTGGATTCATTTTTTGAATCCGTCTGGTAGAAAAATTTCATTGGTACCAGGGATGCTAGTCATAACACGGATGCTGCCATGTCCTTCATGTAACGAAATTGTAAAGTAAAAGAAATTCCATTCTAATTTAGAAAAATATTTTCTTCTGTTAAGATTGCAATATTTCACTTCGAATCATCTGTATAACATGCATTTATTTGAATTTAGTATTTTGGTAACAAATTTTGGCATGTTATATGTCAGAAAAAAATCAGTGTTTTGTAAGTATTCTAATTTCTTGAAAAAGTTATATAATAAATGATTCATAGCTGTTTGTGCTAAAAATGTAACTGTATTTTCCGTTTTGTTCCCAGAAACTTTCTTTTATTAAATTCAACGGCGTGGCTTCCTTTTGTGAACAATTATTCTCATTGTTATATAAACGGCACATGTATTACAGCAATGATACACAATGTTACAGCGCAGACACATCTAGGTATTAGGAATAATTCAATAAGAAAATTGTAGTTAGTGCCTTTATTTGAGAAAAATCAAACAAAACAATAATTGAATAGTTACACATGAAATGAAGAAAAGTCATTTGCACCAAAAATACTGTCTTGTTGAATAGTTAAAATATGAAATGTTACTGCAAGTAATTTAAGTTATTTCAGTTACTCTTCTGTACTCACTTGTAACTATATGCATGGTATATGCATTAAAAATATCATTGTTCGGTAGGAAGTAAATCCGTTAAATCATGACATTTCAGAAATAAAACAGGCTACCAAATTTTGCATGTAGCTTTATCTAATGGGCCTTTACCAGGAGGGGTTAAGTTTGTCCCCACCCTAGGGGTCACAAGTTTTACCTGGGCTTTTCTCGTAAAAAACTTTATAAATGATCTTTTTACTAAGCATAATAAGGCCAAGGGCTACTAAATTTATCCCTGTTTCATGGGTCTCATATTTTACAGGGCCTTATTTTAGGAAACTGCATCTTCTTGGTTTTAACCACACGTTCTAGACCTGTATTATTTGGTATGGGGCTTTATCTTGTGGACCTCCACCAGGATTCAATTAATTATAGCTTTGTCGTAAAAAATGGCTTTACCCAGGAATCATAACTTTCTCGTAGGATTTTATATAGAAAAATGTTTGTCTTCAAGTTTGAAACCAATTGGCCAGAGTTGTAATGTTTGGTTTGTAGTGTTTTCACTTATTAGCTAGTGGAGCGATACAGGGCCATCATGGCCCTCTTGTTTCAACTTATATCTCCTATTGCATCAGTGAACTAGAGTAACAGAAGGATGAAAAAAAAAAAAAACCAGGGCCCTTTTTGACCTGGGCTTTCGCCTATTGTATGTCTTCAAGTTTGAAACCAGTTGGCCAGAGTTGTAATGTTTGGCTTGCAGCGTTTTCACTTATTATTCAATAGAGCGATACAGGGCCATCGTGGCCCTCTTATTTCAAATTATATCCCTATTGCATCAGTGAACTAGAGTAACAGAGTAGGAGAGTAAGAATAACAAAGGAAATAAAGCAGCTTAAGTGATGAAAATATCCAAATTTCAGTATTGGCAAACTTATAGTGTAAACAGTCGTAAATATATATTAAAATTAAGAAATCAAAGGTAAGTGTGCAACAATAAATTATACTGTTGCACTCATACATAGATCATTTTTGAGGTGCTAAATGCTAAAAGTCAATAACTGCTCCTAATTTTGGTCCTGTATGTCTGTCCTAGTAGCTCTAGCCAAAGGAGGGGTGTCCATAAGGCCCTTTTCATGGCCACTACCGATTTTTTTTAAACTTTGTACACTGAAACCTATACATATTGGCTGTAATATTATGCAATATTGAATCAATTAGTAAAGGTTTGTAGGATGTGTGCTTGTTCAAAGTGGGTGGGGTAATTCTGACCCAAAGAGGGATCTGATAGAAAATCGATTATATTTTTATTGTTACTCAGAGCTGAAAGTTAACAATTTCATGCTTTCTTAAGCAATATCAGGTAAAACAGCTTATGCTAAAATTTTTGTAAAATTCTTTTAATAAATGTGTTTTTTGACAATTAACGGACATGCCTAAATTTTAGCTTTTTTCAATTCTCAAACTTTACGAAAAACCACAACATTGTTTTATATATGGAGGGATTCTAATGATATTTTGCATATGTACAGTATATTAAATGGTTATTGCAAAATTATGACAAAAACTTTTTACAGCTCATAGTTTTTGAGTTATCTACCCTTGAATTTTGTTAATTTGTTTACAAACGTTTAAGTTTTTCATTTTTCAGTTGGCCACCATTAAAATAAAGTTATTTAATGCAGAGGAACTTATTCTATAACCTATATGTAGATTTCTGATTACAGATTTATCCCCATTTAATTTGGACAAAAAGGTTCTGTGCTTCAGTGACTTTTTGGTTGATTTCAACTTTTCAGTTCGAACTTATCCCTTACAATGCTATTTAACTAATTCAACCTTCTATTGAGAACAAGAACCTTTCCTTCTAATAGCAGATCTTGAATGGTTGTTTTTGTGGTGTTTAACAAAGTGTTCAACATTATTTCAGTTATGTCATGGCAACCAGTGTATCTATTAATGCTTTCCTAAATTTATTCCCCACCAATCGTCTGACGATTCAAACAGCAATCCCCTAGTGTCCATTGAACTATCAGGCTAGGCGTAATCTAAATATCAATCTATTTCTCTGTTAGGAAGTACTTTTGTTATACATGAGCCTGTGGATAGTGACATATCTGTAGTTTATAGGATTTATGTTTAATCTCTAAGCCAAGGAGAGTTGCTTTGCCAAACAACTAATCATTTTAAAAGATATCATTCCTCTACTTTTGAATAACTTGAGGTGTAGGTGTTGATAATGACATCTCATAGGCTTTAAAACTCATATGAGATATGTTTACTTTTGATGTTAGTATCTTTGTATCTCCTGACTGGTGATGATTGCAACCTAAGCACAAAAGCTGTATGTGCACAACAAACGACTATAGTTACTTGCTCTGGTTATACATCTACAGTACCACACAGTGATTGGATTTATGCCTTGATTATTTACAACCCATAAAGTGTGTGCTTTACTGGGAGTTGTGTGTGTTTGTTTGGTTGTTTGGGGGGGGGGGTGCTCCTCTAAAAATGACAACTTCTTTTTTTGTGAGCCATGATTCAATGGACTATATTTTAATCAAAGTGTTTTTATATTTAAGACCGGCCTTTTCTGGGGTAATATACCCCCATTCCTAATTTTTGTGTCACTTGCTTTGAATGTGCCCATGTTGTAAATGTGAAACCCTGTACAGGAGAAGTGTGGAACAAGCATGCTTTGTCTGACACTTTTCAAGTTTGTCATTAGTAGATATTTGTATATATCAGTTATAGGGAATGGCAACATATTACATGTATATGTGTATATTAAAAAGAATGGGCTTCCACATAGAATGAGCTCGCTTTGATAGTCATTGGCACATAAAGCACACTTTTGAAACATGCTGTGCAGTTTGCATCCGAGTTACACACAAACATAAGGCCTCCTGATTTAGTTAATATAGGCAATACAATTTGAAGTATTAACCCTTTCCCAAACAATCCCTGGTTTTTACGGGTCAGGAATACAAGCCTGTTGAAAACATTGTGGGAAAAGGAGAAAATGCTGGTAACCAGCATTTTCTCCTTTTCCCACAATGTTTTCTACCCTATCATATTGAAAAATCATCTTTTTAGCAACTTATAATTTGTCACCTGCAAAATGCTTTGGTCTGGTCCAAATTTTGCTGTTTGGGAAAGGGGAAAGGGAAGCACAAAACATAGGAAATCCTTAAATATATGACAGGCTATCGTGAAGTTGTCTTATCTTACAATATTATTTTTGCGAAAAGTCACAAGCTCTGAGATAACAAAATGGGTGTATTGCCGAAGTATAACCTTAAAAAGGTTGCAAGATAAGACACTCACAGTACATATGATAAGAATTAATGAACAATAGAAGACCTCTTGATATTAATATTGAATTCAAAGAGCAGAGTAAAGGCATCTGAAAGGCTTAAAGTCAAAAAGTGACTCAAAGTAAAAGTGTGGTTGTTAAAATGAATTTATATTTAATTCATGCCATTTAAAAAGAAGAGAAACTATTGTGAAGATAACAGCCTGCTCTTGTATGGTCAGTCTGGCAGAAAAAGTAAGTTTTAGGGTAGGTCGAAAGATGCAAGGTCACTTTATTTTTTGTTTACTTTTTACCAGTTTTTAAAATTCATTTTGCTGCCGGTGATGAACAGTTGGAAAACTGTATGATAACAGATTATCATCTTCAGAATGATTTCATACTTTAAGGTATGGTCTATATTCAGATGTATTTTAACACCCACATTGTATGCTTTTAGACACTATTGGGGCTTTCAGCCCTAGCAGCAGAATCAACCATATTCCAAAAAACATTCTTTTCAAATGTAATGCCAAAAGAAAATTGACAAAAATTAAAATCAGAAATTAATACCATGAAAATGTCTGAAATTAGTTATATATATATTGAATTCATTGCTGTCGAAACAAAACAAAAAAGGTAAAAAAACAGAGTTATATCTGCCTTTAATTTCAAAAATATTTCAGGAGGAAAACAATCGGGGAAAGAAATGCATGCAATGATTTAGACATTAGAGACTAAGTAATATAAAAGAACCATCTGATTGATTTTTGAAGTTCACCTGTTTGAAATTTAAAAAAAATTGTGATGTGAGCTGCGGGTTAAAAACAGTAAATAATTTATGAAGGACAAATTTAAATTGAAGTAGTAAAGTACCGAGATGACTCAAACTACTTTGCAGACTTTGTTTAGAGAGGAAAAAATGTAGAAGTAAAAAAAATAACTCTGTAACTCTGATAAAATAATGTTAAAAAAAATGAGTAAAGTAAAGGGGAGATAACTCATAAACTGTTTGCTATAGAAAACTTTCGTCATAATTTTACAATTACCATTTAATATACTGTACATATGCAAAATATAATTGGAATCCCTCCATATATAAAACAATGTTGTGGTTTTTCGTAAAGTTGGAGAATTGAAAAAAGCTAAAATTTAGGCATGTCCGTTAATTGTCAAAAAACACATTTATTAAAAGAATTTTGCAAAAGTTTTAGCATAAGCTGTTATATCTGATATTGTCTAAGAAAGCATGAAATTGTTAACTTTGAGCTCTGAATAACAATAAAAATATTACCAATTTCCTAACAGACTCCTCTTTGGGTCAGAATTACCCCACCCACTTTGAACCTGCATACGTCCTACAAACCTTTACTAATTGATTCAATATTGCATAATATTACAGCCAATATGTATAGGTTTCAGTGTACAAAATTTTAAAAAAATCGGTAGTGGCCATGAAAAGGGCCTTATGGACACCCCTCCTTTGTGAATAATCTAGCCAGAAATATAAACACATTCAATGTGAAGACTGAAAATTCGGGGATTGGTTTCAGTGCATTCTCCTAGGAACATTTATTAGGTGTTCTATAGCATTTGACATTGGTCAGATTTGATTTAAAATAAGTCTTACATAAATGTGGATTTTAATAAGCACCTTAAAATCAAAGGATTTGTCAAAAAGATGGCATTTTTTCCTTGTTTGTTTCATTATTGTGAACAAAGGAAAAGTTTACTCTACGTTATAGGCAAATTTTGGTTAGGCACGTTTACTAGCATATAAAAAAGATCTGCACCACTTTCAGATCTGGCATCCATGGTTAAAGTTACTCTAATAGGCTATCCTAACTCACTGTACCAGTTGATTTTTTTCTACCAGATGGATTGAAAAAAAATGGCCCTTTTTTTAACAGCGCCCTTATCTTAATATGTACAGGTGCAGTTCCACTCTCTTGCACTCCGGAATCATTCACATTCACCTCTGTAGTGGGCTCAGAAAGTAGACCGTCATGACGCGATACTTTCGTCACATGACTAGAACTCAAAATGGCGACATAAACGCCGGTGAACGAAAGACCGATATCGATTACTTTGTGTGCTGTTCAAACAGCATACGGCCAATCAGACTAAGTGGTAGGACAAGTGAAAAAGATGGATTTTCTGAAGAGCTTAAATGTCTTTTAAAGGACCATAACTTATTTTTTAATCTTATAGACTAAGATCCATCGGTGTGTCAAAATTGTTGTCATCATTCATGGGCGCAGCCATTTTTGTTAAAATTGGCGAAAGATTCTTATCAGTAAAGAGGATGGAAAAAATAGTTCCATTCTATACAGGTAAATTCATCAGTTTGAATACACCTATAATGTATCCAGAATCATATTTCTTTTGTCTACTTTATAATGTTACACATGAAACAGTCAAACAATAACAAAACATCTTTTCCTCGGTTTGACAAGATTCTTGTCATTGAGCCCATCGCAGAGATGTATGTGAGAGTAACGAACGACAACTCTGCTCGGAGATTGGTGCAGTTCGTAAAAATATCCCCAATAATTGTAAAACATGTATTATGAATATTCAGATTTGTATCTATATCATTGCGTCGGGTAATTTTTCAACCTCGCGGTAACGAAGGTCTCTTGAGATAATAGTTTTTTTCCACGTAGGTCATGCGAACAGTTTTACCTTTGGGATGCTAAGCGCGATTCACTGATCTTTGACGGATAGTGTAGATCAAGATTAGACTGCAAAGAACGTACAGCCTGATTTTCTGCCTGATAAGGACATATTCATGTTTCTCCAAAACCTAAATTTGAATTATCGTTATTTGTACTTTTCCTGTCGGCTTTATCTCTTTCTCACACAATCCCTACTTTTAACGACTCTGAGAAAGAAGACTTCTGAAAACATTTTGGGAAAAGGAGAAAATGCTGGTAACCAGCATTTTCTTCTTTTCCCACAATGTTTTCTACCCAATCCAAATCAAATTTCAATGTTTGATTCTTATTGATTTTGTAATCTGCAAATGTTTCCAATTTGGACAAGTCCAAAATTTTGTCGTTTGGTAAAGAGTTAACGTGTCATTTAACTTAACTCATTACCAAACGACAATATTTTAGACTTGTCCAAATTGGAAGCATTTGCAGACGACAAAATAAAAGTGACTGAAAATTTGAAATTTGTTTTGTGAAGGGTAGAAAATATTGCGGGAAAAGGAGAAAATGCTGGTTACCAGCATTTTCTTCTTTTCACACAATGTTTTCTAACAGCTTCTTTCTCAGGGGCGTCAAAACTAGGGATTGTGTGGTAATGGGTTAATCAGCAGGATAATTGTTAATATGTTGCTAGAACTACGGTCATCTTAGGTACAGAGAATCTTATAATTAGCCTGTAACACGCGAAAAAAGGGCATTCGAACGTTTGCGTCCAGCTATTCTCGGATCAATCTGCACAGTCCGCGCAGTCTATGCGAGACTGCACTTTACGGCTACATTAGAGTACGTATACTCGCGCAAAAAATAAAATTATATAAAAAAGAAAAGCGTCGTTTCGGATTAGCCAGCGCAGTGCAGTCCAAGGCTGAGCCAAGACGAGACTTTACGCAAATGTCCAAATGTCCCGCTTCGCGTGTTGCAAGCCAGTGAGAGTTTTGAGTTATCATTGTTACAATCGTTGTCTGCGCATGTCATATTCTTCGAAGATTCGACTATCTTATATGACGCATCACTACTAGCCCCGAAAGCGGGCTGACTGTAAATATTACGCTCTATAAAGTAGCAATGTTGAAAATAGCTTTTACGTATCAATGCGTTTGAGGAGAAATGAGACCTGCTTTAGCAACAGATTTCTCTAAACTGGTGATCATAGTTGAGTGAATTGCACGAGGTAGCGTTTTATTGGGTAAACCTTTTTTTTTTGTTTTAAATTCAAAGTAACGGTTGTCGCGTAGGAAAGTGGTTCGGTTCTGTATCCAGGATGCCCATATCAGATAGATGAGTATTTAAAGAATGCCATCTAGCGGGAGATAATCTTGTTACAATAGAATTTGACTAAAGATTGTTTGACAGGAGCCTTGGCGAGCGTCAAATACATTTAACCCATTACCACACAATCCCTACTTTTGACGCCCCTGAGAAAGAAGCCTTTAGAAAACATTGTGGGAAAAGAAGAAAATGCTGATAACCAGCATTTTCTCCTTTTCCCACAATATTTTCTGCCCTTCACAAAACACATTTCAGTTTTTCAGTCACTTTTATTTTGTCGTCTGAAAATGCTTTTGATTTGGACCAGTCTAAAATTTTCTCGTGTGGTAAAGTGTTAGGTCGATTCGCTCGATAAGAATCAAAATACGTTAGCACGAGTGTAGGATTCTATTCACCACACAATACCGGTAACAGACAAACAATTTCCAGGGTCATCACGTTTAATTCATTACCAAACGACAAAATTTTAGGGTTGTCCAAATCGAGAGCATTTACAGACGACATAATAAAAGTCACTGAAAATTTGAAATTTGTTTTGTGAAGGGCAGAAAACATTGTGACCAGTATTGTCTCCTTTTCCCACATCTTTTTCTAAAGTTTCTTTCTCAGGGTCGTCAAAATTAGGGTTCGTGTGGTGATGAGTTAAAACAAAACAATAGTGTTTAACCTCATTTGCTGACCAATCAAATGGCCCCATATTCTGAGAAAAAAACGTCCGTCTTATTTATCAAACCAGGCTCCCTGAACAATTAACTATTAAGAGTTCGCCACTTAATCGTTAAGTGTTTAAGGTGAAGAGCGAATGCGCCAGTGAATTGTGGAAACTCCGCCCTACTGTTCTGTCAGGCCGACATGTTCTACATGTACAAGTTTTTATTTCATGCTTTCCGGTAGGATATCGAGAAATAACAGTGAAAATATTTTTCGATCTTACACTGGTACCACCAGTGAAAATACCGATTTTCACGTGGTTGTTACCTAGGTAAATTGCGCGTGCCTAACAACCAGATGGGAAATATGACGTCATATACCTTACATTTCTCGCGCTTGACGTAACGTTGCTATGCGGGAGGGGTACGCCACGGGAAATATGGGAAAAGAACTGTACTGAATTTTGATAAAGCTCCACCAAGAAAGGGTAAAAAGCATGAAATGAATAGAATATTTGTATTTTTCGGTGAAAGATCGAAATTTATTTCATCTCGTGAACACCATCGGTAATATTTCCACTCGTGGCTGCGCCACTCGTGAAAATATTACCGATGGTGTCCATTCGATGAAATAAATTTCGATCTTTCACCGAAAAATACAAATATCCTCTATATATTCAACCCTTTGAAACGTTCAACAGTTTCATTTTGATCACTGGACCACTTAATTTTTCTATCATAGGGTTTGTATCACCGCTGCATTAGCGATATACAAAACACATGTTTTCGGGTCTTTCTAGAAATATTTCACAAAAATTACCGTTATCATTGGAAAGCACGTGATAAATATTTACAGAATCAACAACCTTCATCCACTGTATTAGCTTATTTTCCATTCTATAACTAAAAACGATGCAAGTTCCACGCTACAAATTTGAATATTACCGAATGGCAATGTTAACGCCGATATAACGTATCGAATAATGGCAATGGCTCTTTGCTCTATAGCACCAAGGCTTACCGTATTATTCCTCCAAAATATAATATAAGTATCATGACTCGTAGGTTTCAAGAAAAAATGTTATTGATGATAAAATGCGACACCCATCTTTCTCCATGTAAACAGTCTGCCATCTTGGAAGTGACTGCACATATTGTTCCGTACAACTTACAACACAGTGAAACAAGAAAACCATAAAACTTCCCAAGTGTATAGTCTAATACTTTCAATAGATTTGAATAGTTTAATCCATGAGGGCTGCCATGTTTATGATCATGTTGCAGACAATTTTTCAAGATCAAAATCTCCTTAGTACCGACTGGTTTATTATGAGGTTATTTAACATGCTTGGGTACAATACATTATCTCCCGCTAGATGGCATTCTATAAATACTCATCTATCTGATATGGGCATCCTGGGTACAGAGCCGAACCACATTCCTACGCGACAACCGTTACTTTGAATTTAAAATAAAAGGTTTACCCAATAAAACGCTACCTCGTGCAATTTACTCAACTATGATCACCAGTTTAGAAAAATCTGTTGCTAAAGCAGGTCTCATTTCTCCTCAAACGAAAGCTATTTTCAACACTGCTACTTTATAGAGCGTAATAATTTATTACAGTCAGCCCGCTTTCGGGGCTAGTAGTGATGCGTCATATAAGACAGTCGAATCTTCGAAGAATATGACATGCGCAGACAACGGGGTACAATACTGAATTCTATTGGATGAGTACACTGTAGAACCAATCTTTAATTTGGGCGAGGCGACAGCCGAGTCCAAAATATAGACTGGTTCTGCAGTGTACGAATCAAATTGAATTCAGTATTGTACCCAAGCATGTTTAATGACCTCTTTATTTCACACTTTCGTATTGACTTTAAAGTAAACGACAAGTATAGGGCCATTTCGATTTGAATAATTAAAAAAAAAAAGAAATCAAAACATATCCAACGAGCGTTTTGAGGTTGCTTTTTTACAACAGACTTCGCTAGACGACTCTTCCGGTCCAATATCGATATTCGGGACTCTAGCCTCGTTTTGAAAAATCCGTATTGGACTCTTGCCTCGTTTTGAAAATCCGTATTGGACTCTACAGCGTCTAATATGGGCTAAGATATTCTGGACTGACGTGGTAGTATTAAAGCAATTTCATTGGACGTTAAGTTGTAGGTGTGAAATAAATAATATTATTACGGAATTAGCTGAATTATTGCGAGTGTGTGCCGATGTCACAGTCAGACTTTGTCTACCAAATATGATGTCTATTTCAGTGAACTACACAGCAGATATTATGAGGTATAAGACTGAGGTTTTTCGAGCAGATTTTGATTCAACATCAGTTAAGTGCAGAGCCGGCTGGGATGTGTTTTATTCCAACTGGGCGGCCCTCAATTGTTCCCACAGGCCAGACTACAGCCATGTCTGTATTCATGTCACTACTGATACTACTGATACGGAGAATTCTGATGATTTTTACGGCTTAAATGAAAATCACGATGCTCAGGACGTGCAGTATGATATTTGATCGTTTGTCAACCCTTTCCCAAACAAGCCCTTGTTTTTACGTGTCTGCAGTACAAGTCTTGTAAACACTGTGGAAAAAGGAGAAATTGCTCGTAACGAGCAATTTCTCCTTTTCCCACAGTGTTTTCTACCCATTTTGAGAACTTTCTGCCATTTTCATCAAATTTGAAATTGTCGTCTGCAAATTCTTTCTGTTTCGAAGAGTCTAAAATTTGTCGTTTGGGAAAGGGTTAAGGTAGACCTAGAAGATGTAAATGACCTGACATACATGTATATCTGCCTTTGAGATAAAGCCATGTTAAAGCAGGTCTAGAAAATATATTTTCAAGCGAGCTTTTGCCCTAACTTGACAACATTTTTCCTGCAGTTTAACTCGAATTCCAACAAATGTCAGATCCTTAAAGATTAATCACATAAGTGTATCACAAAAAATATTCGTAAATTTCTTAAGTAGATCTTTAAAAGAAACCTCCTCTTTGTCGATTATATAATCTATGTCTTGATAAGTGTGTTCTTCCATCTGATTGGAGAACATCCCTTGTGTGTCCGATCCTTAAAAGTGGTGATCGTTCTATACCATCTAATAATAGACCTGTATCGCTCTTAAACACAATAAAGAAGGTTATAGAAAGAATTTTATACAAACATAATTATATTCAATCACTTAAAAAGAAATAACTTTTTTGATGCCATGTCAGTCTGGATTCCTTCCTAGGGACTCAACAGTCAACCTGTTGACTTATTTGTATAATAGGATTTGTAGTGCTTTGGATAGTTGCCGTGAAATAAGGATGGTATTTTTTGATATTAGCAAGGCATTTGACAAGGTGTGGCACAAAGGTCCCATTTTTAAATTACATTCTGCAGGTATAGATGGTAAAGTTTTATCTTTCCTTCGGGATTATCTGTCTGACAGACTCAGAAAGTGGTTCTTCCTGGAGGATCTTGTAAATTATTGTCTGTACGAGCTGGTGTTCCACAGGGGTCAGTATTAGGTCCATTGTTGTTTGTGGTAAATGTAATTAGAAATAATTGTAGCGATCTAAAACTACATCTCTTCTGGAAAAATATTGTAGCTTCTCCTATTTGTCGTTGCGGGGAAGTTGAATCTAATACACACTACTTCTTTGAATGCAGATTTTATAGTAACATTAAAGTAACACTCGGACAACATATTAGTGCAAAATCTGCTTTTAATATTGATACAGTTCTGTTTGGAGACAATGAACTCTCCTTTGTCGAAAACGAACAGATCTTCCATGCCCATGGGGTTCATGATTACATTGATAAAAGTAAGAGATTCTCTTAGTTTAAATCAGATCAAAGGTCAGATCCGTTGCTCCTCTTTTCTGACAATGAACTGTCGCGAACATTTATATACAAGCATAATTTTGTATCTTTTGTTGCTGCTCTGCTCGATCACCAATCACCTTTCCATTTTTTTTTTACTTTTTCAGATAATGAAGCCCGTTTTGTTTACAATCATTATTATCTGTTTTTTGTAATAATCTTTTCTTTTTGACATTTGCTATTTTTGCCAGTATTGCGTGATTCAACTTGGGGAGAGGAACTATATATGAGCAACATGCTTTCGTTCCGATCCTTTTCACATTTATTTCTTGTATTGTGTATGTAAATGTCAATGTATATTGAATTAAATATGTTTAAATTAAAAGAAAATAAATTAAAAGAAACCTGGGCCCGTATTCACCAACCGTTCTTAAGCATTTTCTTTGTCTTATTCTCTAAAATTCCGTCAGTGTGAAAGTAACAGAACCTCTGATTGGCTGAACCATTTTGTTTAGCCAATCAGAGGTTCTGTTACTTTCTCAGTAAGAAAATCTTGAAGATTAAGACAAAGAACTTGATAATGGTTGGTGAATACGGACCCTGAATAGTCACGATTATGACCGACACTAAAAGTATACTTTTTGCGCTTAAAATAGTTCAATAGAAAATCATTCAATATTAGTTTTTTTCGTGAACATTTGGGAATTCTGATTGGCTGATTTTTTTTGCATAGCTCCATGAAAAAAATAGCACTGCAAGGAAAACTTCTGCTGTCAAACTAATGTAAACAGATATACGAGATTTCCCAATGTTTTCCTTTCTATTTTTCTTTAATTATGTGACCTATCACGCAAAAAGGGACTATGTTGGAATTATGTGCATCAATTAGATGAAAACAGATCAATAATAGTGCATGTCAGTTTGAGTTGATAATTGAAAAATGATTGTATAACAAAGTACAATGACCACTTTTCATACAGAAAATGTCACTTAAGCGAAAAGTGCCAACCCCTGTCAGCCTGCCCAATTCGCGCAGTCTGACCAGAGTTGACACTTTTCGCTATTCCAAGAAGGTCCCCTGATGGGTCACAAATTTAATGTAATTGATAAAGTGATTTTAATTTGATCTTAACTTGATTTTTATTTCACTTGCCCCTTTGAGTTTTGCAGATATATTTTGTCCGTTCTATGCAAAAAAAATTCCTTTTTTCTTTATTGGCGGAAAATCTTACCCCAACGTTAACCCCTCCCGAGGTCCCATTTTAAACAACAACAACAAAATAACAAACAGTTCGAGCTGAAATGTACGAAAACCCGTTTTACTTGATCTGATTGCAGACCAAACTCTGTTAGCTTTACTGAGTTACTTCATTATGTTTCAATAGGCACAAATTTGTCGTTCTCCTAAGTAAGTTATTGAGGTAAGTATCCGAATACGCACTAAGAGAATGTCATTGCATTGAACACGGTACACATTGTTACAAGCTGTAGTTGCGAGGTTTTCGAAGTAAACCGACGACATGAGTTTTGTACCCGAACTCGTCAAAAATTTACTTTTAGCGGACGGAAAAATATATCGGGTTGAATGATAGTTTTAATGATTATTATTTTTATCACATAACACTCCTTGTTTTCAATGTAATACAGCCATTACGAATTTTCTTGTCTCACACACGTGTGAGATAAGAAAATATAGAGGATAATCACGTCTTTCGACGCATCTGAGTGAGATATTTTTCATATCAAAAATAACCAGTTGATTATTCTATTTATTATATACCTTATTAACATTATTATTTTTAATTTTTCGTTTAAAAGTCGGCAAAAATGTAGTCGAAAAAAAAGTAGTTCCTAAATTACGGCAGGAAGTGAAAGTGAAAGTTGATATCGTCACTAGTGATAATATCAAAATTTATTACACTGAGAAATTACAGGATTTCACCGCTAGGTATATAATAAAGCGCTATACTTCACCAACACTCTGTAATTGTACGCTTCAATTCTAAAACAATGGTGACCAAGGTTACTGAAGGTCATTAGTGGTCAAAATTCTTAATCGTGATAAAGTTGTTAATTTAATCACTTTTATACTTACTTATAAGCAAAATCAATTTATGCAAGTTTCTTCGGAACTCCTTTTCGTTTGTAAGCGCAAAGTCAGCGCACGGGCTTCATTTCACAAATTTCAATACACATGATACATGTATGCCTCTGGTTTAACACATTTTGGACTATAAATTAATTCTTATTCTAACATGACACGCGACTTTGTCTCTATAAACACAGTGCAAGGAAAACGTGGTAAAATATGCGACAATCCATGTAGAGTGACGTCATCCTATATCGAGTGACGTCATTCAATGAGTGAGTTTTTCAGTGGAACATAATCTTCATCCGCGTGTTTACTCTTAGTTTTAACTTGTTTTCCTTTCGTTAAGAATTTGCCATGTTAGAATCGAAATAATCTTCTTTCTATCGTGGTATATCGTTCAATAAACCACGTTGTGAGTTATGAGGCGCAATGAATAACCCACTCGGGCTATCGCCCTCGTGGATTATTTATTGTGCCCCATAACTCACAACTGTGGTTTATTGAACGATATACCACGATAGAAAGAAGATTATTTCTTAATTAAACAGTAATGTGATAAATAGAATCTGACACTCGTTGGCTTTTGAGGTAAAACATTATTAAACTCGTCCACAAAAAATAAGTTATTAAGCTCGCCAAAGGCTCGCTTATTAACATTTTTGTAGACTCTTTTAATAAATTTTTAGCTCAAAATCCAACTCATGTGAGATCCTATATGACTTTGAATTAACGATTCATTGATTGACCTGATGGTGCTGCCACGTGTTACACCAGTCAGTCATATCAGAGCGTTCGCCTTGAAAAAGTTAGGTAATATTTTGAGAAACTTTGATGGGAAATTGCTTCCTTACAGCATTTTCTTTTTTACCCAAAATGGTTTCAAAAGCCCTAGTGTCCATGGATGAATAAACATTTTCTTCAATAAAACACGACAGCCGTGTCGTGTTTTGTTGAAGAAAATTTGTACTGAACGTTTTGAGATAGATATATGTATACGTTTAGAAATAGATACATGTATACGCAGTTGATGCATGTATTTACAGAATACATTCTTTTTTTATAAAATATCTTCATATCTTTAAGATCAAATACACCTTCAGTAAAACTGATACAAGACTGAAACTATTTTTTCTGAGTGTTGTATAGGTTCCAAATATAGTAGGCTGACCTAACCCGCTTTCATCCTGGATTTTTATTTGATTGGTCAAAATAGTATGTTATGATATCAGTCCAGATAGTTCAAGAGATAGAACGCAAGACTCATAGATGTCAAATGTTGAACCACTTCAGGTGTAGGTTCGAGTTCCATGACTGGACATCTGAAATTACAATGCATCGAGCACGAGAAAGAATCAGGTGTAACTTATGATGGGTCTTGTTCTGTATCTTGAACTTTCCCCAGCAGTCTAACTAACGTCACATGTGGGCAACCGTTGCCATCTATGAATTAATCAAGCACTGAGTCAGCAATTTGTATCAGCCCAAACATCTCGGATGGGAAAGCATGAGATTTGTGAACTTTAAATCTCTGGCAACTAGAGGCCGTGGAATGGATCCCTGCAGATGGCCTCGTAAAATTACCAATGATATGTCAGATGAGACGTGCAAAAAACGATTCCGTGCGACGTTGCTTTCCACTGAGTATGTTAAAGAATCAGACGCATCATAGGATCGATGTTGTCTTGTATCTTGCACAATTCAGCATAACAAAACTTTCTTAGGGTGGGGCGGCGGGAACGTCAGCATTATCACCCGCTAGATGGCATTCTACAAATACACATCTAATTTGGGCATCCTGGGTACAGGACCGGACTACTTTTCTATGCGGCAACCGTTACTTTGAATTTCAAACCAAAATAAACTTTTACTAAAAAAAAAACGCTAATTGGTGCGATTAATTCAGCTATGTATGATCAGCAGTTCAGAAAAATCTGGAGCTAAAACAGGCTTAATTTTTCCTCAAACGCAATCATAAAAGTCATTTTCTCTATTGCTATTTTGTAGCGCGTATTACAACAATCCCCCAATATTGGGGGGAGGGGGGAGGGGTAGTGATGCGTCATATCAGCCAGGTCGAATCTTCGAAAAATGTGATATGTTGTTATGTACATACCCGGTTATTATTAGCTTTGTTCATGTGTGTATCTATTTTTGAATGGTTTTCCCCTGTTGCTATTTTTAGAACTGGATTCTCTCTTGTGGAATATTGTGCTGGAAGTTTCCAGGCCTTTATACAATCTGATTACTAAGAATTATGCAACTGATTTTAACATGAATTTTCTGGAAGTTTCCCTGTTATTATAAAAGGAAAAGCTTTTTACATCTCAGTGTTCACTAGTTAATACATGATTGCCAGACTACAGTGGGGATTATTTCGTGTTTGTGTCATATAATTAGTGCTTGGATTACATTCAGTTTGGATCAGGATCAGATTGGAATTAAGACTGGAATAGTTTGTCTTCTGAATTTAACGTCTAAGGTATTGTTTTGTACTATTGTAATATTGTCACTGTTTATTTGATATTTTTGTTAATAAATTCTGTTAGTTGTTATCGTTTGTTGCTGTTGCTGGCTTCTTCTTTCTAGTTACGCCTGACTCGTAACAGAAATTGGGGGCTCGTCCGGGATTGGAAACTAGACTGACGCATTCGTTTTCCTTTTGGGATTAACCATCGATCGGAAAATAAGACATAGACGTTTGCTTTTCACAATTCAAAAAAAAATCTAATACATCCTGTTAGTCAAAATTACTAATCAGTAATTATAATACAATTTTGTTCTTGAATCCAGCAACAAACAAACATGTCTTTTGACTTAGATAAATTTACGGCTGAACCATCTGTGGAGTTACTGAATTTGGGTAAAAAGACTGATTTGCTTAATCTTGATAAGCACTATAAATTGTCTGAAATAAAATCTTCAATGCGTAAACATGAAATTAGGAACATTTTGGTACAATATTTTGTTGATGAGGAGATTTTCAATGAAAATGCGCTTTCCTTGATAGTTGACGTTCAGTCAGTTTCAAGTTCGAAAGAACTTGAATTAAAACTTCAGATCAGACAGTTAGAAATAGAAAGAGAAAGGGAAAGACAGAGAGAAGAAAGAGTAGAGAGAGAGAAGGAAAGAGAAAAAGAAAGGGAGAGAGAAGAAAGAGAAAGGGAAAGAGAAAGGGAGAGAGAAGAAAGAGAAAGGGAGAGAGAAGAAAGGGAAAGGGAAGAGAGGGAGAAGGAGAGAGAATTTCAATTAAGAATGAGGGAAATAGAAATACAAGAAAGAGCAAATCAGCCCAAGCAAAAGATTGAATACAATTTCGATGTTACAAAACATATTAGGCTTGTTCCTCCATTTCAAAAAAAAGAAGTTGATAAATACTTCCTACACTTTGAAAAAGTTGCAGAAAACTTAAATTGGCCAAAGGAGCACTGGACTTTGCTTCTGCAAAGTGTTTTGATAGGCAAAGCTCGTGAAATTTATACACAACTAGGTGTCGAACAAAGTCATCATTATGAGACTGTTAAAGAACTTATTCTCAAAGGTTATGAGCTGGTCCCGGAAGCATATAGACAACAATTTAGAAATTGTAAAAAAGATTCTAACCAGACTCATGTTGAATTTGCTAGAAACAAAGAACAGTTATTTGATAGATGGTGCTGTTCTAAGAAAATAGACCACAATTATGATAAACTAAGACAACTTATGTTAGTTGAAGAATTCAAACATTGTATTCAATCTGATGTTAAGACATTCTTAGACGAAAAACAAGTTGAAACTTTAGAAGAAGCAGCTCGTCTGGCTGATAATTACTACCTTACACATAAAGTTTCTTTTATTAATAAACCAAAACCTACTTCCTCACATCCCCAAAATAAATTTATGTCTGGTAATTCATCTGGCATGCCCAGTCAATCCAATACACCCAAACCCAATTCTACTAGTGAAACCAAAAGTCAATATCCCTTATCTCGACCCACTTGTAACTATTGTAAGAAACCTGGTCACCTTGTTTCTGAATGTTTGAAATTAAAAAGGAAGTTAGAAAGTGATGAAACCAAACCAACAGGGCTCACCACTTTTAGACCAAGGCCACAGTCTTCTATTAAAACCAATACAATTGACATAGTCACAAAACCCAAGTCTGATTCTACTATGGAGATTTTTGAACCATTTATGTTGAATGGTTTTGTATCACTTTCAGGTGATAATTGCCCACCTACCCCTATTAAAATTTTAAGAGACACAGGAGCTTCTCAATCTCTTATTTTAGCAGATATACTGCCTTTTTCTGAGAAGACTTCTTCCGGTACTAGTGTCCTTATTCAGGGTGTAGAGTGTGGAACTGTTAATATCCCTCTCCATCATGTTAATTTGTCATCAGATTTGGTTACTGGGCCTGTGGTTATTGGTATTAAACCTTCCTTACCATTTAAAGGTGTCCATTTACTGCTAGGCAATGACTTAGCTGGAGATAAGGTTGTGGTTAATCCACTTGTAACTGACACACCAAATATAGGTCAAACTGATGACCCTATCGAGCAGGAAATTCCTGACTTGTATCCTTCTTGTGCAGTTACCCGAGCTATGGCTAAAAAGGCCATTTTGAAAAACTCAAACTCTGATATTGACTTGACGGATACTTTTATCGGTCAATATTTTAATAATGAGATTAAAAAGTCTCTTGATCCCAGTTTGTCTGATACTCAGACAGACTCGTCAATGTCTCGTCATTCTCCACCAAGGTCTATTGACCAAGGTCACGACACGCTGTCAAAGTCACAGCTTATCCAGGAACAGCAAACTGATCCTGAGATTTCGAAATTAGTTTTTAGGGCTTTACCTGAAGATGAAATTTCACAGGTCCCAATGTGTTACTATATAAAGAATGGGATTCTTATGAGAAAATGGCGACCATTTGATGTCCCAGCTGATGATGAATGGGCTGTTTACCACCAAATTGTGGTTCCAAAGTCATATCGTCATGAAATACTAAGTATAGGCCATGAAAGTCCTATGTCAGGTCATCTAGGTATAAACAAGACCTATCACAAAATTATTAATCATTTTTATTGGCCTGGTCTCAAATCAGATGTCTCTAAATATTGTAAAACTTGCCATACATGTCAAATGGTAGGTAAACCCAACCAAACCATTCCCAAAGCTCAATTACAACCTATTCCTGCTTTCGATGAACCTTTCAGTAGGATACTTATAGATTGTGTTGGTCCTTTACCTCGAACCAAGTCAGGAAATGAGTATCTCTTAACAATTATGTGTACTTCTACACGTTTTCCTGAAGCTATTCCCTTAAGGAACATCAAAACAAAGTCAATAGTCAAAGCTCTTATTAAATTTTTCACATTTGTTGGTCTTCCAAAATCAGTTCAGTCTGATCAAGGGTCAAATTTTATGTCTGGTATATTCCAACAGGTTATGCATGAATTAGGGATCAAGCAATACAGGTCATCCGCTTATCACCCTGAAAGTCAAGGTGCTTTAGAAAGATTTCATCAGACATTAAAAAATATGATAAGATCATATTGCTTTGACACTGAAAAAGATTGGGATGAGGTCATCCATTTGTTACTATTTGCAGTCAGAGAATCTGTACAAGAATCTCTTGGTTTCAGTCCTTTTGAATTAGTTTTTTGGCCATTCTGTTCGTGGACCTTTAAAACTTTTGAAAGAGAAATTTCTTTCAAATGATGAAAAACCTTTAAATTTACTACAGTATGTTTCTGACTTCAGAAATAGACTGTCTAGGGCATGTGAGGTTGCTAGGTCTAATCTTAAAACGTCTCAGGGCAAAATGAAAGCAAGATATGACAACCATGTTATTGATAGAAAATTTAAACCAGGTGATAAAGTCCTTGCTCTTTTACCAATACCTGGCAGACCTCTACAGGCAAGATATTTTGGACCCTACACTATTGACAGGAAAACAAGTGATTTAAATTATATAATTAATACTCCAGGAAGGCGTAAAAACAAACAAATGTGTCATGTAAATATGTTAAAGGAATACTTTGACAGAGATAGCTCTATTTCAAAACCAATTACAGTTGTAAACACTGTCCCACAAGAATCAAATGTATCTGATCTTGAAGTAAGTTCTGACTTTATTGATAAATCTGATCCTGGTCCATCTAAACTTGAGAATTCTGATATTTTGAGAAACCTTGACAACAAACTTTCTCACTTGGAACCATCACAGCAGGAAGAGCTGAAACAGTTGATACATGAATATGAACATTTATTTCCTGATATCCCCACAAGAACTGATAAAATCTATCATGATGTCATTGTGGAAGATTCTAAACCAATAAAGCAACATCCATATAGAATGAATCCTTTGAAACAGAAATACCTCCAAGATGAAATACAATACTTACTGGAAAATGACTTTATTGGACCTAGCCAGAGTAATTACAGTTCACCATGTATATTAGTACCCAAATCAAATGGAACTTATAGAATGTGTACTGACTATCGTAAGGTGAACTCTGTGACAAAAACAGACTCTTTTCTAATACCAAGAATTGATGACTGTATTGACAAAGTTGGAAATTCTAAATATGTCACCAAATTTGACCTGCTAAAAGGATTCTGACAAGTTCCACTGACTGATAAAGCAAAAGAAGTATCAGCCTTTGCTACTCCAAACGGTCTGTACCAATACAAAGTTATGCCGTTTGGGATGAAAAATTCTCCTGCAACGTTTCAGCGACTTGTAAACAACGTTATATGTGGATTAGATGGCTGTGATGCATATATTGACGACGTCAACATCTACTCAGACAGTTGGAGTGACCACCTTCAAAGAATCAGGAAATTCTTCGACAGACTCAGTAAAGCGAAACTGACTGTGAATCTTGCAAAAACTGAATTTTGTCATGCTACTGTAACATTTCTAGGACATCTTGTGGGACAGGGTCAAGTTAAACCTTTAGAAGCTAAAGTCAATGCTATCTCTGAGTTTCCTGTGCCTAAATGTAAAAGACAGCTGATGCGATTTCTTGGTATGGCTGGCTACTATAGGAAATTCTGTAAAAAAATTCTCGGGTATTGCTGAACCTTTAACAAATTTACTTAAGAAAAGCACAAAGTTCAAATGGAATGACAAATGTCAAGATGCATTTGATCGTCTGAAAGCCATACTAAAGAGCGCACCAGTTCTCTTGGCACCTGATTTTGACAAATGTTTCAAATTAGCTGTTGATGCAAGTGATGTTGGTATTGGTGCTGTTCTTTTACAAGAAGATAATAATGGTATTGATCACCCAGTTTGTTACTTTTCTAAGAAGTTTAACAAACATCAGAAAAATTACTCTACCATCGAAAAAGAGTGTCTTGCTTTAATTCTGGCAATCCAGCAGTTTGAAGTTTATTTAACCTCTTCAACTTCACCAATTGTTGTTTTCAGTGATCATAACCCTTTAAGTTTTCTACACAAACTTAAGAATAAGAATCAAAGATTACTGAGGTGGAGTTTATTGCTTCAAGAGTTTAATCTTGACATAAGACACATAAAAGGGAAAGATAACATTATACCAGATGCTCTTTCAAGAGTTTGAAATTTCAATAGTCGTTTTTCCGTAAATCAAGTTTAAACTGTTTTTTATTTTTAAATTGTACTTTCATTACCTTGACTATTTTCATTAGTCTGAAATAATTAATATTTGAGTTTGTTATTTCCTATGTATACTTCAGATAAAGTATCATATACATGTATATAAATAATATTGCAAAAAAAGAACGATTTATTTCATAAACCTTTCTTTTTCTTTTCAAGGGGGGAAGTGTTATGTACATACCCGGTTATTATTAGCTTTGTTCATGTGTGTATCTATTTTTGAATGGTTTTCCCCTGTTGCTATTTTTAGAACTGGATTCCCTCTTGTGGAATATTGTGCTGGAAGTTTCCAGGCCTTTATACAATCTGATTACTAAGAATTATGCAACTGATTTTAACATGAATTTTCTGGAAGTTTCCCTGTTATTATAAAAGGAAAAGCTTTTTACATCTCAGTGTTCACTAGTTAATACATGATTGCCAGACTACAGTGGGGATTATTTCGTGTTTGTGTCATATAATTAGTGCTTGGATTACATTCAGTTTGGATCAGGATCAGATTGGAATTAAGACTGGAATAGTTTGTCTTCTGAATTTAACGTCTAAGGTATTGTTTTGTACTATTGTAATATTGTCACTGTTTATTTGATATTTTTGTTAATAAATTCTGTTAGTTGTTATCGTTTGTTGCTGTTGCTGGCTTCTTCTTTCTAGTTACGCCTGACTCGTAACAATGTACAAACAACGGCTGTAGGGATAACTTTTGAGAAAAGAGATAAACCAGCATTTTATCCATCTCCATCGATGTTACTTCCCTTTCATAAACAATAATCTTGAATTGAACAATATCAATATGTCGTCTGAAGTTGCTTTCACTTTGGAACAGTGTAAAATGTTGTCGTCTGGTAAAGGGTAACCGCAAGTTGTTCCCCAAATATTTATATGATAGAATTCAGCTCATTGCGGATGATAATTGCATTTACATATTTACCACGTCTTGAATTGGTATCATTCACTGCTTGGCTTATTGAATCGTACTTTTACCATGTATCTTATTTACGGATCGTGTCTTGCTTTTGGCAAATTCTTTCGGTTTCTTTTTGTTTAGTGCTGGCGCGAACAGAAATTACTTGGACATCGGACTGTACCGTGTAATTAACTTTTGTCAAGAACAACCGGAAGTCACGTGTAACCGTTCATTTTCTTACAGATTTACTCTTTGCCAAACAGTCCAGTCTTAATGACAATGAAGAAAATGCTTATGATAACATTGTTGGAAAAGGAGAAAATGCTGGTAGCAGCATTTTCTCCTTATCCAACAATGCTTTCTACCTTTCCTAAAACGATTTTCAGGTTTTGAGTCACGATTAATTAGTCGTGTACATAATTATGCCTTGAGGTGGCTAGTCTTAAATCAGGTCGTCTTGTAAAAATAGTCTATCAATGCGTATTTAATGATATATCTAATACTTCTGAGAAGGGACGTATCTTTACAAGGAACTGGGTGGATATAGGTGCACTTCCAATTTGACGTTATAGCCGGAAAGCTGTGTTTAACTCCTAGCCAGGTATAAAGCCTTGGCGGAAAATGTGAATGAAGATCTGACTGCTCTTAACGATACATGTCTACAGCCAAAATATAAACATGAATAGTGTGTTTAAATACTCACATATTGGCCAGCCGTGTTAACATAGTAAATAATCGTTTAAATATTGTGTACAAGATTCAGATACACTAGGGATCAGCCCTCATTTAACCCTTTCCCAAACGGCAAACTTTTGGACTAGACCAAATTGAAAACATTTGCTGAAGACAATTCAACTCGTGCTGAAAAGATTATTTCTGTCTATGATAGGGTAGAAAACATTGTGGGAAAAGGAGAAAATGCTGGTTACCAGCATTTTCTCCTTTTCCCACAATGTTTTCAAAAGGCTACTATTCCAGACCCGTAAAAACCAGGGATTATTTTGGAAAGGGTTAAAACTTGAAACGGGAACATACCAAAACACTCCAGACCATTTGTAAAAAGGCCAAAGTTACTAATGCAAAATGCCTATTATACACGATCCGTTTCCACCCGCCAATATAATGAATTTTTATTGAAATGGTAGTTAGTCTAAACCTTGGCGAAGCAAATTTTTACCACCACTTTCAAACTGTACTTTCAGTACTTTGAGTACAGAGATGGTCATCATTCATTATCTCCCGCTAGATGGCATTCTATAAATACTCATCTATCTAATTTGGGCATCCTGGGTACAGAATCGAACCACTTTCCTACGCGATAACCGTTACTTTGAATTTCAAACTAAAATGAACGTTTACTCAATAAAACGCTACCTAATGCAATTCACTCAGCTACGATAAACAGTTTAGAGAAATCTGGAGCCAAAGCAGGTCTCATTTGTCATTAAACGTATTGATAAAAGCTATTTTCTACATTGCTACTTTATAGAGTGTAATATTACAGTCAGCCTGCTTTCGGGGCTAGTGATGCGTCATATAAGACAGTCGACTCTTTGAAGAATATGACATGCGCAGACAACGGGTCATCATTCGCTGAATTAGGTCCTGACAAGATAGATCACTGAAAGGTTTCAAATTTAACACCAAACCCTTTATTAAACGATCAAGTCATTTTCCGACCCGAATAAGAAGGCGTATGAAAATATTATTGAAAAGGGAGAAACTGCCTCTGACAAGCTTATTTCTCCGTATTTTCACAATGTTTTCACCATATTAGAAAACTTTAGCTCATTGGAGAGGTCATTAGAATTTGCTATCTAATTATTATATTTCTTCTCGCGTAATTGTTCTGATACACAGTCTGTTTCGTCATGGTTTTGTAAATAAAGCGAAATAAAAAACCCGAAACAGGAAATACGCATGGTTTATTTTTATATGACGAATATCAGAAAAATATTTGTTAAATCAATTTGCCATGTCTGCAAATGACCCCTCAAATAATTGTAATTTTTCATTAAGAAAATAAATCTAAGCAGCAGAAAAAAAGAAGAATTTCGTTAAAAAAAGAGAAAGAAGACTGCTGGACAAGATCAAGCGACTTGAAAAAGCGACAAGAAGGCCAAATGACCGTCATGTAAAGCATAAATATGAGGTTTCCACACGGCGGATTTTTTACTTGTTTGTTTACATGTACAAAATGTATTGAAGTTAAAAGTCTGTTTATTTGAAAATATTGATGCTGACTTCTCCTGGCTTCTTTTTCAAAGAAGCCAACTTGATGTAATCAACTTAGACTTTCTTCCTTTAATTCTGGAGAATCTGAAAAACATGCACATTAAATATAACAAACTATATATCAAAGAGGGAAGCGTTGAGTACGGGAAATGAACTCACATTTGCGTGAAAAAAAAAATTCCGGGGCTCGTATTCACCAACCATTGTTAAAAACGTTCTTTGTCTTATTCTCCAGAATTTTCTACATTTGTGAGCAACACAACTTCTGATTGGCTAAACCGTTTGGTTTAGCCAATCAGAAGTTGTGTTACTTATAAATTTAGAAAACCTTGGAGAATAAGACTAAGAATATTCTCCGAGAATGGTAGGTGAGTACGGGCCCAAATAGTTACGGAAAGTTTTTTTTTGTCTACAACGAACCATCACTGCGGGCAATGCAGTCTAACAAGGGGCATGTGACTGCACGGTTTGTCCTCTCCGGGATCTATTTTGGCGACACAAACGACAGAATTTAATATTCTTCTTTTTTCAGTCATTCAAAGCTATTTCAATTTACTTAAAAGATTAAAATTTGTACCCGCAGTAGGGTCAAATTTCAGGACATTAGATTTGACCAGTATACATGTAAGTCCAATATTTCGACTTTACAGGACGTATATTGGCGTACTGGAACATAAAACAGAACGGGGCCCGAACTCACCAACCAATATTCTAAGTGTTATTCTCCAAGGTTTTCTAAATTTGTAAGTAACACAACCTCTGATTGGCTAAACCGAACGGTTTAACCAATCAGAAGTTCTGTTACTTACAAATGTAGACAATTCTGGAGAATAAGACAAAGAATGGTTGGTGAATACGTGCCCGGGTTCTGATTCAACACTTCACCAAACGACAAAATTTTACGCTTGTCCAAATTGAAAGCATTTGCAGACGAGTTACTCAATAATTGGGATTCGTTGCTGGAAGGTTAGAAAATATTGCGGGAAAAGGAGAATACTGTCCGTTACTGCCATTGAAATCCTTCCTGGTACAGGAAAGGTTAAAGTTTAACCATATAGCACACAATGCCGAGTTTTAATGACCCTGAAGAAGAAGGCTTTTGAAAATATTGTAGGAAAAGGAGACCAGCTAATGCATTCAGTTTGGACCAGTCTAAAGTTTTGTCGTTTGGAAAAGAGGAAAAGAACAAGGAAATCATATTGCATGATCATGAAAAAAGAAAGCCCGTCTAGAAAATGAGTCTACTATGTCTGCGTAAAAAGTCGTATAATTTTGAAATTCATGTACATGGTCCAGTGTACAGCTTTAACCCTTTGGGTGCTAGGCGCGATTCGCTGAGCCTTTTGCAGACAATGTAGATCCGAGATCAGACTGTACAGAACGTGCAGTCTGATCTTGGATCTACACTTTCCAATAAGGATATATCATTCCCCAAACCATAACTTTAACCCTCTCCCAAACGACAAACTTTTGGACCAAATTGAAAGTATTTGCAGACGACAATTCAACTCTTGTTAAAAGGATTATTTCTGTCTGTGATAGGGTAGAAAACATTGTGGGAAAAGGAGAAAATGCTGGTTACCAGCATTTTCTCCTTTTCCCACAATGTTTTCAAAAGGTTACTATTCCAAACCCGTAAAAACCAGGGATTGTTTAGGAAAGGGTTAAAACAGCAATATTTCGCAAAAAATTATCGAGCTGAAAATTTTATTCTAATTATTTAGCAGGATGTGGGGGTTCACCCTTCACCTTACAATCCCGAATTTTAACAACCCTGGTTAATAACATCTTCGTAAGCCAAGGCTGACAATTCACCACGCTACTCTACCCTTGACGGATCGAGCTTGATTTTTACATTCCCCGATACGCTTTTTCATTGGATGCAGCCAGCTCTAACTGCAACGAATGAAATCGCTCGTAGCATTTCATAGTTGATAAAAATAGAATAAGGTCGCTACCTTTCGAATAGAAGGTAAACAAGGAAACCCACGTGGATGTCTGCTTATCGCTTAATATGTATTCGTAAGCGGTTTGTAAAACGATATTTCATTGGCTTTTAGAAATATGATGTAAAGGGGGGTAATAACCAGCATCCAATAGAGGGCGCATCGCAGGAATCTCGAAATCGGGCCCAATCAGCCAAGGTCAGATCCATGTAGTGATCGTAACCTTGGCTCGCGGAGATGGGTTAACAAAGACTTCGGAAACATTGTTGGAAAAAGAGAAATATATTTGTAACTAGCATTTCTCCTTTTCCCATTTTTTTTTTCTTTCAGCAATAAATCCTATCATTTGAGATATAGCTAAATTGTCGTTTGCAAGTTCTTTCAATTTGGACGAGTATAAAGATATATCGTCTGTTAAAGGATTAAATAACTTACTAATAAATGGATTTCATTTTGACCGTCTTAGTGTACAGTTGGTTTTGACCTTTACACATTACGCCATTTAAATTTACTAAAATCAATAATTTGTACAAGTTATATTTAACCAATTACCACACAGTCCCTACTTTTGACCTTCCCTGAGAAAGAAGCCTGTAGAAAACATTGTGGGAAAAGGAGAAAATGTTGGTAACCAGCATTTTCTCCTTTTCCCACAGTGTTTTTTACCCTTCAAAAAACAAATTCCAAATTTTAAGTCACTTTAATTTGTCGTCTGCTAATTCGTTTGATTTGGACAAGCCTGAAATATTATTGTTTGGTAATGAGTTCAGTCAATACTCTATACTGAACAAAACAGAAAACGTGACTCCAATTAAAAGGTATTTAGTCACCGAAATAATCCATCTGTATGTAACTGAATTTGATAAAATGAAACTCTGAGTAATCATGTGACAATTAAAAACTGTTTCAATTTCCATGACAACTATGTCTAGCATAAGTCTGTTTTGTAAAATCAAATCTATCGATACTTTATTAGTATAAAATAAAAGAATGTTGTTGCTAGTGCAAAACGATTAATTGTACAATACATTGATAAAGTTTTTCATATATACTAATAGTTTCAGTATGAAGCGTTTACGTGCATCTTTGGACAAGAACAGTCAAACCTAAACACTTTAATTATTTTAAAGATTTCTCTCGTATTTATTTGTTACTCTAACATTTATCATTGGCCATACATACATATTTATTTAAGTTATTCGTAGCTTTTTTTATTATCATTTTTCATCAATATAACAAATTTGTACATAGGTGGTTATGTTTAGTAAAGTATTAATCGAGTATTAAGTATTAATCGACTTCTAATTTGTTGATAAAGAGGACATTTTAAAACAAAGTGAAATTCGTCTTCTACTCGTATTTCATTCAGATTACATAATTTACAGTTTTTTTTCTCTTGGTATGCTACTGAATCTACCTTTCTCAATCAATAAATGGTGTGATGAATATCTTAATCTTGTAAGTTCAATTCCTTGTTTATCCTTAATAACACGGTTAAGATAATTTTCATATTCAAAATATGTTTTAAAAGATCTTCAGCATTGCAGTTTAGATGAGTTTTCTTTATCCGTAAACTTGTTATGAATAAATGTGTCCTTTATTTTTCTAGTTATCATTTATATATCTGCCTTCGTAATGTCCAGTCGATTTACAATACATGAATGATGGTCCTAAATTGTCTAAAATATTTTATGAAAACCATTCGCAGTATTACCATCCTTGTCTTTCATATCAAAAACTGTGTAAAAGGTTTCTAGGGTTTGTAAATACGGTGGTCAAATCACAAATTCAAAATCAGAATCAGTTAACAGGGGATATGCTCTCAAGAGCATGCACGCTATTCATAGACTAGATCAACCCATTACCACACAATCCCTACTTTTGACGCCCCTGAGAAAGAAGCCTTTAGAAAACATTTTGGGAAAAGGAGAAAATGCTGGTAACCAGCATTTTCTCCTTTTCCCACAATGTTTTCTATCTTTCACAAAACAAATTGCAAATTTTCAGTCACTTTTATTTTTTCGTCTGCAAATGCTTTCGATTTGGACAAACCTAAAATTTTGCCGTTTGGTAATTAGTTAAACCAAGGGTCGGTCTTTGGTTAAGAAATCGCCGTCCACTCTTATACTGGGACAAGACCAATATTTTGACGTTGCTTTGTGAAGAGACGCTCTGCTCGATAAGCCTTAGTGCATGATTATGTTGAAATATTGCAAGCTAACAGTTGTAAGGCGTGGTGCTTGTAGCCAATCGTTGGTTTACTTCAATATCTCGTAACCACAGCTTGTTAAAAGCTGCAGTTACAAGATTTTCGAGGCAAACCGACGCAATTTCGGTTGCCATAGTCCTGCCAAAAGATGTAGAAAGCTAACAATAACGAAAACGAAACTATCATCAAATCTGCAAGTAATCGATCAATGTCCTAATTTTTGTCCCACATTTACCATTTCAGATTTTTCAAAGGCAGAGCTGTTGAACTGTACATATAAATTCCATCGATTTGTACCCGACCTTGAACTGTAGGGACGAACCCAACTGACATATTGACATGACCACTTTACTTTTAAAAAGCCATAGCCCCCCCCCCCCACCCTTGCCCCTGTCCCACGCCCCCCCCCCCCCCAAAAAAAAAGCCAATTATCATGTAACAAGAAGTTAGTCTGCTTATTCATCTGTGGCCTTGATTTCGCAAGCAGGAAGCTAGGGTTTTGAGGAGTCTAATCAACGGATAATCCATCGAATTAAATCCAGTGCCCTAAAAGAGTGGCGAACCGGTGACCTCTTAGGTACGAATCATACGCCTCCAACACTGAAGCACGCTGGACCCTCGCACGAAAGAGATGAAGAGATAAACTGTTACATTTTAATGACTGAATCTCTCTAAAAACCGACGTAAAAATCTTCAAAACAACTAAATAGCTATGGGTTAAGGGTGAACACTCTCAGTCTGGGTCCGTATTTGCACATATATCGGTATTTGTATACAAACTTCATGATATCGAAGCGTTGTTTGTAGAGATCTTGGCATCAGGGGACACTGTTAGCCACGTATTGGTTAACCTAACCCTTCGGCAGCAAGTCGCGACTCCATAACCTTTTGCGGACAGTGTAGATCAAGATCAGACTGCACAGAACGTGTGCGTTAAGTAAATATTTTTTTCCTCAAAAAAGAATTTTGGAATAGCAATATTTGCGTTTAAACTATAGGCTTGAAAGTTTGATTTTTTTTTTTAATTTTAGTTTGCTGGGTCAAGGTTAACCCATTCCCGGACCCCCCAAAAAATACAGTCACCCAAACCGGTGGCAACTTGTTAATTTTAATTCAAAATGTGTAAGTTAACTTTTGAAGGGTAGAAAACATGGTTGGAAAAGGAGAAAATGCTGGTTTCCAGCATTTTCTCCTTTTCCCACCATGTTTTCTACAGCTCCCTTTTCTCAGAGATGTTAGGGGGTTTGTTAAGTAAAAATCTAATGGGAAAGTCATGTCGCTTGTACACAGTATATAAGACTGGGTTTGTGCCTTTACATAACTGAGATTACCCGTCTATGAACAAGTCTTAACCCATTACCGTACATTCCCTACTTATGACGCCCCTGAGAAGAAAGCGTTTAGAAACATTGTGGAAAAAGGAGAAAATGCTTGTAACCAGCATTTCCTCCTTTTCTTACAATGTTTTCTACTCTTCACGACACAAATTTCAAATTTTCAGTCACTCTTATTTTGTCGTCTGCAAATGCTTTCGATTTGGACAAGCCTAAAATTTTGTCTTTTGGTAATGGGTTTTCAAAAGCCTTGTATTAAGGACCGACCGATCAACGAACGGACGGACCAACTCTATCACCGACCGACCGACAGACAGACGGTCAAGGAGAAATTTATTAGTTGTACGGTCAGGTGGCAGAGGAATAGGAAACTTGTTCACGGCTGTGGTGAATCATGTCGACCCGAGCCTAGGGCGAATTTATCATACTGCAAAGTTTTACCCGTTCAAAGCGCGTTAAGCTAAATTTTCCTGTTTTATTATCTCACGAATCGAGTATGCCGACGAAATAGAAATTCCCTTCTGAGTGCCTCAATTCAATGAAAACTGACGTCACTGGAAACTAACGTCACTAAATGTGCAGTTTGGTGCATAAACGTGCACAATCTCCGAGCAGAGTTGTCGTTCGTTACTCTCACCATACATCTCTACAATGGACTAAATGACAAGAATCTTGTCAAACCAAGGAAAACATGTTTTGTTACTATTTAACTGTTTCATGTGTAATATTTTAAAATAGACAAAGGAAATATGATTCTGTATGCATTATAAGTGCATTCAAACTGATGAATTTTCCTGTATAAAATGGAACTATTTTCTTCGAGCTTCTTCACTTATCAGAATCTTATGCCAATTTTAACAAAAATGGCTGCGCCCATGAATGATGACAACTGATTTGACGCACCGGTGGATCTAAGTTTGTAAGATTAAAAATCAAGTTATCGTCCTTTAAAAGATATTTAGGCTTTTCAGAAAATCCCTCTTTTTCACATCTCCTACCACTAAGTCTGATTGGTCCCATGCTGTTTGAACAGCACACCAAACAATCGATATTGGTCTTTCTTTCATCGGCGTTTGTGTCGCCATTTTGAGTTATGCTTATATGACGAAAATATGACGTAATGACGGACTACTTTCTGAGCCCACTACAGAGGTGAATGTGAATGATCCAGAGTGCAAGTCTGGTGATCGATCAACGCCGCCATTTTGGATGTTGTGTTGCAAGAGTAGTGATGTTTACGGGGCACTCAAAAGGGAAACTAGCTTTACGTGGTTTTTGCCAGGGTACATGATATAATTATGTTCCTGGCATGTTAGCCAATCAGATCACGAGAAATTTCTTTGCAGTGTAATAACAACACTTATTTGTTCACACTTAAATCTACATTATAGTTAGAGACTTATTTGAATAAGGTATTGACCAATAGTTATTACAAAACCCTGTTCAGTATTTAACACTAACAAAGTGTACAAGATAAGGTTAAAAAAAAAAAACAATTACATGTATTTCAAACTGAAAAAGAAAAAAACAATAACATAATAGAGAGAAGCCAGTAAAAAAATGCGGAAATTAGTCATTGAAAGCAACTTCTCCATTTGCCGGACAGATTTTCTTTTTTTCTTATCTTTAAATCTCATAGAAGGGCGATGTCAAGATTTTTTAGAAAACGAAGTCAAACCCTATTCTGCAAAATAAATGAAATGAAATTTTTAAGTTGATAGTAAAAACACAAATTTTGGTATTTCAAAAGTATTTCTTGGGGGGGTGGGGGCGTATCTCCTTATCGGACAGTGTAGATCCAAGATCAGACTGCACGTTTTGTGCAGTCTGATCTTGATCTACACTGGCCGAAAAAGCGATTCCTTGGATCACGCCTAGCTGCCCAAAAATTAAAGGGTGAACATTAAAACTGATCGATCACACCATGACATTACTAAGGGCTTTTTGAACAGAACATTTCATAAGTGACAACCCTAACAGAGCGTAGATCCTTTCCAACACAATCCCGGCCATAACGATTGTGGAGACGGCAGCTTTTAAAAACATTGTAGAACAATGAGAAAACGCTGGTAGCCGGTATTTTCTGCTTTTCCTACAATATTTATTTTAATTTCGAATGACAATAATAAAATTTTGAGCAATTTCGCCTTCATCGTCTGCAAATGCCCACTATTTGGACAAGGTCATATTTTTGTTTTTAAGGTAAATGTTTAACCCAATACCACCAAGCACAATTTTGGACTTGATCGAATTGAAAACATATACAGACGACAAACTGATTGTAGTCAAAATTATAAAACCTGTTTTTTGAAACAGAGTAGAAATCAAGGTGGGTAAAAAAAGCTGAAAATCCTGGTAACCAGCATTTTCTCCTTTTCCCACAATGTTTTTTGAGATTTTAAGTTTTGTAAAATTGTATTTGCAGATGAAAAATTCATTGTGGCTCCGATAGTTAAACCTATTTTCGAAACGGCAAAAAAAATAACATTGTGGGTAAACGGAGAGAAAATGCTGATTATCAGCATTTTCTCTCTTTTCCCCCACAATGTTTTCGGAAGTCTTCCACAAAGCTCATTGTCTACCCATTATCAAACAAACCCGTATTTTTTTTTTTTTTTTTTTAACGGTCCAAAAGATGGACACTTTCAAAATCATCGCGAGAAAAGACAAAACCCTTTACCCCATAAGGCATTTCTATGGTATCTCTAATTGACCCTAAATAACAACAAGGATGAAGCCGTTTCTTATGTGTATATGACACCTTTTGATAGCGTAGAAAACATTGTGGCAAAAGGTGAAATTGCTCGTTACGAGCAATTTCACCTTTTGCCACACTGTTTTCCAAAGGCCCCTACGAGCAATGCGTAGAAATGAGTATCTATGGAGTAAAGGGTTAGCCACCATATCTCTTTTTTCTTTCGTGTTCTCTATATATCCTTTTCAAAGACACGCTCAAACTTTCGAGAAACCTTCCACACTTATCCTACTATATGACTAGAATGAGACGTTTAATTCGTTAGTAAAATTCCATGTCTTGCTATTTCAAAGTTATGTTCCGGGGAATTGCATCTCCTTAACGGACAGTGTGGATCAAAGATCAGACTGCACGTTCTGTGCAGTCTGATCTTGATCTACACTGTCCGCAAAAGGTCGGTGAGTCGAGCTTGGCATCCCCAGGGTTGATTTGTGGTCTGCAAATGTTTTTAATTTTAGCCACGAAGGGTATAACTTTGTCGTTTGATAAAAGGTTTACCGTAATCCCGTCGAACTTTCATTGTTAACCAACACGTTATAAACGAATCAATCTCTTACAAAAGGGGGGTTTAATGCAGAATCTTTATTGACTTGTATATTATCACAGAGGAAGTTTCAAACATACCGTCCGAAGAAGACATTAATATGAATAATAATTACATTTTTTTTATATTATGGAATTTAGCTTCATTAGTCATGTGCCAGTCACTTAACATTCTCACAAGGCTTTTCTGGTTTTTTTGGCGAAATATGCTTTTTGGGAAATCTAAAAATAGCCTAAGAGGCTACGTAGCCTTTTAAGGGAATACCATCAAAATTTTTTTTTTTTGCAATTTTATGTTTCTTAATTATTGATAATTTGTATTGTTTTTTTGATATAAATTTTAGTGATATATATAAATATACCAATTTGGTGTGATATGAAAAACCTAAATGTCCACCTTTAAGCCACCTTATCTAGGAGCATCGTTCATAATACAGATTACATTTTTTTCGACTGGCATTTAACTTTATACCAAACGATGAAGTTTGATACTGGTTCAATTTAAAAGGGTTTCTAGACGAAAAATAAAAGGTAGCCCTTGAGCAGGAATTTGTCTGAGAAGGAGTAGAAACGTTGCTGAAAAGGGAAAGAAACATTTGTTACAGTATTTTTTTTTCTTCTCTTTTTCACATCTTCACATCTTCGCGAGCCAAGGTTACGATCACTACGTGGATCTTACCTTGGTTGATTGAGCCCGATTTCGAGATTCCTGCGATGCACCCTCTATTGGATGCTGGTTATTAACCCCCCCTTTACATCATATTTCTAAAAGCCAATGAAATATCGTTTTACAAACCGCTCACGAATACACATGAAGCGATAAGCAGACATCCACGTGGGTTCCCATGTTTACCTTCTATTCGAAAGGTAGCGACATTGTTCTGTTTTTATAAAAGATGAAATGCTTCGAGCGATTTCATTCGTTGCAGTTAGAGCTGGCTGCATCCAATGAAAAAACGTATCGGGGCAATGTATCAAGCTTGATCCGCCAAGGGTAGAGTAACGTAGTGAATCGTCAGCCTTGGCTTGCGAAGATACATCTTCAGAGCCGTTAAAACAGAAAATCGGTTAGTACAGGGTTAACTGGGATTGTTTAAATGAAACCATCGATAGAAGAGGTTGATTGATTGACTGTACAATATTTAACGCCGTTTCCAACATTATTTCAATTTTATTATATACAAGGGTAACAACCTACGTCACAGGAAGTGATATCGGACCTGCGTATTTTCGTAACTTATATTGAAAACTAAGTACGATATGAAGATAGAATGAGGCTAGCTTGGGTGGATACAAACGGACTACAAAGACTTTCATGTATTTATCAAAGACATTAGATGAATACATTTAATATTCTGATGTTTTAGACAGGAAGCAGATGTCTATATGCACAAACACTTTGACCAAATATCAAAAAGTGATTGGGTTTTAATAGTTGGTCGAAGTCTATTCCATTATTATAAGTAGTTAACAAAAGCTTTGACAGAAAACAAAGTCCCTAGGCATTGTACGCTTTGGAGGTCTAAAGACTTTTTCAGATCATTCAAAGGAACGATTACAAAAAAAAAAACAGTCTTACCAAACACGTACATTGACATTATAACAAGGGTCCGATATCACTACCTGTGATGTCACACTGACGTACGTTGTGAGGGGTGATATACCTAGCGGTAAAATCCTGGAATTTCCCAGTGTAATAACTTTTGATATCATCACTAGTGACGATATCAACTTTCACTTTCACTTCCTGCCGTAATTCAGGAACTACTTTTTTTCATTAAGCACTTATAGTGTTAATTGTAAGTTCTATATTTTCAACCAGACAATCCAACTACTTTTCTCAGTCTCGTTTTGTTCTTTTAAATTATGTATTCATCCGCACTATGTCCCTGATTTCTTCTCTCTATCCAAAGTATTGATTTCGACTTTCAAACGAAAAATTGAAAATAATAATGCTAATAAGGTATATAATAAATAGAATAATCAACTGGTTATTTTTGATATGAAAAATATCTCACTCGGATGCGTTGTAAGGCGTTAAAAAATATCGTGCTGCGCACTCGTTTTTTCAACGCCTTACAACGCATCCTCGTGAGATATTTTTCATATCAAAAATAACCAGTTGATTATCCTCTATATATCACTGCGACCAGTATACTTATCCATGTTTTGCTGGGGTTGCTTTCACCAGTGCTCCGTTTGATAACCTCTCCTAGACACTGGCAGCTTTCACATTTAACTTATTACGAAACGACAAAATTTTAGGTTTGTCCAAATCGAAAGCATTTTCAGACGGCAAAATAAAAGGGACTGAAAATTTGAAATTTGTTCTGTGAAGGGTAGAAAACATTGTGGGAAAAGGAGAAAATACTGGTTACCAGCAGCATATTATTCATCTTATTTGATGTACAGAACTCCCAGATGGTCCCTTTTTGCGTGATGGATCACATGTACAAACAGTAAAAACGCATGTGCCTGTGCAGTCTGCCTAAGGAATCATTTGATGTCAGAAAAAGCCGATGCAAGCACATTGTCAGACTAGTGTACTAATGAATGAACTTTGAAGATGAGTCGAGGTAATAACTATACTACCAGCAATCTGATCTTAATCTACTCTGTTCGTAACATAAAAAAAAGAATATTCATAAGTCTAACGCCCAGTCATTTAGAACATATTTAAAAAAGATTAACGACCTCAAGTAGGAAAACTTTTGAAAACATTGTAGGAAATAGAGAAAATGCTGGTAACAGCATTTTCTCCTTTTCCTACACTGTTTTCTACCCTTTCAAAGACGAAATCCAATATTTGAAACACATTTATTTTTGTCGTCTGCAAGTGCTTTTGATTTGCATAAGCTCAAAGTATTGTCGTCTACAAAAAAAAGTAATAAAGTTAACTCTTTATCAAACAATCCCTGGTTTTTTTAACGACCTAGAGGAAGGAGCCCTCTGAAAAACATTGTGGGAAAAGGAGAAAATGCTGGTCACCAGCATTTTCTCCTTTTTCCACAATGTTTTCTACTCCTCCAGAGTCAGATTTCAATTTTGAGTCAAGTGTATAGTGTAGTCTGCAAGGGCTTTCAGTTTGGACCAGTCTAAAATTTGTCGTTTGGGAAAGGGTCTTTTTAACAAACAAGGATTAAGTAAACTAAGATCGGACCTTGCAAACATTGTGTGAAAGTTCAAGAAGCGGAACATTGTGAATCAATATTTAAGTAGAAATTAAGTCACTATACGGTCAGTTGTCAAGTTTTCGCTGACCGGTAGAAACGTCAACTCGTAATAGATATACAATAAAACATTTCCATTTCTTTTTCATTTTCTTCATATAAAAAATTCAAATAGAAAGATGCCGAAATATACTTTAACTTATTTCAACGTGCGAGGACGAGGAGAATTTAGCCGACTCCTTTTCGCAGCTGCAGGACAAGAATTTGTAGATAAACGTATTGAATTTAGTGACTGGCCGGCACTTAAACCAAGTAAGTCAACACTTTTTTTTTTCTATTTCATACATTATTAGTTGTACGGTCAGGTGGCAGAGGGACTTGGAAACTTGTTCACGGCGGTGGTAAATCATGTCGCCACCTTGCCTGATTGGCCAGCGCCGCGAACAAGTTTCCAAGTCCCTTCCACCTGACCGTACAGCGAATTTATCATACTGCAAAGTTTTATCATTCCAACCTTTGTTAAGCGAATTTTACCTGTTTTTTTGTCAGTTAAAAAAATGACGAAGTAGAATTTTCCTTCTGAGTGCCCAATTCAATAAAAATTGACGTCTCTGGGAAATGACGTCACTGAAACCTTGGTAATATGTGCTAAAATGTGCAGCTTGGCTCATAATCTTGATGTTAATCTTGTTCGACGTCGCTATTTTGGATATTGTGTTGATAGTGCAGTCCTAAATACGGGGCTCCCGAAAGGGAAACTGCTTTTACGTTGGTTTTGCCAGTGTACATGATTTTTATATGTTGGAGGCATATTATCCAATCAGATCGCGAGAAATGTCTATGCAGAATAATTACACTAAATATTAACCCTAAGTTTAAATGTGTGACCCATCACGCAAAATGGGACCATCTGGGAATTCTGTACATCAATTATGATGAAAACAGATTGAGGATAGTGCAGGTCAGTTTAAGTTGATAATTCAAAAAATGATTGTATAATAAGGTGCAAGATCCACTTTTAATACAGAAAATGTTATCGAAGCCAAAAATGTCAACCCTGGTCAACCTGCCCAATTCGTGCAATCTGACCAGAGTTGACACTTTCACAGTTTCAATAAGGTCCCGTTTTAGGTAATGGGTCACAATATTTATTTTACATTAATTGAGAAACAAGTTTTAGTAACTTAATCTACTAATCTCTCTCGGTTCTGTTTCCTGGGAACTACACGACTACTCGCGACGAATGTGTGGGCCAATGAAAAGTCCCAAAGTTGATACCCATGCTCGGAAATCGAACTCGAGACTCCATGGTTACGAAGCCAACGTTCTACCCCTCAACCACAGATACCACGATAACAACCTTACCGTTATAATCCCTTATACATTTCTTTTTTTTCGAATTGCGATATTTTGCCGAAACAGAAAAGTTATTGCTACATCGGACAGTCTAGATCTAAGATCAGCTTGTACGGGACGTGCAGTCTGATCTTGATTTGATACGCCGGAAAGAAAGTTCGCCTCAACCGGGTATCGAACTCACAAACACCAGGTCATGAGTCCGACAGGTTAGCCGTCCAAAAGTTTATTTTTTTCAGAAATACTTTGCTACCTAAGATCCGCCATAGAAGTGATAAAAGCTCTCTACTTGCGGTCACGCAAAAAGGGACCTTCTGGGAACTGCGAAAAGTGTCAACCCTGGTCAGACTGCACGGATTGCGCAGGCTGACCAGGCTTGATACTTTTCGCGTTTATGATATTTTCTGTATGAAAAGTGGCCGTTCTACCTTTTTATACAATTATTTATGATCTACCGACTTAAATTGACCTGCACTGTCGTTGATCTGTTTTCATCTAATTGATATACAGAATTCCCAGATTGTCCTTTTTCGTGTGACGGGTCACATATTTATAAATGTATTTTATTTCAGTTGTCCACAATTGTCCATTCAAGTACACACGTAGGTTAGGTTACAGTTTAATTTTTCATCCAATACAACAAGGAAAGGTGACACTTAGATGGGTCTATTGAAATCTATGATAAAACGAGGCTGTAGTATTATATGCTTCAAAAGTTTGGGGTATCCCTTTGGCTCAGTAGATAAAGCGTTGCTTGTACAACCTTTACATTTTGAATTTCGATCCTCCCTGGCGGCGACGGCCGTACGAATCTTACTGAGACAGGTAGTATTAGAGCGTGTCCTTCGTTGTCCGCGAAGATTCGACCTGTCTGATATGTCACGCATCAATCTCCCGAAAAATTGGGGGGGGGGGGGGGGGGGAAGGAGGGGAGATTGTAGTATTACGCGCTATAAAGTAGCAATGGAGAAATTAGCTTTTATCAATACGTTTCAGGAGAAATCAGGTCTGTTTTAGCTCCAGATTTTCTCTAAACTGCTGATCATAGCTGAATGAATCGCACGTGGCGTTTTATTGAGAAAATCTTTATTTCAGTTCGAAATTCAAAGTAACGGTTGTCGCGTAGAAAAGTAGTCCGGTTCTGTACCCAGAATGCCTAAATTTGATAGTTATGTATTTGTAGAATGCCATCTAGCGGGAGATAACGACGTGTCCTTGGGCAAGCAACCATTTGTTTAAGTTCTTGAAACAAATAGATCCTTAAGTAAGCAATCCGCTTTCATGATAGAGTCTTCTGAAATCGTGCGGGAAAAATGTTGTGGGACCAAAGCGATAATGCTGTTTTTCTGGCATTTTCTCCGTTTGCCACCATGTTCTCCCAGTGTCTTTTAAACGCAGGATTGTGTGGTAACAGGTGAAACTACCTTTCGCATTATTATCTATGTGTATCATTGTTTCTTTTCAGATACTCCGCAAGGTTCTATGCCCATTTTAGAAATCCAAGGTGGACCCACCATAATACAGAGTTTTGCTATTGCTAGATATCTTGCACGTGAATTCAGTAAGTATACGTTTAGATTTAATTTTTCGATTAGATATTTAAAAGGGTTTGTCATGTCATGTGTTCCAAGAAACCCTTTAATTCTTTTTAATCATCGACCTAACAATTCTTCGTTTTAACAAAATACGTGAAAAGACGAACAAAATCGCTGCAATGAAAGCATTGAGGGAAACAAAGAAAATGCTGGTGACGACTGTTTTAACCTTCTCCTACATCCTTTTTTTTTTGTGTGTGTGTTTTTTTTTTCGTTTTTACCCATTACCAGACAATCCCTACTTTTGACGACCCTGAGAAAGAAGCCATAAGAAAACATTGTGGGAAAACGAGAAAATGCTGGTAACCAGCATTTTCTCCTTTTCCCACAATGTTTTCTACTTTTCACAAAACAAACTTCAGATTTTCTGTCACTTTTATTTTGTTGTCTGTAAATGCTTTAGATTTGGACAAGCCTAAAACATCGTCGTTTGGTAATGAGTTAAAGAAATGGATCCATAGTTATGGATGACTTACGCTAAAATCATGTTTTAGGAAGCAGCATTAAGCTGCCTGTTGCCAGAGCATGGTTCAAGTGTGTTTGCCGATAGGCAATAACGATATAAAAGCAGTTGCATATTTTATCGGATTCAGTACTTTCCGTGCTTTGATTTGAAAAACGCAGGCTCTACACTTTGTGCGCCTCCTTTTTTAATTTCATACCATACTTCATAATTTCAAACTAAGTCGTGAATAACACATGACATGTATATTTCAGAATTATACGGCAAAGACAACAAAAGTATGGCGATTGTCGATCAGATCGTAGATACTGGGGTCGATCTTACTGCTGCCCTTTTTCCAATCATGTTCCATCCTGACGCTGAGGAAAAGGTAAGCGTACAATACATTACAATACAATGCAATACAGTATATTACAATATAATGCAATTCAAGACAATTTGAATGTACATGTACATACAAATCTAGTTAAGTTGTTGAATTGTTTGAAGAAATATTTTAGTCACATCACTGCGAAAGGTCACTACTTATTCATGTTTGTCCTGGGTGTTAACTTGTACCCTTGTCTGTATTCACCAATCATTCTTAAGAACATTCTTTGTCTTACTCTTCAAGATTGTCTGACTGTGAAAGTAACAGAACTTCTGATTGGCTAAACCATTCGGTTTAGCCAATCAGAAGTTCTGTTACTTTCACATTGACTAAATTCTGAGGAATAAGACCAAAAATGTTCTTAAGAATGGTTGGTGAATACGGACCCAGGTTGCTTCAAAATCGAAGAACAAAATAGAACCGAAGGGGCTTAGGATTTCGTATCCAAAGCTTTACCTTTTTACAATACTGAACTTTATCTATGTCGTCTAAAAAACCTTATTATCGCCTACTGTAAGGCAAAGGTTGAACCTGAATTTTTCGGCACACCTTATATTTGAGCCAAACTCTGACAAAAGGGGACTAAATCCATCGCTGTAATGCACCATACCAAACAAGTAAACACGTAACTGTAGATTCGTAACTCCCCTTTGTCAATCAAACAATTAAATGGTCAGTACTTTTTGAAAATGTGACCCGTCCCGCGAAAAAAAGGGGGAACCTTCTTGGAACTACGAAAAGTGTCAACCCTGGCCAGACTGCGCGGATTGCGCAGGCTGACTAGGGTCGACAATTTTTACTTTTATCATATTTTTTGTACGTAAAAGGTTTATTTTACCTTACTATACAATCATTTTTGAACTATCAACTTGAATTTACCTGCACTATCTTTGATCCATTTTCACGAGCCAAGGTTACGATCAGTAAGTGGATCTTACTTTGTCTGATTGAATCCGATTTCAAGATTCCTTCGATGCGCCCCCTATTGGATGCTGGTTATGACCCCGCTTTACATCATATTTCTAAAAGCCAATGAAATATCGTTTTACAAACCGCTTACGAATACACATGAAGCGATAAGCAGACATCCACGTAGGTTTCCATGTGTATACCTTCTATTCGTACGGTAGCGACCTTGTGCTATTTTTATCAACGATGAAATGCTACGAGGGATTTCATTCGTTGCAGTTAGAGCTGGCTGCATCCAATGAAAAAGCGTATCGGGGGAATGTAAAAATCAAGCTCGCTCCCCCAAGGGTAGAGTAGCGTAGTGAATCGTCGGCCTTGGCTTACGAAGATGTCTTTGGTCCGTTATCATGTACAAAATTCCCAGATTGTTCCTTTACGTGTGACAGGTCACAAATGCATTAAATCCCCGTTTCACAGCACGTATTATTTTTCTTTACTTTCAGGCAGAGAAAATGAAGGAATTCAAAGAGAAGAATCTTGCTAATTACTTGAAGTACATCGATAACTTGATTAAACAGTCTGGGAAAAAAGGATTCGCCGTTGGTGATTCTGTAAGTGGTCTGAAATCCTATTTCATTAACCCTTTACTTCATAGATACTCATTTCTACGGATTGCTTGTAGGAGCCTTTGGAAAACATTGTGGCAAAAGGTGAAATTGCTCGTGACGAGCAATTTCACCTTTTGTCACAATGCTTTCCATGCTTTCAAAAGGTCTCATATACACATATATAAGAAACGGCTTCATCCTTGCTGTTATTTAGGGTCGATTAGAGATACCATAGAAATGCTTTATGGGGTAAAGGGTTAAAATATTAGGAAAACAAATAAAACTACAAGGTCTATGAACATGCATAGCAAAAAAAACTATCATGCTAAACCTTTTGTTTAATTCTTTACCAAACGACAAAATTTTAGACTTGTCCAATTTTAAAGCATTTGCAGACGACAAAATAAACGTGACTCAGAAATTGAAACTTGACTTCAAAAAAACCCATCATTTTCTCCTTTTCCTGCAATACTTTCTACCCTTCCCAAATCATAATTCGATTCTTCTGTCACATTTATTTTGTCGTCTGCAGATGCTTTCAATTTGGACCAGTCTATAAATTTGTCGTTTGGTGAAGACTTAATTAGCATCCTTTAATGCTAAAATTGATGTAATATGTTTTGCTACCTTTTTAATATTAACTATATTTCTTACTTTTCATCAAATTATTAATTAACTATTGGATATATAGAAGTTATACATGGAAACCGATCCACGCGATACTGGTCACATTTCTGACTTCGTATAGTATACAGGTCGTGACCCCGGCTTAATACGACTTGACCTCCGATCAATACAGTTGACCTCGTATCAATACTGATGACCCCCGACCAATACAGAAATCCTTGAACGTGATTGGTCAAAAGTTCGGTCGCGTGAGCGTCTGCACTTACATTTAGCCAATCACGTTCAAGGAGGCGACAAAGTAAACGTAACCCAGAAATTGATATTTGTTTCCAGCAGGGTAGAAAACATTGTGCGAAAAAGGAGAAAATGCTGGTTACCAGCATTTTCTCCTTTTCTCACAATGTTTTTCAGAAGGCTTCTTTTTCAGGGTCGTAAAAACCAGAGATTGTTTGGTAAAGGGTTAATTAATAAAATTGTCATTAATCGAGTGATTTCGTATTGGCCCAGTTACAGGTCCAAGGTCAGCCGTATTGGCCCTCGGCCTTCGGCCTCGGACCAATACGGCTTACCTCGAACCTGTAACTGGGCCAATACGAAATCACTTTATTAATAACATTATATTATAAATCGACCTCATATCTGTTCTAACATGATACAAAAAGAGAATTATAATGATTCCTTTTCCTGTATTGAATGAAAGAACAGTGGAAAAACAGTGATATTTAGTTTCTGCAAGTACAACGTCTAGAATTTCATGATTTAATAAAACATTGTGGCACACCCTATCCCCTATTTTATGTTAAAATGTCTATCTATCTCTATTTTGAGTTTCTGTCTAGAACACCTTAAAGGTGGCCCTACAGAATTTGCGACAAAAATTTTACAAAAATACAAAAATGTCATCCTTATACTCCCAATGCCTTATAATTGTCATTCATAAAACCCCCAGTAGTCGAAAACCATCCGACAACAAGAGAAATTAGAGATTCACTACGGCCCAGGTCGACATCGACGGGAAACACGTTCTATTTTTACATGAGCAACTCGCTTATGTACATACCAGAAATACACAAACGAAACTTCAAACATAGCGTCTGAGGAAGATATTATGAAAATATAATTACATGATTGTTATGTAATGGAATTTAAGCATCATTAGTCACGTGCCAGTCACTTAACATTCCCACAATGCTTTTTTTGGCGCGAAATCTAAAAATAGCTTAAGAAGCTACGTAGCCTTTTAAGGGAATACCACCAAAAAAAATTTTTTTGTATTTTTTTTATTCTTAATCATTGATGAGTTGTATTGTTTTTTCATATAAATTTCTGTGATATATATATATTTTGATTTGGTGTAATGTGAAAAACCTAAATACCCAATTTTAATTTTGCTAAAACTCTACGTAAACTCGGAAATAGATCTTTATGTGATCGTAGATATTTCTCCAAAATTAACACGGAAAATATGAGTTAATATAAGTCTCACCGAGTTGAGTTGAGATTAGGATGACATTGCCTCCCTGTCTTGTATTTTTCAGTTGACCCTGGGAGATATCGCAATCTACGGAACACTTGATCTCATCCCAGACGGTGTTTCACTGGAAGATTGGCCCAGACTCGCAGAAAATAAAAAGACAGTCGAAGGCCTGCCCAAATTGAAGGCCTACATAGCAAAGAGACAGTAAACCTTCACCTGAATTGTATAGGAAACCATCCACTCAGACATACTCTCGCATTTCAAAGGTCCCTTAAAGTTGTTTCTCGTCATTTTGCACCCCATATAACAGGCCTGCATCACGCGAAAAGGGGACATTCGGACATCTGCGTAAAGTGTCGTCTCGGATCAGCCTGCGCTGTCCGCGCAGGCTAATCCGAGACGGCACTTTACGACTGAATTAGATTTTTTGCTACAGTAGACTTGCGTAAAACAGAAAGTTGCATAAAAACGGAACGTGCCGTCTCGGATTTGCCTGCGCGGACTGCGCAGGCTGATCCGAGACGACACTTTACGCAAATGTCCGAATGCCCCTTTTCGCGTGTTGCAAGCCAATATGGGTTACGGCAAAAAGCTATCTAATGCATCTGTGTGGTGCATTATACCAAAAAAAAAAGACATCACGTGATAATGAATCCATAAACTCTTACATTAGTAACCGATTAAATCATGAGATAGAATGGTTCTTGAACATACAGAAAATTTACAGAATGCAATTGTACGGATCCATGTCAGCCTGCGCGGACTGGGCAGGCTGACATGGGTCGATACTATTTGCGGATGCGTTAAGGCCCATTTTCAAAGAATATGACTCAGATAAATTTGACAAGTCAGTCACTTGAACACACGACCTAAACATAGCAATTCAAGAGATGGTATAAGAAAACATCCTGTTTAACAAAATACAGAAAGTTTAAAGATCACAACGCACAATACAGGTCAAGCTATAAAATATAGATCATGTTTAATCCAGTCTGATATTGACCTACTCTTTTAGGTTCATGATCTTTCGTTTTGCATGCTGAATGTCGGGACCCTTAAGAACGGAGACCTTTGAATATGATTGTGTAATTTAACAATGGTAGTGCACTGGACATATTACTAATCATTGGTTAATGTCAATAGATCAAATAGATGTTATATAAAACTTTTACAGCTGTTGTTGTTGCTGTTGTTGTTGTTACCTTGTAAACACGAACCCCACTTTACGAACAGATTCTCTGCTCCTTAGATGTTTGAACTGTAAACTATGCAAAGATATAACTACAGAAAGGCCATCTGACACGGTATACATAGAGGATATTCGTTTTTTTCGATGAAAGATCGAAATCTATTTCATCGAGTGGACACCATAGGTAATATTTTGATGAGTGGCTGCGCCACGAGTGAAAATATTACCGATGGTGTTCACGAGATGAAATATATTTCGATATTTCACGGGAAAAAAATAAATATTCTATTTATTTCATGCTTTTAGCCTTTTCTAGGAGGAATTTTATCAAAAATCCAGTACAGTTCTTTTCCGTTATTCTCCGTGACGTACCCCTCCCGCATAGCAACGCATTACAATATTACGTCAAGCGCGAGAAATGTAAGGTATATGACGTCATATTTCCCATCTGGTTGTGAGGCACGTGCAATTAACCTAGGCAACAAGAACGTTAAAATCAGTATTTTCACTGGTGGTACCAGTGTAAGATCGAAAAATATTTTCACTGCTATTTCTCGATATCCTACCTGAAAGCATGAAATAAATAGAGGATATTTGCTTTTTTCGGTGTAAGATCGAAAGTTATTTCATCGAGTGGACACCATCGGTAATATTTTCACGAGTGGCGCAGCCACGAGTAAAAATATTACCGATGGTGTTCACGAGATGAAATAAATTTCGATCTTTCACCGAAAAAAACAAATATTCTATTTATTTTATGCTTTTAACCCTTTTTTCCCTCTTCCCCCGTGGCGTACCCCTCCCGCATAGCAACGTGACGTCAAGCGCGAGAAATGTAAGGTATATGACGTTATATTTCCCATCTGGTTGTTAGGCACGCGCAATTTACCTAGGCAACAAGAACGTGAAAATCGGTATTTTCACTGGTGTAAGATCGAAAATTATTTTCACTGCTATTTCTCGATATCCCACCGGAAAGCATGAAATAAATAGGAATATTCGCTATTAGATTAGTATTACGCTGGAAATAATGGATCTTGTAAACGTGATAAACTTTTTAAGGTCGATATTAATATGTGAAGAAATGAATGGAAATTTGCAAAATTTGTCGCCATGAACTAGGGCTAACCATTAGGCTGCTGAAAGCTACTCACTGACCTTTTGCGGACAGTGTAGAACAAGATCAGACTGCACAGAACGTGCAGTCTGATCTTGGATCTACATTGTCCGATAAGGAGATATCATTCCCTAAATCATTACTTTGAAATAGCGATATTTGTTTTTTTTACTATCGAATTGAAAAATAAAATCATTTTACTTAATAAAAGATAGAGGTTAAAAATACACGATTCTGTCCTCGGGGCAGATTATCCTTGTAATTCTGTTTTTGTCCCTGTTGCCAAAATCTAAATTGATTCTGGTTCCTAACAGAAACAATCCGAAAAAATAGTGTTCAATGTTCTTGAATGTTTATCCGATTTGTCTAGAGAATCATCCTGGAAGGCCTGACTGCCTTCGACCACATTGTTCATGAAACATTTGAAAAGTGGTTTGTATGGTTGATTGTAAGGTGTTTAAGGCCGCTTTCATCATTATTTCAGTTATATCGAGGCGACCAATGCACCTATCCATGCTTTCCTAGAATCTGTTTTATCAGTACTTAGCACAATTTTCTTTCCAAGCCACTGGCTGCTTTCCCGCATGATCATTGTCGAAACAATGGTCAGCAGTGGGAGAGGGATGAACCTTGTAGCAGTGATTATCATCAATCCTTGGAAAGAAATTGGCCGAGCCAGGGGCCGTAGCGAGGAATCGAACCCTGTCCCTGTGTTCTCAAGTCATGCACGCTATCGACTGAGCTATTGGTGCTGGGCTTGTAAAGTGTATTAACCCATTACCACACAATCCCTACTTTTGACGCCCCTAAGAAAGAAGCCTTTTGAAAACCCTGTGGGAAAAGGAGAAAATGCTGGTAACCAGCATTTTCTCCTTTTCCCACAGTGTTTTCTACCCTTCCCAGAACAAATTCCAATTTTTCAGTCACCTTTATTTTGTCGTCTTCAAATGCTTTCAATTTGGACCAGTCTAAATTTTTCTTGTGTGGTAATGGGTTAAGGGCATACCCTAAATGACATTATAGGGTTTTAAATCTTTCCGTTATGTATAATAACAAGTAATTCACCACATAAATTTTTGTTTAACCTACTACCACATGGCAAAGTATTAGACCTATCCAAATTGAAAGTGTTTGCAGACAACAATTTCGAAGTGACTCAAATGGTGCAATTTTACTTTGATAGATTAGGAAACTTTGTGGGAAAAGGAGAAAATGCTGGTAACTAGCATTTTCTCCTTTTCCCACAATGTTTTCTAAAGGCTTCTTTCTCAGGGTCATCAAAAGTAGGGATTCGGTGGTAAATGGATTAAAATCTATTTTGTCTAAGGTATCGTCTAAATCATAAGGTACAGTGCTCTTTTGAACTGTAGAAAACTGACCAAGAGCATAAAGTTTTGAATAAAATCAGCCTGCGCAGGTTGATCTGAGTCGATACTTTTTGCAGATGCATTTAATCTAACCATTTTTTAACAAGAAGAAACTCCATTTACTGTTGAATGGTCAACTCAATGAGGACCATTCCAGAAAGTCAAATCATCTCCCTTGCAAGATAAGGACTGAAGATAACCAAATAACAGATTGGTCTTTTTATCTGTATTCCTTTGTTTTTATCCTTGTTTTCTTATGGGATGTTGCGATAAATATAATAAGATTTATGATATATATGTAAGGTCGCAGTGTAATTTCAAAGTGAATTCTGTTCCAATCCATCATGAAAAGACTATATATTGATTTGTGAAACAATCTGACCAGACTTAGTTAGGATTTTATGATTAAAACATGTCTGTGAAGTGCAAGACAATCAAGGGTAAAATCCGAGTAATCTTCTTAGGAGGACCAAAGTTGTACCCGAGAGGAATAAAGGGGAATAACCCAAGAGTGTTTCTGATCCAAGAAACAAACAAAAAGATGAGAAAGTGAAGAATCAGGATCAGATTTTAAATTATATCCAGTCTTTGTCCATCATTACATGCTGTTCTAAGTTTCATTGAATTCTAGAGTTTAATTCTGAATGTAGGCACTAGAAATTAACGCCACTTCCGCATTGCTTCGAGAACCACCTAGTTTAAGCTAATCAGAAATTGTGTCACTTATGGAAACTGGATCTCAAACATCAAACGGCTGAACCAGTGAGATAGAATAGTCCTTAGAGATGCAGAAAATACATCGAAAAAGCAAAAGGTTTCGACACAGGTCAGCCTGCGCGGACTGCGCAGGCTGACCTGAGTCGATACTTTTTGCAAATGCGTTAAATTGTCTTTTCGCACAATGCGCCTCCAATCTGTCTACAATTGTTCCGTTTTACGGGGGTATTAATCTTCGATAAGATCGTGTTTGTTCTCATTTACAATTCATGTGACACAACTGAATTCAAGAAATGTGTAATTAGACAGGAATCAAATTACTCCTATTATTGTAATCGTTTCTGAAAAAAGGTCAAACAGAGGTCAGTGCCCTGGAAAAAGAACTTTTATGGTAACCTTTGAGTTTTATGTTTGAGACTGTTTTGGTGTTTAAGCATGTCTTATGAATCTAACATACTTTTGCAATAATATCGTCATCATTTGTTCGTGTGGTATTAATTACCTGTTTACGAGTTTGTTCCTTATACACCATGGACCCACGAACGAGTCCTGCAGATTGGACGTAGTGTGATGCAGAAAAATAACCCTTCCCTACAAAATGACCCATGGGCCATTTTGCTTCGTAGAGAAATGACCCAGGTCATTATTCTACGTAGAGAAATAACCCTCTGGCGTTATTTCTCTACGTAGAGTAATGACCCTGGTCATACCTCTACGTAGTGAAATGACCCATAGGTCATCTCGTAGAGGAGGGTCATTTCTCTGCATTACAGTGGCTCTCACTCTACACCCGAATCATTTAGCGGCGATAAACAAGTATCATACAACAGACTGGCACGTGAATTCTATCTTTCAGAAAAATATCAGCTGTATACTGTACGAGTAATAAAGAAGGAAACAAAAAATTTCAACAGTCTCAATTCTACCAAATCCAGCCGAAAGGCAACGTGTTACAGACTTCATTTTTTTTAACCTTGCTGCAGTCCACGGTTCAAACTATTCTGGCACAAAGGAACGTCGTGGTCAGGACACGTATTCACCAACCAATTTTAAGAACATTGCTTGTTGTATTCTGGATTTAAAAAGTAACACATCTTCTGATTGGCTAAACCATTTGTAAGGTCGAAGAATACAAAGAGGATATTTGTTTTTTTCGGTGAAAGATCGAAATTTATTTCATCTCGTGAAACCATCGGTAATATTTTCACTCGTGGCTGCGCCGATGGTTTCGCGAGATGAAATAAATTTCGATCCTTCACCGAAAAAAACAAATATTCTTTTTTTTTTCATGTTTTTAACCCTTTCTGGGAGGAGATTTATCAAAATTCAGTAGGTATACAGTTCTTTTCCCTTATTCCCCGTGGCGTACCCCTCCCGAAGAGCAACGTTACGTCAAGCGCGAGAAATGTAAGGTATATGACGTCATATTTCCCATCTGTTTGTTAGGTACGAGCAATTTACCTAGGCAACGAGAACGTGAAAATCGGTATTTTCACTGGTGGTACCAGTGTAAGATCGAAAAATATTTTCACTGCTATTTCTCGATATCCTACCGGTAAGCATGAAATAAGGACCATTATTCTTTGTCTTCTTTCGCCATAAACTACCCTAAAAAAAACCGAGATTGCTTTCATAACCTTATTCCAATTTTAGCTCCATCACCCATTCATGCGAGGCCGAAATGCTGGAATCCTTGTATTAATTGTATAATAAAGTGACAAAGTGGAAAATTGTGTTTGTTGATTAATTCACAGTAACTGTAATCTAGGGAGTCATTTATGCTTTATTAATTGGTCACCGAGAGACAAATATTTTCCGGATCCTCGTACAGCGCCAAGAAATAAATCAATTTCTATGCTACATATCTAGGCCAACAATTGCGAAAGGGACTTTCTGGGAACTGCGAAAAGAGTCAGCCCTGGTCAGACTGCGCGGATTGCGCAGGCTGACCAGGGTTGAGACTTTTCGCTTTTATGATATCAAACAATTGTTGAGCCCAAAAAAATGCAACGGTGGCCCGAGGAGTTATTGACTCAATAGTCTTTAGTTCGAACATCAATGGAACCTATGTTCTTTTCAAGGTTTGCTAAAGTCGATGTCACTGCTGTAAATTGTCTCGGTTTTGCTCTAACCTTGACGTAGAGAGAATTTTCTGATAGCAAATAGTTTCGCCCCATACCATCATGCGCAGTGTGCGCAGGCTGACGGTATGCAATACTCTTTGCAGATGCTTCAACCGTTTGACAGAACATGACATATACGAGCACATTTTAATTTCTTTTGTGACGTTATGTTGGGTACAGTTACGGAGTCCAATTTATTCAAGAATATTATCTGTAACGATTTGAATGAATTGGAGAAATCGCCTTAGTTAAAGTCTTACTTTGATAATGACTTGAAGCACCAGAGACGCTAATACTTAAGCATACCTTCAATATTTCTTAAGGTTTTTTAGTCCAGTAAGTTGACAGGAAGACTATTATTATTACACACAGAAACATTACTGTTTACTCTATTGGAAAAGGTTAATTGAAAGAGGTGAGCCAAAATACGAGGGAGAGGCGAGGTTTACAAACTTTATATTCTTTAACCGAATTTAGGTTTAATGCAAAATTTTCCATGTGTTGAATCGAGCAAAGAGTCCAAGCTATTGTTTACATGGGAAGTTCCAGTAAACGCCGATAGCTGTCATATCCGGATTGATGGATTACAATGAAAATTATTTACGGCTACAACGAAGAAGAATTCTTATCCCCAATACAACGGCAGTAAAACTGGATATACTTAAGTACGGAATTCTAATAGGGCCATCGATGAAATCTCACGGTTTTTTCCTCCCCCAAATTTCTGTCATCTTTAACCCTTATAACTAGGCAACAGAAATGTCCATCAGGTAGTTCTTATATAGTTAAATTGCCAGTGGGTTTAACGCTTTCCCAAACGACAAAATTTGGACTCATCCAAACAGAAAGAGTTTGCAGACGACAATTTTAGATTGTGAGAAAATGGCAGAAAGTTCTCAAAAAGGGTAGAAAACACTGTGGGAAAAGGAGAAATTGCTCGTTACGAGCAATTTCTCCTTTTCCCACAGTGATTTCGAAAGACTTACTGCAGAAACGTGAAAACCAAGGCTTGTTTGGGAAAGGGTTAAAAAGCATATATATATATACTCAATCCCATAAATAAGCGTTCACTTAATTTTCTTTTATTTCTCGTCGCATGTTTTACTGAAGACCAACAAATTTGGTATCATACTTTAGTTCAAGGTCTGTAGAAAATATCAGGCTAATAAGATTTTGACTTACAGAAAGTTTAACTAAGGTTTTTAGCTGTTTCAATGAAAACGGTACTGAAATCAAAGTTGCAAAAGTACTCAAATACTAAGGTAACATTAAAGTTAGGTTTTGGCCACAGCTCTCATTCAGGAATGGAATAACATTCCTGATGCAATGATTTTACCTTATGTAAGGTCTATGCGACGTCGAATAATTGCCTGTATCGAAAGCAGAGGTAGCCATACAATATATTGATTGAAAAATTACAAGACCTTTAAGAAAAACTTAACTTTCTTGTTACCTTAGTCTTTGAGTACTTTTTAACCTTTGATTTTAGTACCACCTTCATTTAAACTGCAAAAACCTAACTTAAACTTCCTGTTAATTAAAATCTGATTAGCCTGGCATTTTTTACAGACTCTGAACTAAAGTGGTATACCAAATTTGTTTGTCTTCAGTAAAACATGCGACGAGAAATAAATAAAAGAAAAATAAGTGCACACTTATATATGGAACTGGGTTTATTTTGCTCACGTGTGGAATCGCGCTAAGAGTCTGGGTTATTGTTTACATGAAAAGTCCAATAAACGCCGATAGCTGTCATATCCGGATTGATGAATTATAATGAAAATTAACTAGGGCCTTAATCATGCGTACAACGAAAAAAGAAAACTATCCTAATTCCTCCGCAATAAAACATGACAGTCTCGCTTAGTACGGAAGCCTTATCGGGCCATCGATCTATTGTCGCGTTTTTATTCAACCCATTACCACACAATCCCTACTTTTGGCGACCATGAGAAAGAAGCCTATAGAAAACATTGTGGAAATAGGAGAAAATGCTGGTAACCAGCATTTTCTCCTTTTCCCACAATGTTTTCTACCCTTTCCAAATTAAATTTCAAATTTTTGGTACACAAACGCAAAACGCAAATTTTCCATTTGTGGAATCACCATAAGAGTCTAGCTTATTGTATACATGGAAAGTTCCAATGAACATCGCTAGCTGTCATATTCAGATTGATGTATTACAAGGAAAATTATTTGTTATTTAGGATCATAATCCGCGAACGAGGAAGAAAACTACTCCTAATTTAATATCGGTAAAACAGGACACGTTGAAATACGGTAGTCTTACCGGGCCATCCAATCTCGATGTTTTTTTTTTTTTAATTCACTGTTACTCTGTTACGCAGTCTGCACAGGCTTTTCTGAAACATTTTGCATTTTCATGTAATCTTCTGTTTTGCGCAATTCTACCATAGCATAAAATCTAATGTAGTCGTAAAATGCCGTCTCGGATTAGCCTGCGCGGATTGCGCAGGCTGATCTGAGACGACATTTTACGCAATTGCCTGAATGCCCTATTTCGTGTGTTGCGAGACTTATAGTATCTGATAGACCGACAAGAAGACTGATAAGTAACGATTATGTAAAGCATTTGGGGTATTCTCACTAAACTGCGTAACCACCAATACTCGTTAACTAAACTGCGTGAGCACAAAAGTTGCGTACACAGTTTAGATATAAGTAAGCAATAAGTATGAAAACATTTTTTACTGAACTGCATAACTTTACGATATCAGTAAATATTTACATAACTTTACGCCAGTTCGCCTTTTGGGACAGCAGTATTCGTATGTGTATACAAACCCCCTCAAATATTTTTCGTAAATCTACGCGGTTTTGCAAAAAGCATTATTTCAGGGGTTAATTGGTATACCACCTACAATTAACGTCACGACGACCATGCGATATGTTGACGTCACATTTTTATCCTTGTTAACGCGTATTTTTATACGATTATTTCATTAACAATCGAGGCAGAAGCTTTTGGAAAAAAAAAAAAAATGGGATCGGAAGTAAAAGGTGGTAACCAGCATTTTTTCCATTTATCACAATTTCTTCATTTTTTTTTTTACCTTCTCTATGTAATAGAATTTTCATGATTTGAATGTCCATTCATAGTTCGTCTGAAAATGCTTTCAATTTGCACAAAACTATGATTTTGTCATCTGCTAAATAGTTAAATAATGGATAAAACCATTATGGCAGACGCCCTATGCGATACCTAAGAATTTAGCTACACTAATGACTGTCTAGTCGAGTGTTGGATCGTTTGGGCAGTCTGTGTTTCACGGTTCTATCAGTAAATCACATCAAATAATAACAGGCAGACAGGTTCCATGTTCAATGTGATATATTAGATTTTAGCAGTAATGACAACTATCCAGTCGAGTATTGGATCGTGTGGACAGTCGGATATTTCTGTTAGTTCGAAAATAGGGGGTGGGGGGCATTCCTGGAAATTAAATTACCTCCCTTGCCAGATAAAGACTGAAGATAACCAAATATTACAGAGGTCCTTTCACCTGTATTTCTTTGTTTTTATCCTCGGTTCTCTTCGGGATGTTGAGATAATTATAACAATGATTTATTATGTATGTATAAGGTTCTCATGTAATTCAAATCAAATTCTGTTCTTAATCACCAGAAACTCCGTATATATCGATTTGTCAAACAGTCTGACAAGATTTACTTCAATTATTGTCTCGAGAAAATAGCTGTTCAGTGCAAGAAAATCAAGGATAAAATCCAAGTAATTCCCCTATCAGGACCAATGTAGTACTGGAGAAGAATCAAGGGAAATAACCGAAGAATGCTCCTCATTATATCTGATTATTTAAGTTTGACAATGTCCAATGTCTTTGCATCTTTGCAAGCCAAGGCTGACGATTCACTACGCTAATCTACCCTTGGCGGATCGAGCTTGATTTTTAAATTCCCCGATACGCTTTTTCATTGGATGCAGCCAGCTCTAACTGCAACGAATGAAATCGTTCGTAGCTTTTCATCTTTGATAGAAATAGAATAAGGTCGCTACCTTTCGAATAGAAGGTAAACATGGAAACCCACGTGGATGTCTGCTTATCGCTTCGTGTGTATTCGTAAGCGGTTTGTAAAACGATATTTTAATTGGCTTTTAGAAATATGATGTAAAGGGGGGTAATAACCAGCATCCAACAGAGAGCGCATCGCAGGAATCTCGAAATCGGGCTCAATCAGCCAAGGTAAGATCCACGTAGTGATCGTAACCTTGGCTCGCGAAGATGCTTTTCTCAAAGTACGTCTCAAATTAATTAACCTTCATCAGTTTACTTCAAAAACATTGTAACTACGGCTTGTTTCAAGTTGTAGTTACGAGACTTTATAATAAGATAAAATTATAGATACTGCAGAAGTGGAGGTTGTTTTGTCATAGTTTAGAATGAGGAAGTGGAAGAAGTCGATCTAAGATCAGACCATGTGTTTCTGTAAGTCCGATCTTGATCCATTCCACCCGAAAATAAAAATCTTGACCTTCTCTTTGCAAATGGCATTCGTTTATCAGCCTTTTCAAGCTCACTTGCTAGAAAAGAAAAATGTTGTCTATGTTTCACAATGTATTGATTTCTGAATGGATAAAAAGTCTCACGTGGCCAAGTGTTAAAGTGTAGGACACCATGATCTGGATGCCCCAGGCACGAGACTCATTGGATCCTCAGGGCCTTTCGTCGGAGTGCCCTTTAGCAAGACACTTCAGAGCCCCAGCCTAGTTATGTTACCTGTGAAACACAGGAAAAATGTGAATATGCTGGCTGTACACGTTATATGACTGAAATAGTGTTGAGAGCGGCGTAAAAACACCAGTTAATCAATCAATCAATCATTGAAATGGAAGTAGATAAGTGGACATATAATATAAAGTAGATCAGGATCAGAAAGAAGTGAAGCATAGGCTAATCTTTGTCTACCATCGTGGCAGTGGACAACAGAACCTGGTTTTAGTACAAGGATCCGGTTCAACCCTTTTCCAAACGACAAAATTTAGACTGGTCCAAATTGATTTCAAGCACTTGCGGACAACCAATATAAGTAACTCAAAATTGAAAATTGTTTAGCATAGGGTAGAAAACATTGTTGGAAAAGGAGAAAATGCTGGTTACCAGCATTTTCTCCTGTTCCCACAATGCTTTCAAAAGGCTTCTATCTCAGGGTCGTAAAAACCAGGGATTATATCGGTAAAGGGTTAAGTCATCCCTCGATAATAAACATTTTGAACTTCTCAAAATTGAAAGCATTTTCAGGCACCGAAATAGTGTGGGTTAAAATAAAATGATTTGTGTTTAAAAGGATAGAAAGAAAAACATCGTGGGAAAAGGAGAAAATGCTGGTATTCAGCATTTTCTCCTTTTCACACAATGTTTTCAATTTCTTTACTTTCTGGAGGTCGTTTTAAATCGAGATAGTGAGGTAAAGAGTTAACTTATTCCTGGCCTAGTTTATACTAAACCAAATTCGCAATGCAATATACTAAAATTACTTTTTTTATTTTATTAGGCCAGGGAATCCCTCAAGGGATTCCCTTGCCTATAGGGATCGTAAGCTGCCTATTCAGACAAAAATGTTGGACGGTGTGTCCACTCTATATCGCTGAGTCCGCCAAAACAACTAGTTTCCCATGTATATTACAGAGATTGCTTATCACACAGTGTAAATGCTTTCCTATCCTATAAAGCTTTCATCTGCAAAATGCCATAGAATTGCAAGGGTATTACGACCCTTTAATAACTGATGATTATGTAATTTTTATCCCGTTTTTGTCATTAACACTGACCTAATAAAGGCGTAACCTAATAAAAATAGCTATATCCGACAGTTGTGTATTCCTACGCGCTATATACGGTTAATATCTATAACGCTCTCTCTTGCACTCTGGATCATTCACATTCATGTTTGGTGAGAGTAACGAACGAAAACTCTGCTCGGAATTTGTCTATAACGTTGTGTTGACATTTGAACATATGTGTCACAAAACGCGTCTCCGCTAAAATGCGATTGTAAATAAAGCAAACTACATAATAAGAATATTGGCCCGTGTTATGTTTATCATTTTTTCATATGTATATCGACTAAATCTAGGGTACTTCAGCGGAATGCTGGAGAAATCGGCCCCTGGAGAAATCATCCCCAAACTGCTTGGCCCGTGTTATGTTTATCACTCCGGAGAAATCGTCCCCTGGAGACGATTTCTTTGGTGAAATCGTCCCCAAATAAAATTTTAGAAAAATCGACCCCAACGTCAAATTTCATCCATATCGTTAATCAAGTTGTCTATAAAAGTATTTTTGAAAGTTCGTTTTTTTTTAGTATGTACCCTGTCACAAATAGATTACACCTGTGTGATTCTTAAAAATGTCTTTGATTGACTTTGATTTGAAACCAAATAAATGCTTATATTTTTTTTTCTGTAGTCGTTCGCTTGTCATTTAATGTATTTTTTATCTCTCTCTGCAAGTGTCATATGACATACCCGTTACCAATACCATTTAGCAGGGACATCAGTGTCTCTGACACACATATTTCTAGTGTTCACTAGGGCTTGTGTGCATCCGAATATTTCCGGTTCATAACTTCTACAATTGTGAATGGATTTCAAAATAATTTGGCACAATTGACCTCCCGTCACGAATAAATGTGCCATTTAAAATATCTGTTGAAGTAGGTTGAAGATCAAGGCCACATTGAAGGCCAATTTTTCGTCCGAACCATAACTCCTTCTTTTTTGGATATATTCCGTTATAAATTAGCATAATGCATTGTTCTCCATCATGAGCAGAAGTTCCCTTTGAAACATTTATTCAGGTCCAGGGTCTAGGTCAAGCTTGAGAGTCAAGTGTTCGCGGGCTTGACACAAGTTGTCCTTGGACAACGATTATGAATTAGGATTAACGTCTTTTTATATTATGTAGATATAAGTATCGGAAGCTCAAGTCACTGTGACTTGTCCGTAAAATAGGCAAGTAAAATAGGTAAACCGAGCCTAATCGTTTTCCCAAAACAATCCAACCTTTTCACAGTATTTTATTGAGAAAATATTTTGGCTAAAAGAGAATTTGCTTGTAACAAGCAATTCCTCCCAATTTCCTCAAAATCTTACTTTTCAATATACACGAAGAACTACTTTGGATTTTCATCTACAACTTCCTTCAAATATGACCAGTTCGAAATGTCGTCGACTTGTGGAAGGTAGAGACAACATGACTAACTGCCATATCACTCCAATCTTTATTATTCATTACATTTTACATTGATATCTATCTTACATGTATATTCATTGAAATCAATAAAAATAAATATGTCATGTCTTGCGTCATAAATGTAAAAAATAAAGTCATTCAGGACTACAAGACATCACATGTCCCAGAAAATTTAGATAATCAAAGTTGGTATTGCACCGATTGAATAGTTCAATTTTGACTTGGGATTGTTTACAAGCACGACAAATTACTAATTATTCTAAGCCATTATCAAGAACCCCATAACTGTGAGCACATGCCTAGCTCTGGCTTAATTAGTTTCTGGCTGGTGCTTTCTAGTATCAGTTAAAACAAAGAATTCCAGGGACTTAGTGGAATCCGCTTGTATCTCTGTCCGTCTACCTGTTTGTATCAATTAAAATTGACCTCTTGTGTTCTTTTGTATCCTCAATTTCCAGGCCTTCAGTACTATCAGTACTTTGATTTTTTTTATTTCCCACGACGAAAACATTGCACAAACAATTTCTCAAGCAAATGGAAAAATCGCCATGTACATTTTATTGATTTTCTGTCACAGCTGACAGAACAAATGACGTAACATGTCTATAGCGCTCGTAAGTTGCACGTGCAACCTATGATCATCCGGGCATTTCACTTTTTCTTGGCGCGTTATAGAGAGCTTGATCGCCATTTAAAGCGCATGTGATGTACAGCTAAACTGATTTGAAAATGTCAAGATTGATCATAATTTATAGAACCCAGCGAACAGATAACTTTGACTGCTGCAAGCTTGCCAGTTTAAGCGACAGGAAGTTCGTGTACCTTCTACAATTGCCAGATTGTGGAGAAGTTCAATCGAACAGGTAAGCAATGATTCGTTATTTCTGTTTAGAACTACAATTGTTGGTTTAAGTTATATGTGACCCACCACGCAAAAAAGGACCTTTCTAGGAACTGTGAAAAGTGTCAACACCTGGTCGGACTGCGCGAATTGCGCAGGCTGACCAGGATTGACACTTTTCGCTTAAATTACGAAATTATCTGTATGAAAGGTGATCATTGTGCCTTGTTATAGACTAATCATCAACTAAAACTGACCAGCACTACTTTTTATCCGTTTTCATCAAATTGATGTCTACAGAATTCCAAGATGGCCCCTTTTTGCGTGATGGGTCACGTATTTATTTTACATTTTCGATTTTAGATATTGATTTTACATTTATTTATTTTAACATTTACCGTTAGGAAAGAAAGTCTGGCATCATATACTTATTTCTATAGATTCTGTTTCCTGTAAACTTTACCAGTGTTCGTGCAGAATATGTCGGCCAGTGAGCGGTTCCAAAGTTTACATACGCTCTGGGGTATCAAACTCTTGACTTAATGGTTACGAGGCTGATGTTTTTCCTCACAACCATGAATACAGAATGATTGTTCACTTTATTGTTACGTTAAATTTCATGCAAGTGAAAGAAAAATGAAAACAAGATATTTACTATCAAACAAAATGTTGCCTCTGAAAAAAGATGTCAAGTGATTTTGTTGTTGCAGTGCAAGTTGGTATAGAATAGAATATTTGGCTTGCAAAACTCGGAACTGAAGGGACGTTCGGACATTTGCGTAAAATGTCATCTTGGATTAGCCTGTGCAGTCTGCGTAGACTAATCCGAGACGGCACTTCACGACTACATTAGATTTAGACTACAGTAGACTTGCGCCAAACAGAAAATTACATAAAAATGGAAAGTATTGGTTCAGATTAGCTTGTGCGTACTGCGCAGGCTGATCTGAGACGAAACTTTACGCAAATGTCCGAATACCCCTTTTCCCTTGTTGCAGGCCACATAAACTCGGCCTCTTTCGGAATCGACCTGCTTTAATCCTTTACCCATAAGGCATTTCTATGGTGTCTCTAATTGACCCTAAATAAGAGCAAGGATGAAGCTGTTTCTTATGTGCATATGACACCTTTCGATAGCATAGAAAACATAGAAAGCATAGAAAAGGGGGGCTTAATGCATTTGCAAATAGTATCAACTCGGGTCAGCCTGAGCAGTCCACAGAGGCTAACCTTGGCAGAAACTTTTCGTTGTCCGTCAATGTTTTTGCATGTCCAAGGACCAGTGTACCTCAAGATTAAGTTGGTTGTTAAAAAACGTGGCTGTTCTGAATGCATAAGTATGTAATAGTTTGCTCGTTGTGATGGATTACAAAGGTCAATTAAGCCCCATTTCGCCGGAGCAAGGTTCATCTATTTGTTATCCTAGAGCCCGTGACTGTACAAGTGGACGGAAAAGATCCAAGATCAGACTGCACTTTCTATACAGTCTAAGCTATACTGTCTGCAAATGCTGGATCTTTGACCTTCGCACTGCACCGCAAGGATTAAGCCATTACCACACAATTCCTACTTTTGACAACCCTGAGAAAAAAGACTGTAGAAAATATTGTGGGAAAAGGAGAAAATACTGGTAACCAGCATATTCTCCTTTTCCCACAATGCTTTCTACCTTTTACTATACAAATTTAAATTTTCAGTCAATTTTATTTCGGTCCGATGAATTACTGTGTTACAATTACTATTGAAGTTCAACAGGTTTTTATCTTTTTTTGTGGAATTTTACCCAAATAATGTCAATAGAGATGAAGGGCTGTTAGTTAAAATCATAATGACAAAATAACAATGCATCATTGGGGCCCGACGTAAACAATGCACCGAGACAGCCATATGTAAGTCCACTGAAATTCCGGCTCGACGCTCTAAATATTTGTTGATTTAGGGATTAAACCTCCGCAAGATTTGGCTCTTTTTCACATAAAACATGATTAGTTAAAGTAATAATCACTATAGAGAAGATTAATGTAGAAGATTGCAGAAAAATGTCGTTAGTATACATTGATCATTGATTCACGTGAAGAGCAATCACCGAAATACTCGCCTGTCAGTCCTGACATACCGAAATACCTGGTCTTTATTACACAAAATACAAACTTGGGAGTTATCAGATGGAATTGTCACCTATATTTCAGTTCTTTAAATCATAAACACAAAGTATGCAATTGCGTTCCATTTCGCGAACGAAGTAAATGTACCTAAATTAGCATTGCGTGATGTATCCATCGTCACACGCTTCTCGCATTTGACAACATTTTCTGCTTTTTCCACTATGTTTATGGACCTATGGGGTGAACTGCAATTAAATCTAAATTATTTAGATCGAAATCGATATTTGATTTATCGTCAAGAGACGTGGAATTTAGACAGAGAGGTCTACAAATTAACGCCGGGTAACATGTGTACCCGATTCAAAATGGCGGCCAGTTGTCTTTCTAGATCCATTGATTTTTAATTTCATTCTCCAAATATCAAGAAAGAAAACCATTTTTTCCGAGCATAGTTATGGATATAGATCCGACCCATCAACCTTGTAAAACAGCTACTGTAGTAGGAACATAAACTCCCTGAATCGATGAATTTTACAATGTTGTGTGGGTATTACGGTGGACAACTGACTCGTATTTCGGTGAACATCCATTATGGCGGACGTCAATGGTATGTTCAACTATGTTGTTTTTTTTGTCATTTTGTTTTAAACTAACTACCTTTCATCAATATAAGCATAAGTTTGTGTTAAAAACAACAAAAAAAAAAAAACGACAAAATTATATCAGTTACTTGACTTAATTGTTAAAAAATGGGGTGTTTCGGTGGTATTTCGGTATTTTGGTGATTCGTCGCAACCCTTTTATTTTGTCAGCTGCAAATGCTTTTGATTTGGACTAGCCTAAAACATTGTCTTTTGGTAACGAGTTAACTCTTTATGACACAATCCCGACTTTCAACGACCCTCGGACAAAGAAGATGATAGAAAATATTGTGGGGAAAGGAGAAAATGCTGGTTACCAGCATTTTCTCCTTTTCCCACAATATTTTCTACCCTATCAAAATCAGAAATCATCATATTACCAAGATTTGATTTGTTGTCAGCAGATGCGGAAAATTTGTTGTTTGGTAAAAAGTTAAAAGTTGGTCAGAATATTTGCTGAATTGCAGGGATACGAGTCCTTGTAAAATCATTAAACATTTATGCTGTAATGGGTTTTTGTGAGATTAAAGTGAAACCTGGTATGATTTTCAGGACATAAGTAATGTACAAAAAATTCTCATTTTCAAAACTAACCTCAAGAGGGAACCAAGAAAATGATTTGCTATCAACATCTTTTGCACTGTGTTGGACCAAATTATGGGTTTGACCTAACTTTGGGGTTGACCAAACATGAACTTTGGGTTTGAAAATTTTCAACCCCATACTTCGGTCAGATGCCCAAGATTATGCATCATCAGACAGAACTTTGGGGTTGAACAACATAGTTTGAACAAACTTTGGGGTTGAAAACTTTCAACGTCATAGTTTGGCTTGAAACATAATCCTATTGTTTCATCATCATCAGCAGTAGAAGCAGCATATCAGCATCACCTTCATCATCATCATCATCATCAGCATCAGCAGCATCATTGCCAATATCAGCAGCATCATCGCCAATATCAGCAGCAGCACCACCAGCATCATCATCATCAGTAGCAGCAACATCATCATCATCATCATCATCATCATCATCTGCAGCAGCAGTAGCAACAGCATCATTATCATCACCATAATCACCATCATTATCATCATCATCAGCAGCAGCATCACCAATATCACCATCATCATTAGCAGCATTATCCATATATCATCATCAGCATCATCACCATCATCATCATTAACATCAGCATCAGTATCAGCACTGTCAGCAGCAGCATCATTAGCCTCATCATCAGCAGCAGCAGCATCTGTTTTACTACTAAAGCTCACAGAAGCAACAAGAAAATAAAATCCAGCCGATTTGCTTAGTCCAAATGTGTTAGTAGGTTTACTTTTTGTTAACCCAACTTAGGTGTTGAACATCATAGTTTGTAAGAATTTTGGTGTTGAATATTTTTGGCACCATAATTCAGTTAGGCACATAACCCAGATTATCCTGATTAATAATGATACTAATGATAATATCGATGGGTGAGAGCAATACTATTCTAAGTGCCTATACATTGCATAGGCACTTACAACAGTATTGCTCTCATCCAGCGATATGATGCTTATGATGAAGCTTGGGAAGGCCAACGCTAGATATTTCATTCTCTCTTTTAAAATTCGTATGTAGATACAAGCAATTCAATCAAGAAGAAAAAAACCAGAATTTAAGACTCTCCCCTCACTCTCTCCCCTTCTCTCCTTCTCCCAGTCTCTCTCTCCCTGTGGGGCAGGGCAGGGTGAGGCGGGGCGGATGCAGGATGGGGCAGGGCCATTTTTTCAAAGGAAAGGAGCACACATTTTGTGGAGCTCGAATTTTTGCCATTAGTGAGGCCAACATGTTTTCTAGGTAAGAGGGTTTTATTCACAATCTACAAAACATCTCTATGGGTTTTTCCATTTAGAAATAAGACAGAGGCTCATTGATACCTGAGCAGTTTTTCAAGTTTAGTAAAGGTTTTACTTTTAACCAGGTTGCCTTTATTCATTGTACCAAGCAGACTGAATTTAAAGACTATTTAGAAAAAGTTACATCCCTCTTCTGCCTCCAGAACCAAACAAACACTTAAATTATGCTTTTCAAAATGAAACTGTGTATCCCTACATCTATATATAGAATTGAAAGATTTAGCCCTCGAAACTCGTATTAGTGTGTTAACCCTTAGGCTGTTAAGTGCGACTCACTTACCTTTTGCGGACAGTGTAGATCAAAATCAGACTGCACTGGACGTGCAGTTTGAACTTGACCAACACTGTCTGGTAGGGAGATATTTTTGTCCACAATATACCTTTGGAATAAGAATATTTGGGGGTTTTCCATGGGCTTGTAAGTTTCATTTAATTTATAGATCTAGAAGGTTAACCCATTACCACACAATCCCTACTTTTGATGCCCCTGAGAAAGAAGCCTTTTGAAAACACTGTAGGAAAAGGAGAAAATGCTGGTAACCAGAATTTTCTCCTTTTCCCAGTATTTTCTACTCTTCCCAGATCAAATTTCAATTTTTCAGTCAAATCTTTTTTTTTTTTGTCATCTGCAAATGCTTTCAATTTGAATCAGTGTAAACTTGTGTCGTGTGGTAAAGAGTTTAGGGCTAATAGGCATAGCCCAGAGGTACTAACTTGTATCTTGGTACTTGAGATAGAGGGAATTATTTTGATTTCAAAATTGAAAATATTAATAAATCTCTACTAAACCCTATGTTATGGGTACTCATTAGAATTGTCTCATTGAGATGACTCTAATGAGTACCCACAACATAGGTTTTGGAAGAGAAATATTGGATTTAGATTAATATCACTCCCTCTTTTATACACCCCCCCCCCCCCCCCCAACGAACGAAGTTTGTTGGGTATACTTGAGTCACCCTGTCCGTCCGTCCGTTCGTTCGTTCGACTGTGGGTCACGAAATCTTGTCCAGGGCATAACTTCCAAAGTATAAAAGCTATTGACTTCAACCTTCATATACAGACATATCACATTCAGGAGAAGTTCAGTGCACAAGAACCATAACTCTATTCCAAGTATTTTTTGAGTTATTGCCCATTGCAAATTTTAACTTTGGATTTTTGTTCGGAGCATAACTTCCACATTAAGGAGAAGTGCAGTGTACAAAAACCATGGCTCTATTCCAACTAGTTTTTGGGTTATTACCCTTTGAAAACGTTAAATCTTGATTTTTGTCCGAAGCATAACTCCCAAATCATTGAAGCTAGTAATTTCAAATTTCATTCACAGCTAGATCACATTGAGGAAAAGTGCAGTGTACAAGAACAATTACTCTACTCTGGCTAGACTGTTTTTTTTAGTTATTGCCCTTTGTGAATTTTAACTTGGGATTTTTGTCCAGGTCATAACTTCCAATGTCTTGAAGCTAGTTACTTCAAATTTCACACACAGCTAGATCACATTTAGGAGCAGCGCAGTGTATGAGAACCATAACTGTATTCTAACTGTTTTCTTGATTATTGCCCTTTGTAAATTTTAACTGTTGATTTATGTCCAAAGCATAACTTCCAAAGTATTGAAGCTAGTAACTTCAAACTTCATACACAGCTAAATCACATAACGAAAAAGTGCAGTGTACAAGAACCATAACAGTATTCCAACTTTCTTAAGTAATGCCCATTGTAAATTTTCATGTTTTATTTTGTCCGCGCCATAACTTCCAAAGTAAAAAGCTAGTAACTTCAAACTTTCAAACTTAATATACAGATATACATTAATAAGATGTGGACTGTACAAGGACCATTAATCTATTTCCACTATTTTAAGAGTTATCCCCCTTTATAAATGCTAACTTTGGATTTTAATTTGGGTACAACTTGCAAAGTACAAAAGCTTGTAACTTCAAACTTATGTACAATTAGATCACATAAAGCAAAATGCACTTGAGAAGAACCAGAACTCTATCCACTGTATTTTAAGAGTTATTTCCTTTTGCATGTTATATATATATATATATATATATCTTTTAAATTTTTTTGTCTGGGGCATAACTACCACAGCATAAAAGCTAGTGACTTCAAACTTCAAATACAGATAGACCACATTAACGTCAAGTGCAGAGTACAAGAACGATGAGTCTTTCCCCACTAGTTTTTAGCTCGCCTGAGCACGAAGTACTCATTCGTGCTCAGAGTGAGCTATTGTGATAGTGCTGTGTCCGGCGTCCGTTGTGCGTCGTGCTTCGTCCGTCGTCAATTTTTACCTTGTATACGCTCTAGAGGCCACATTTTCAGTCTGATACACATGAAAGTTGGCCAGAATGTTTGCCTGGATGATATCTCGCAGAAAATGGGTCATGTAGGGTCAAAAACTAGGTCACTAGGTCAAATCATAGAAAAACATTGTGTATGCTCTAGAGGCCACATTTTCAGTCCAAAACTATTGAAAGTTGGTCAGCATGTTTGTCTTGATGATATCTTGGATGAGTTTAAAAATGGGTCATGATCAAAAACTAGGTCACCAGGTCAAATGTTAGAAAAACCTTTTGTACGCTCTAGAGGCCACATTTTCAGTCCAAACTCTTGAAAGTTGGTCAGAATGTTTATCTTGATGATATCTCGGACGACTTTGAAGATGGGTCATGTTGGATCAAAAACTAGGTTACTAGGTCAAATCTTAGAAAAACCTTGTATACGCTCTGGATGCCACATTTTCAGTCCAACACTCTTGAAAATTGGTCTGAATGTTTGCCTTGATATGTCTTAGGAGAGTTTGAAAATGGGTAATGTTGGGTTAAAAACTAGGTCATTAGTTCTAATGTTATAAAAACCTTGTGTATGCTCTGGAGGACACATTTTCAGTCTGATACTCCTGAAACTTGTTCACAATATCTGTCTTGGTGATACCTTGAATGAGTTTGAAAATGGGACATGTAGAGTCAAAAACTAGGTCATTGGGTCAAATATTAGAAAAACCTTGTGTACACATTAGAGGCCCCATTTTCTGCCTGATACTGTTCAAACTTAGTCAGCATGTTTGTTTTGGTGATGTCTCAAAAGATTTTCATAATGGGTAATTGTCAGGTCCAAAACTAGATCACTTGGTGAAATCTTATAAAAATCTTTTGTACGCTGTAGAAGCCACATTTTCAGTCCAATACTCATGAAACTTGGTCAGAATGTTTGTCTTATTGATATCTCAAAAAGTGTTTGATATTGGATAATGTCTGATAAAAAACTAGGTCACTGGGAAACTAAATTGAAAATGGTTCATATTTGGTCAATAGACTCAGGTGCGCGATTTCAGGGCCATCGTGGCCCTCTTGTTTTCTTTGAACTCTTTTTTTTTTGTACTAAACCATTCTGCATTCTGTTACAAAGAGCAGTTTTGTGACAAAGAACTGGTGGGGGGTATGATCACGCTTAGTGATAGCTCTAGTCTTGAGCTCTGCTAACTGTTATATCAGAAAAGTAGAATGAGGATAACGTATCGTTTTTTAGTTCCAAAATCTCGTAATTGCAGCTTGTAAGCAGTAGTTACTAGATTTTGGAAGTTAACCGAATAAGTGCTTACCTGATATCGAATGTAAACATCTTCATTAACCGTCCTATTTCTTCCAATCAATTATCACTTGATCTTGTCATTCATTAGCTTAGCCCTGAAAAGGTCTGCCTATCTGTGGGTCTGTCTGTCTTTGAGTCCTTGGGTCCGTCCGTCCACGGTTGGACGAAAGGTTGTTTTTATCTTGTATGCTCAAATAAACAAATGGACGAAATATATCGCAAGTTCTAACTGCACGTTCTGTATAATTGTTTTTGTTACCCTAGTTACGACAGCATTAAAATCTGAGTCCGCGATCTCTCTAACTTCTCGCCATTATATTATCTTTAGCTTTCAACCCTGCGAAATAGAGCAAAGTTTAGACTTCCAACCAGTTGTAAAAACCGTAAGTTTATGTTACGAAAAATTATCGTCGTCGGAGAAAACTAGCTGTATCGGACAGTGTCGATCCAAGATCAGACTGCACGTTCTGTGTAGTCTGATCTTGATATACACAGTCTGCAAAAGTCCAGAAAGCCACGCCGAGTAGCCCAAGTGTTAATTAGTTTCCCATGTATATAAAAACTTAGTTCATTATCTTTGGTAAACCCACATCCTGTCAATTTCTTCGGCAATTTGACTGGTCCGAGTTAATTAATCCTGAAAGTAGATCCGGCAAACGTTCTCTAAATGGAAACGGCATCATGAACAGTTCCAGTAGGAAAGCATATTTTTTCTCTCTAAAGGAATACCTCGGGTGATGGGAGCCATCATATCCCTCGGCTGTAACTGGGGAATTGATATGTGTCAGATCGGTACATTCGTCGCCCGGAAATACGCCGGTTTACCGTTCTGAAAATTGTAAGGCTCCTCTTACGAAATAAAACTTGTTTCAGTTTTCTATCAAAAATTTTCTAACTATATTTTAGTTGACAAACAGTTCGTACATGCATTTTGTAACGTGGCTTATCCTTTCCGACTGAAGTTTTCACCGACAAATAGATGTGAATAACTTCACCGGGGTTGTTTATGTCGGTGCAAAATAACTGTTACTGGTACGCTATTTACAGAATCACGTGATTCTCAGTTCAAAATGGAAATCTTATTGATACGGACGAGGTCTAGTAGCCCTCTACCAAAATACTTCAAATTATGGCCCTAGTGTTGGAAATGGCCCTATGTAGTGGGTTAGAACTATGGCCCTATGGTAGGTACCGAAACCCCTCAACGCTAGGCCTCTATGAAATTTATCCGTGCACTCAATGCACCCCCAATCTTCCCCCAACCCCCGCCTCGCCCCCACACCCCCACCACACTGATCGAACTCGGCGCATTTCCTACCCCTTCCTGTCAACTTTCCCCCATCCTACCCAAATACCGAAATGCTGCCCTTCAGTTACTGCCATGACTCTTGTTAATTATGACAACTTGATTATGTTTTACACATTTCATATTAGAACGGAATATGTAAAAATAGATATATGAGCAAAGCTGAAATGAATGTATGGGAAATTTTCTTCCGTCTCCTCGTTGACTTATTGGTAAAGTGTAGGACTCGTGACATGCAGGCCAGAAAGGGTTAAAAGCACGAAATAAATAGAATATTTTTTTTTTAAGGTGAAAGATCGAAATTTATTTCATTGAGTGAACATCGTCGGAAATATTTTCAATCGTGGCGCACCGAAAAAAAAATCCTCTATATAATCAAAGCGAGGTTAAAAAAAAACAACAACTATTTAACCAATCAATCAATCAATCAATCAATCAATCAGTTTCTTGGTTAATATATTTCCTTGAGAAGGAAATACATTTTTTTTTTCATTTAGGAATAAAGAGCAAATTTCATGTGGGCAGTAGAGGGACCAGTATAGTGGACATTTGCCATAGAAATGTAGGCACTATTTAAAGAAGAAGAAGAAAAAAAAAAGAATGGTATTAGGAAACAACTTCAGGAAGACCTATAGCTCTGGAAGATTCCACAATGTGTCCAACTAATTGTTTACAAATACAGTTCAATAGAGGCCGCAGGCTGTTATATTTTGGTTGATGGATTACCATGAAAAGTAATTTCGGGCTATAAACACCAATACGACTAGAAAACGAAGAAAGGAATTGAACGGTAACAACACAAAATACTCGATATGAGTACATGTGCCCTAAGGATGCCAGCTTGACAATTTAGTTCTCGTTTCTGTAAATCATGATTGATATCGTCGGTTTACTCCTTAAACTTCGTAACTACAGCTTGAAATAAGCCGTAGTTACGAAGTTTTTGAAGTTAACTGACGATATATTTTCTATTGTCATAAAAATGTCTTGAAACTTTCCTGTACTTGATATACTATTACATGCACTCTTATAGGACTTGATGGTAAATAGCATTTTCTCTATTATATTTCGAAAATATTTACCGCCTTTACTGTAAGAATGTCCATCATTTAAGCCATGACCATTTTAAATGGCTATAATTGCTTTCAGTATGTATACAATAATTTGCGGTCCCTATCCTCTTTATACCTGAGAGTAATTGGAATCATCAGTTATCGCATAACCTCCATTGTTTTATATGTTGTGTAATATAGCTAGATCTATTACAGTTTTTATTTTTCCTAACTAACACACATTTGAGATAAGATTCGGTGACGTCATATGTTGAGTAATGTGTCGTCAAATCCAAATAGTATAACGTTTTTTTTTTTGTGTGTTTGATTTTTCAAAAGTAAGGTCCCACTTAAAGTTCGTTTTGGTAAAGCTAAGATACGAATTATTTTTATATACATGTAATTATAAGATCAATCTATTTGTAAGAAAAAGAAAAAAAAAACGACAAAAATTAGACGCGTCCAGTTTAAAAGGCAATGCCATATTTATAATCACGTGACCGGCAGTATATCAAAATGGAAACCCCTTGATACGGAAGAGGATATAAAGATGAAGAGGATATATACAGAGTTGTGACGATCGCGATCATACCCGATTATGTCCAACCACGTGGGTAAACGTCACAGGGGACGTTTTCGCGGGATATTCATACAATCTTATATCTCTTCCGTCGTGTAGAACCCTGACCAAGTACCATGTAGAACTCCGTTGTGTATTATCTCCCGCCAGATGGCATTCTACAAATACACATCTAATTTGGGCATACTGGATAAAGAACCGGACTACTTTTCTACGCGACAACCGTTATTTTGAATTTCAAACTAAAATAAAAGTTTACTCAATGAAACGTTACTGGTGCGATTCATTCCGCTATGATCAGCAGTTTAGAGAAATCTGGAGCTAAAACGGGCCAGCTGATTTCTCCTTAAACTTATTGATAAAAGCTATTTTCTCCATAGCTACTCTATAGCGCGTACTACTACAACCCCCTCACAATATTGGGGGGGGGGGGAGGATGCGTCATAAAAGACAGGCCGAATCTTCGAAGAATATGATATTCGCAAACAATGCGGTCTGGTGATATCTCTGTACTCGGTAGAAACGGGACTTTACTAAATCAGCATATCAGGTGATTATCACATAGTAAGACAGTTAATTTACCGGCCCAAGGTGAGGTAAATGTTTTATGAACTTCTTACTTACCTAATGATTCTATTTACTTAATGCTTATGTCCATTATGCTAATGGGACATTATCAGTCCATCGACCCGCAGACTGTTTTCAAATGTATAGGAGGACAAAATTAGACAGCAAAAGAATGGGACAGTGTGAGCAAAACATTAAGGAGAAATGATATCACCCGCACGATGTAAAAAAAGGCGGGAACAAAAAAGGACGGTCATTTGTGAATGAGCCATGCTCCGTGGAAAGGGGTTTCATGCATATGCGAAAAGTATCGACTCAGGTCAGCCTGCGCAGTCAGCGCAGGCTGACCTGGGCCGAAACTTTTCGGTATTGGTCTATTTTATATATGTCTAAGGACCATTCTGCATCATGAATAATGTTGTTAAGAAGTGGATATAATAGATCCGTAAGCATGCCATGGCTTGCTGGATACACTGGATCACGAAGATGAATTAAACTCCCTTTCGTCAAAGCATGGCATATATGGCTTGCAACATGGGAAAAGGGACATTTGCGTAAAGTGTCGTCTCGGATCAGCCTGCGCAGTCCGCGCAGGCTAATCCAAGACGGCACTTTACGATTGCATTGGATTTTGTGCCACAGTACACTTGTGCAAAACAGAAAATTGAATCAAAACGGAAAGTGTCGTTTCGGATTAGCCTGCGCGGACTGCGCAGGCTGATCCGAAACGACACTTTACGCAAATGTCCGAATGTCCCTTTTCGCGTGTTGCAGGCCATATGGTAAAACGTGATATCATGCATCTCTTTGATGCATGATACTAAAGGTAGTGGACCTGTAATAGAAAACAGATATATCTACTATAGTATTATCCGACAAAATTTGCTATGATTAGAAATTATTATTATTGTACTACTTTGGCCGAGCCGAGCCACCTTTTCCTTTTTGTCCGTTCTAGAATTATCATCTATGAATCTAAAAACCACTATATTCTCATTACAAAGGGAGATAATAGTTACTTCCCTTTTCTTGAAACTAACAAATGTATCGACAAATAATTTCAAGATAGACATCAAAGGAATTTCTGGTAGGTTTAAAATGTGGAAAAGTATTTTATCTGTTTAAATATGTATCTATCAACTATTAAGAAATTTCATGTCATGCTGCACTAGAAGTATTACGGGTCTACTGCCTTAAGAAATACCCGTTCGGGTGGCTCAGTGGTGAGCGTGTCGGACTCATGACCTGGTGGTTGTGAGTTCGATACCAGGTTGAGGCGAACTTCCTTTCCGGCGTATTTTCGCCTCTCATCTCTGCTGAAGCATGTGAGAAAAGTAGTTGGTGGCTGTGGAAAGAAAGTGTAAGCACCGGTGTGAGAAAGCCAGGTAACACATGTGCGTCACCGATCGCCATGATATGACCTTAGCTGTTAAAGTGGCGTTAAACCCCAATACAGCAAACCAACCAACTTTAAGAAATAATCCCTTTTCTTTTCGTGGTATATCGTTAATAAACTACAGTTGAGTTATGAGGCACAATAAATAAACCACGAGGACGAAAGAGAGATATTTTGTGTGAAAAGTTTGATCGGCTTTTCTTACCACTATGGCCAATTGTCTAATAAAATGGACACCCAGGCCACGTGACTGACGGTCTGATTGATGGAGAAGAAATTTGATCGCGATATTGCCTGTATTAAAGTCGGACAAAAATCAAATATAGGCCTGATAGCGTCTGGAACGAACCTTTTCGGTGGGACAAGTTGACAGAAAAGTCAATAATTACAACCAACAAACAACGAAAAGTTTCCTTACCGTTTGACCTGACCCGTAACTGCACACAGTAGGATTAAACCCCTAGGCTGTTAAGTGCGACTCACTTGACCTTTTGCGGACAGTGTAGATCAAGATCAGACTGGACAACACATGTAGTCTGATCTTGAATCTACACTGTCCGATATTGTATTTATACCCCAGCAACGTAATGGAGAGGGTATACTTGAATCGCCATGGCTGTACGTCCGTCTACATAAATTTGTCTGGAGCAATACTTCAACAGGTTTCCACGTACTGAACTTAAATTTACACACAGTGTTCCTATATATATATGAAGTTGTACATGTGTAATTTTCATGACCATGCTGTGATTTGTTGCGGAATTATCTCCCCTTGAACTTTTTTCAACTCCTATTTTTTTTAATAAACCATTCTGCATTCTTTAACAGACTTGTTTTTGTAACAAGGACCTGGTGGGGGGGGGGGAAATATAATCACGTTTAGTTTATAGCTCTGTTTTTCTTGGCGAAGTGAACTTTGAAATCGCAATGTTTTTATTTTTAATATTAAATGGAATTCTATTATTTAGAAACTAAAGGGTTAAGACGTGCCGCGGCAACCCTTATCCTGCTTAATCACTAAAAATAACTCATTACCAAACGACAAAATTTTAGATTGGTCCAAATTGAAAGCATTTGCAGACGACAAAATAAAAGTGACTGAAAATTTGAAATTTGTTTCGTGAAGGATAGAAAACATTGTGGGAAAAGGAGAAAATGCTGGTAACCAGCATTTTCTCCCATCCCACAATGTTTTCTAAAGGCTTTTTTCTCAGGGGTGTCAAAAGTAGGGATTGTGTGGTAATGGGTTAAATTTTCAGTTCGATATAAATGAGCCAAATCTTGCCGTTTTAAAGTTATGTTTTGGGGAATGATATCTCTATATCGGACAGTGTAGATACAAGATCAGACTGCACGTTTTGTGTAGTCTGATCTTGATCTACACTGTCCGCAAAAGGTCAGCCAGTCGCGCTTAGCAACCAAAGGGTTAAATTATCTACCTGATTACGCAGTTGAAGACAAATACTTTGGTAGAAAGGGAAAAAAATACTACAGAGTAAGGTACAATTACTAGCGACAGCTTCTCGTCTCACATTGTTTAAAACTGTGGACAGAGACCTACATATACGGACGAAAAAAAGTTTTTGTCTAGTCGAAGGGTAAACGATTAGGATGAAAAATAAATAGAGGCTTTTTTTTTCCCGAGAAAGATCGAAATTTATTTCATGTCGTGAACATAATCGATGATCTTTTCACAAGTTGAGTAACTTCTAACCCCTTATCGTCTTTGGCTGTGGGGGAAGGTGGGGGAGGTGGTTTGGTGGATTGCCTAAAAATTCAATACATTTTTTTGTCAGATGCCCCGTGGCGCATCCCCTCCGTATAACAACGCATTACAATATTATGTAGAGCGCGAGAAATGTGGGGTAAACTACGTCATATTTCCATCTGGTTGAGTGGCACGCGCCCCTTACCAAGGTCACAAGTGCGGAAACTACTGTTTCTGTCATTTCCAAACCCGCTGCCAAACCCGTCACGATGTGTATCATCTTCGCGAGCCAAGTTCACGATCTCTTCGTGGATCTTACCCTGGCTGATTGAGCCCGATTTCGAGATTCCTGCAATGCGCCCTCTATTGGATTCTGGTTATTACTCTCCTTTACATCATGTTTCTAAAAGCAAATGATATATCGTTCTACAAATCGCTTACGAATACACATGAAGCGATAAGCAGACATCCGCGTGGGTTTCCATGTTTTACCTTTTATTCGAAAGGTAAAAACCTTGTTCTATTTTTATCAAAGATGAAATGCTACGAGCAATTTCATTCGTTGCAGCTGGAGCTGGCTGCATCCAATGAAAAAGCGTATCGGGTTAACGTGGAAATCAAGCTCGATCCGCTATAGGTAGAGTAACGTAGTGAATCGTCGGCCTTGGCTTGTGAAGATGGATGTGCATTAAGCCTACTAGGTCCGGTAAATCGCCTCCACCTCCCTTCAAGAAGAATCAAAGCGTTGAGATCGCTGAAGTGGTATTTTTCAAGAGACCTATTTCATGGAATTATTTGAAAGAAAAAGAGAAGTATTGTTCAAATTTTGGCTTAAAAGTCAACCTACTAAGCAAATAAATACCATTTCGGTTTTCAGGCGATTACTCATTACACAGTTTAGATTATTTGAGTATTGGTAGTATCCCTTGAATCATTGGGACGAGTCAGAGGTAAAGTCCCTTGACAGTGGGGTGCATAATGGATAGAGAGAAAAACCATGTGAATATATCGAATGAAATTAAGTTTGTACCTGAAAACTATGATTTTGAAATATCTTTAGCCGTTAACATTTAATTCCTAATATTACAATCAATTATTTCAATCTATAAATATCCATGTTAAATCTAATTGAGTAGCGCGCAATCATAGAATGAAGAAGCCATGGGAAGAACTGGTTTTGGAACGAAACAGCCCAGAACAAAACGATCGATAGACAAATCGTTGCGGCAACAGAAGACTATGAGCGAGTGAACATGTTTTAAATCAGAAATTTTTCCACGATCGATGGCGCCCGCCCAATGCATTTTAACATGCCATTGCAAATTACATATCTGAGTGCTACCGCAAAAATCATTTGCCCGAGCAAAAGTGAGTTTCAAAGTGTACCCAGCTAAACTTGTGAATATTTGAGATGTTCTCCCCAATGTCAAAAGTCATTTTGTTTCCTAGAAATACTGAATCAAAAATGTTTTTGAAACCGAACAAGTAATGGCATTTGAAATTACCGTTGTCGATTTCGAAAAAATATCAGCCCTTGAGCTGCGAAACGCTACTCAATGACCTTTTGCGGGCAGTGTAGATCAAGATCAGACTGCACAGAACGTAAAGTCTGATCTATGCTCTACACAATCCGATAAGGAGATATTTATCCTCCAAAAGTAACCTTGAAATAGCAAGCTTTGGGTTTTTCCGTGGACTTGAGGCATTGTTTAAATTGTTTATAGGATAAAGGTAAATGGAACGAGCATTTCTAAAGTGCATCGCAGCAAGTCATTCAACATCTTTTTCTATCAATCATTTGTGACCCATCACGCAAAAATGGACCTCCTGGGAACTTCGTACACCAATTAGATGAAAACAGATCAACGATAGTGCAGGACAGTTTAAGTTGATAATTCAAAAAATGATTGTATAATAAGGTACAATGTCCACTTTTCATATAGAATATTTCATGAAAGCGAAGAGTGCCAACCCTGGTCAGACTGCGCAATTCGCGCAGTCTGACCAGGGCTGACACTTTTCGCAATCCCCAGAAGGTCTCTTTTTGCGTGATGGGTCACATTTTTTTGTTTTTCCAAGAGCTACCTTCAAAATCAATTATTATTTTGATTCACAAGACTAAAGATCTAATTGGCTGAAACAGAAAGTCTCGGCCAATTGAATTGCTTGTCTGAGGGTTCGAAATATTTTCTATTCAGGCTAGAGGATGAATACGACCCGAAAGGTCTGATTGGAACATATTGCATGTGTCTATTTTGGTTAGATAAAGTGACCGCTATAGAAGCGCGGCAGTGCATAAAGCACTTAAGCTATGTGATATACACTGAAAACAGGCATAAAACTTTCATGAAACAAAGTAGCTCTCCATCTATTTCCGAGCCGTTTACAGCTTTTTTCCTTTTGCCGTTTGATTTTTCTCTCATATTTTACACTTTGGAATGCACCCCAGACAGTTAAAGCTGTTTTATGTTGTCTGGGGAGAAAGTGTTTTATCGCCTCCGTTATAAAAACTTATTACAAATTCATGCGCTGGTAGTGAATTAATCTTTTCACCACTATACGCCAATCAAGTAGTACTTGTAGACGACATGGAACGCAATCGGACTGCTCATAAGATGGACGACATTTGACCATCATTTGTGGTGGATCCTTTGTGTTCTAGTTCTTCAAACAATATTATGAGGTTATTCAACATGTTTGGGTACAATACTGAATTCTATTGGATTAGTGCACTGCAGAACCAGTCTATATTTCGGACGAGAAGACAGCCGAGTCCAAAATATAGACCGATTCTGCATTTTACAAATCCAATTGAATTCAGTATTGTGTTCAAGCTTGTTGAATGACAACGGACGTCGGTAGACCACTCCTCCTGTCCAATATTGATATTCGGGAATCTAGCCTCGCTTTCAAAAATCCATATTGGACTCTTGCCTCGTCCTGAAAAATCCATATTGGACTCCTCAGTGTTTAATATGGGCTAAGATATTTTGAACTTACGTGGTAGTATCAGCGATTTCATTGGACGTTAAAATGTATCGTGGGTGTGAAATAAAATTGTCTATCTAAGCACTCGAAGTACTCACAGATTACCGTACGAGGAATAAGTGATCATGGTAAAGATCAACTTTGGCTGTACATATACTACAATATTGAAGAAAATGGTCCTTTGGGCTGTTGAGTCACAGTAGGTGTTACGGGAGACCACTCCTTCCTGCATGGCATTCTCCCGATTTAAATACAATACCTGGCTACTGCGTCAGGGAGATATCTCTTTGGCTCAGTGGTTAGGGTATTGGCCTTGCGTCCGGGAGTTCGGGGTTCGAATCCCGCTCGGTACCTTATTTCTGCCATGCATGTATTCATTTGTTTCTTTGTTACGGACTTTGTTCGTAAGATGGGGGCTCGTCCGGGATTGGCCATTGAGCCATTAATCCCATTTGTTGTCCAAAATCGGACTTCCTGCCTAATAAGGCTTTGAGTCATCAATAAATGATGACTTTAAGAGGGGGTGTGTTACGGGAGACCACTCCTTCCTGCATGGCATTCTCCCGATTTAAATACAATACCTGGCTACTGCGTCAGGGAGATATCTCTTTGGCTCAGTGGTTAGGGTATTGGCCTTGCGTCCGGGAGTTCGGGGTTCGAATCCCGCTCGGTACCTTATTTCTGCCATGCATTTATTCATTTGTTTCTTTGTTACGGACTTTGTTCGTAAGATAGGAAATACTATGAAAAAAAATAAATGTTGGATATTTAAAAAAAAAAAAAAATGAAAAAGAATATAGACCATATTACTTTGATGATATGGCACGTGTATATTTTAAGAGATCACTTGCAGATGAACCAATAATGCTTTTCTTTTTAATTATTTTCTGATCGATCGGAAGTTGTAGATAGACCGTAAAAGGCGACAAAAGGGGCATCATTTTGTGTTTCATCCATTCCTCATTTATCATGTTTGTCTTATGTTGTTGCACATGTATGTTATTTTCACCTCGTATTATTGTTTACTAAGTAAGTGCGCCCAATATGACCTAAGTTGTCGACGGGCCATAAAACACTATTCATTCATTCATTCATTGTAGATAGACCACACATAGGTACTCGAACATATGCAAGGCTGCAGTGAGCTAAGCAAAGATGAGTGATTTAAATAGTAACTTGAATGACCTAATTTACATACAAGCAAACATCTTTTACGCTATCGATGATATTTTTGTCAGTCTATGCCTTTGTATGCAATGCCGAGCCCCGTTAGCCCTGTCGGCTGCGTGCAGGACTTGTGAACGGGGTCGTGGGTTCGATCTCTGGCTTGGCCACTTTGTTTCCGAGGATTAGTAAAAGTCATTGCCACAAGATTCATTCTTCTCTCACCGCTGACCACGATAATTATGTGTGAAATCAGCCAGTGGCTTGGAAAGAAAATTGTGCGGAGTACTGGTAAAGAGAGGCCTCAGAAAAGCAAGGGTAGGTGAAGTGGCTGAAATATTACTGAAATAATGTTTGAAAAACGGCGTTAAACACCATACGATCATTTAATTGTAATAAAATAACCCACGATCGGAAAGACTCGTCTCGGATCACCCTGCGCTTTATGCAAATGTCCGAATGCCCTTTTTAGCGTGTTGCAGGCCATAGTTGGACTATATATACACACTACTCATTCAACATGGATGTGATAGAAATACGATTTAGTTACAAACATGGACATGTATGTTTTAAGAAGCCAAACTCGGATTTCATGCTGATAGCATTTGAGCAGGCTTCTGGTAGAACAGGGGTTTAATACAACTCCATAACCAAAAATACCTTACAAGTCGTTATACATGTAATTATGGGTCCATAAATTCCAATTCTTACTACCAATTGGATGCTTACGTACAGAAAATGTAATAAATATCAAAATGTTTCGACCGCGCAGGCTGACATGGGTCGATACATTATACAGATGAATATGACCCTTTTTTTTAAAGAGCCCGATTCTCATATATATTACAGGGATTTTTAAATAACGTCACTTTAATTCTACAGGGACGTTTTATGGCGCTGAAGATTTGCGTTCACTGTCGTATTTCCGAGGCCGTAAATTTTATCGCATATTATCTGTTGGGAAGAAATCATTAATTCCTGGGTTTAACTATCCAAGTACATCATTATTTGAGAGAAATTGTCTTTCTGTAAGCAATAAAATTGATTTAAATTCGGGGGAGACGGTTGTCAAATTAGTTGGAAACATTCAGCAATGCTTTCGTTTCGGTTTTCATCGTTGCCTTTCGTTTCGTTGCATTATTATCATATGCGAGAATATTCAATGCTTTGGCTTGGCAAAGTAAATTGAAATAAAACAGAATATCGACTGGTTGGATATTTTATTTCTTTGTCCTCCATACTCTTAGAGCCATCGAAAGAGTGAGAATTTATTTATTTAGTTTACTTTAAACGTTTTTATTCAACATCGATTGAGAAACAAGTTTTTGCAACTTTTACTAATCTCTCTCGAATCTGCTTCGTTGGAACTACACCAGTACTCGAACCGAATGTGTGAGCAAAGTTGACACCCGCTCCCGGGTATCAAACTGAAGACC